>WHYT01015605.1:233854-296182 GCA_009806455.1 Tetrax tetrax | reverse complement strand
AAAGAAAGAAGGGATGAAGGGAATAAATGAAGAAAAAGAAAGAAAGAAGGGAAGGATGGAAGGAAGAATGAAAGAAAGGAAGATGGAAGAAGGGAAGAAAGGAAGGCAGAAAGAAAGCAAGCAAGCAAGGAAAGAAAGCAGGAAACAAGGAATCCCATCGTATTCTTGAAATGAGACCTTTTTTTTTTTTTACAAATAAACAAGCTAAACAAATATTACCTACATGAATTGCCTGTATTTTTACTGTCATGGAGACAATCTGGTGAGACTCCAAATGCTGGTGCACTTTCTCCTTTGTGCAGTATTACTTCCAAATGGGCAAAGTATTATTGTTTTTTATTATTTCAGGAAGACCAAACCACAGTCTGCTAGCCTAGGCAGAGGCTTATTTAACAACATGTGCATGAAAGCCTTGTAACTGATACTGGCATTATGTATATGAACCCATAACCAATCTGCAGATTTTTTAGGTCAGATGGCCACTCTGGTTTTGAAAGGTAAGTGTTACTGAGTTCCTACCTTGCAACTCCTTACCTCTGCTAAGGTGAATCTTAACAGCCTGATTGTGCCTCTTACAGCTGTTTAACTCTGAATCTCTTGGAAGGATTCCCTTTGTTAGTCTACCTGCTGCTGCTGCATCCATTGGGCACAAAGGAGAACTCCTTATTCCATATTTCATTTCACATTCCAACAAAAAAGATACCAACATCTGTACTATTTCCCCACTTTTGCATATGTGTAATATTGGCAAGCTTTTTCAGTACATAAGATGTTAATAAGGCCGAAGTTCAGGCTTTTTAATTTTACAAAATAAGATCACATTTAAACACAGACTTTATTTTCTGAACATGTACATATCTCTGCCAAACCTCACAGCCTCTTTGTGGCAACTTTTTCCTGGAAAGAGAAAGTAACATGAACAAGGCTTTATTATCTGGTCCTACGATTTAAGCAGCATAAGGGAGAGCCAACAATGTTTGACCCAGTGAAACTATCGTCAAGTCATATACAAAGTTCAGGGCAAAATTAATCTGCTATAGAGTTGATTAACCTGCTTTAGCCATTTTTTTTTCTCTGATAAAATATATATTGTCAGGAAAAATAATTTTGTGTTTGTTCAGAGCTGGTAGCCAGAAAAAGGTATATTTTTCATTGTTAAAAATGAAAAGTAATTCTTCAGGGAAAAAAGAAAATTATGACCCACAGATCATCAGTAATCAACCAAGTATATTTTAACAATTACTGCTTCATTCAGTCATAACATGATAAGTTTGAGATCTTTCACAGGAAAACTGAAAATCAAACTGCAATTACAGTAAATTGCTAAAACCATGCTAGCTTGTAACGATTTGTTTTTAAAAGACACTACTTCTCTTGGTTTCCTCTGCAGTGCATAATATAAGTTTATCAGATAATAAGTTATTTTCATGAGGGAAAAATTATAAGCAATCTGGAAAGGAAGAAAAGATTAGCAGTTACCCTTAATCAACTCCTTTCTGTGCCTTTAAGCAAGTCAGGTAACTCTCCTAGCTCCTATTTTCCAGCTGTAAAATGGGGGTAATAGTTCTCAGCAAACTGAGAGACTCCTGTGAGGATAACTGCATGACAGGCTGTATGATCAAGGAGCAATGGAGGGCCATATGGACCTGAAGACAGATTCCACCATGGCTGCCTTCTCCACACTAATTTGTAATAGCATGCTTACTCTTTCAATTAAACCTTACAATCACATTTCTGCCAGGCTCAGTGTTGCTTCCTGTTTCAGTGAAACTTCGCAAGCTGGAACATTGCCTACAGCTGACAGTGACATTTAAATGCAAGAAAATCAGGCTTACACATGGCCAAACCTTCTATAATTCCAGGCCTTGTCATTCTACGGCATTGATTTTGGTTTAAACAAATAAACACCCAGCTCGTTTTCACTCAACCTTGGAAGAGTTTGCATTGCCTAAATGTTCCACTCTGAATCCCAGGTGATATCTTCTGGGATTAGGAGTGTTCAAAAGCAAATTAATTCAACCAACAACAGGCATCTAGGCACAGTGCTATGTTTTTCAAAAGAGTGCCTGGCCACCTGAAATTTAAGCCCTTCTCCTTTGTGCCTGGGGACCAAACACAACCTGGACCTCAGAGAAGCGAGGCAAGGTGCAAGAGGAAGGACTTTGGGGACTGTGCCAGAAAGAGAAGTTTCTGTGCCTACATGTGTAGTGGCCATATTTTTTGCATACACACTTTTCTTAATTGAGGACAAGCTATTTTGCAAGTACAAAGTCCTTTTATGTTACTAACCAGCACAGAGTAAAAGAACCCACATAGGTGAGACTTGAAGCATTTACTGTGTTTATTTTTGTGATCTTGACCCAAGCCCACACAGCTAGAAAACCCCTCAGCCCTGTATGGAAAAAAACCAACACATTGGTTGTTGCTTAGGAGAGAAAAGATTGACTTGAGTTGCAGTTCAGTGACTTAACCAAGAACTTTCTGCTCCTAAACTGCCTGGCTGTTCAGTTGTGCAGTTCATAGCTGCGAGGGCCCTTTGGTGCCTGTGTGTGTTAGTGAAGAATTGAGCATTGTGGGCTCTCTCGCCCGTCCGGGCCAGGGCAGGATGCGGTCAGGCTGGCTCTGCTCGCTGTACCTGCAGGAGAGTCCCCTCCACAAGGAGGTTATTCTGCAGCTGCCTTTCTGGCACCTTTGTGTAGCACCACATTTATGTAGCTGACCAGATAATCTTTGGGTGTACAAGATGAGGTAAGGTGGCTGAGACACAGAACGTAAGACCCATGTTTGGCCTCTTCCTTCTCACCCACAAGTGAACTATTTTTGCTGCTTAAATGCACTCTGTAGAGCTTTTAAGAGAAAAAGAAAAAAAAGTACCCAAAAGATTCTTCCATGACCTCCACTACCTGACATCTGCCCTGGAGGCCCTGCAGTCAGTAGCTGTTACGTTCATGTCTATATCCTGTCCCTGCTTTGGCTTTTCCAGGTTAATGCGATTTTTGAATGCCTGAACTGCAGTAACATTCATTCCCTGATAATACACAGAGCTCCCAACTTTCCTTCATTTAGCTTGTGCCTAAAACCTGCCTTGTCTCCAGCAATTAAGTTGTGACCCCTCTGATTTCCACTGGCAGAATGACTCTAGGTTGTTTATCACAATCTTAACTTTCAGGCAAATTATTCTTTTAAGTTGAGATGCACTAGTGCATCTTTCTTCCTACCTGAAGAAAGATGTCCATTGAGGGATATGTGCAGTTGAAGTCCTTCCCTTGAAAATTGTAGGGAATATGAGAAGTGTTTTTTCACGTAGAAAAGAAAAAAAAAAGGTCTTGCATATTTTCAGTTTGCAATATCCTCGTCTGAGTAAACACAACACTGCAAAAGAGAACAGTAAAGCCTCTGTGAGGTAGCAATGGATTTTTAGCCCTGCTGTACATAATCAACCTGCAGCCCTGCTAGCAACTGATGTTTGATATATGGTGCTCTTATGTCTGTGCTTGGGTGCATTTTATCAGTGCAAATACACAGCTGCAGCTCTACCAGTGAAGTTGCATTTTTTGTTTATATAGTAAGACCGTACCTGGACACGGTCCCACACAGGAAAAAAAACTATACCAGGATAAGCACATTTTTGCTAGAACAACGGAGTCGTTTGGGGCTTTGGTTGGCATAGCTCTGCCGGGGAAATCACAATTCAGCGTGCACCTAGCTGGCATTGCTGTTAGCAGAAGTTAGGAGTGGAGTTGTAGTCTCACAGGACTCTCAGAGCTCAGGAAGAACAGATTGCCTATAAACTTACAGATCTCAGGCGGCTCAGGTCTTTGGTGTTTTCTTGATAACCCTGGGAGCTTCTGTGAGTTAGAACAGGCTTTTGCAGAGCTTTTGTAATGTACTGTGATTTATCTTAAACAAGAATATCCCTCCATAACTACTTCTACCACATTACTTAAAGGGGCAGATTTGGGTACTGCCTTCTCCAGAAGATATTTTGTTACCGTTTATACTTTAACCCATAAGCACTTATTTATCTGATACGAGAACTTTGCTAATAGAATGGGGAAACTGGATCTTGTTCTAGTTACCTTCCCAGCTTTAAATCTGGTGGAGGAGGAAAATAGGTCGACTTTCCAGACAAAAACCATCCTTCCTTTCACTTGCCATCCAGCTCGCTGTCCTTAAAAAAAAAAAAAAGCAAGCAAAAACAAACATAGAGAACAGCGATAGAGAGTGTATTTCAGCATGAAACCTTTTATATTGCTCCTGCCAAGAAACATAACAGTATTAATTCATTTTGTACTTATTTAAAAGCTTTAGTGCTACGTTTCTTCCAAACCAAACAGAAACTGAAATAAAATCCCTCTTATGCTGGAATAATGTACAAAGGGGAGCATTTGGGAGAGTCTGCCTAAGAATGGACCACAGTCGTCATCATCATCCCATGAGTGCTACCTTATAAGTGTAGTTTCTTACGTCACATCTTCTACTTTTCCACTAATAAGTCCCAGATTGTTACCAGTAGGATTCAGATTCATAGTGAAATAATTTGTAATTCTTTGCTGTTTTATTTCCATCCTACCCTTCCCTCTTCCATCTTTATGCTGGTCTGTTCAGTCATATTCTCCTGATGGGAGGATGCCCTCAGGAGACACAAGGCAGCGTTATTACTCCTGAATCCTCCATGATTGTCTCCCAGAGAGGTGATGGATTGGCCAAGTGGCTTTGTACCCTGGCTGTACCTACCGTGTGCCAGATCTGAGCAAGTGTGTAGATGTCCTGTCAGGCACACACTCCTTTGCTTCAGTGTCTCTTCATCCTGCTGGAGGCTCTAAGGATGACCGCTGATTTGCTGAGTAGAAGTAGCAGCCACTAATAGATTTGGACAAATTTTCCCCTACTGAGTGTCTGTCTTGCCTTGTCCTTTACATTGCTCTACATTAGAGCCAGCCAGTGGATGGGCCAGATCTGGTCCATAATAAAGTTTTACTCTCCCCTTTTCTCCTCCTGGCAATGCTGGCAGGACAACCTGATTGCTGCCACCACTGATGTAAGGATCTGGAGAACAGGGAAAGCAGATGGGGCTAAAATAGAGTTGAAGTCAAAGCCGTCAGGACTGGCTCAGTGACAGGGCTGTGTGAACCAGGCTCTGCTCTCTAGACACGTAGTGGGAAATGAAAGTGGTCTTCTAACTTCTGGGCAGCAGTGAGAAATTATCAAGGCTACAGTATATTAAACTGAGGGAATGGCAGAGTCTTAAGGAGAACACACGTGAAAATGAGTTATTTAATTCTCTTTTTGATTTCTTGTTCACCCTTCTCTTTCCTTGTGAGGAAAAAGAGTTTTTATTCATTTACAAAAGGCAAGAAGTCATTAGCATGCTAACTGAACAGTTTATGTTGACTTTTTAGAATCAGTAGCATAGCCTAACCCAAAGCCATGAGTCAGGTCTTACAACCTTTCAAGACAACCTTAAAAATCCTAAGCATATTTTGCAAAATAAACCAACCATTTGGATCTCTCTTTCTTGGGTTTCCTGTTTTTAAACTGCCTGATACACATATTTCACCTTTTCTCTCCATCATATGTGCTAAAAAATAATGTTTAAAAATAATTTTTTTCCTGTCTACAGCATGTAGAGCTTAAAAAAAAAAACGTAGTCAGTATTACAAAGCTTGCAATGAAACAGAGACAGCTGTTTACACTACATCAGGCATTTTTTTTCTAACAGTTTTAAGATGTCCCAACTTTATGGCTGCATACAATTTCTAGTGTTGTTCATCTTTTTTGTCACCCCTTACCTCTCTTTTTTTAAGGAATCTTTGCAGCCATATCTACTGGAGACATCACAGAGTTAGACAAAATGCTTCTGGTCTTTGCAGGTTGTGTATAGCGGCACTTTGGTGTAATAAGAATTTTCAGATGTCTACCCATCTACCTTACTAATTTTGTCTCCTCAGGTTCTTGGGTGTTCCTCAGCTGCAGCTGAGCTCAGGGGATGCCACTTGCCTTCAAGATTACTCACTTCTTTCTCTTCATTTGCTCACAGTGAAAAGGGAGTACAGCCAGTGTTGCCAAAGGTTGGGCCTACAAACTGTGAATGAAGAGACCAGCTTTATAGTTTGTCTGTGGGAGATATACAGTTTGGGAGATTGTTACCAAAATACCAGTAGGGCACAAGGAGGGAGAAAGATTAACGTCCTAGTATTTCAGGACAAACTAATTGAGAAATTTTACAAATCTCACAAGAAAGCTGGTTCTCATGGCTTAATATTTCCAGGTTGAAGAAATTTGCTAGGATCACACCCCAGACTTAGGGATTTATTTTCTAGAAAACTGCAAGGCTTTAACCATCAGTTCAAAGTACAAGAGTTTCTGGCATTTAGGGGTATGAGTCTGCTGGATTGCAGGAATCCTGCAGCCAAGGCTTCCATCGAGAAAGGAATCCTTTCTTGCATTCATACCAAACCAGTGTTTTATTAGTTAGCAATAGATGGCGCTAAATTTCCACCTGTCCAACGCCGTCAGCCAGAAAATGTATTTGAAGTAATTAGGCCTGCAAGATAACACTTAAAAGGGTTAGTGCTGAAGTTGATGAAAGTGTGTGGGCATAGAGAGGCAGGAGCGCCAAGATGCTTCACCAGCTGGAGAAGTCTTAGGTGAGATAGTCTGGCTGCCAGAACAGGCTGCCAAGATAGTCAAAGGGAAGGAGCCAGGAACTGGAGAAGGATTTGCAAATTCTTGAGAACAGCTATCGCGATTCTCTTGCTGTCTGGGTCAGGTAATGCCTGTCATTATCAGCGACTGAGGATCCCAGGCCAGACGCGTTAAAATCCTACTAGAGATTCTCAGTCTAGTCGGCGGTTTGTCACAAACTCCCCTCGTCCTGGGATTAACCCGTTCCCCAGTGCAGGGGATACATTTGAGCTGTGTCGTTTGGAGTGAGGACCGGAGAGGAGGACTTCAACAACTTTCTCACAGTCCTGCTGGCTCATCACCCCACTGCTCTTGGCGCTTACAGGTGTGGGGAACAGACATAGTTATTTCTCACGTGAAGCAGAAGGGAGAGGGAAGAGGCTTCCCTACTGAATTTTGCACTCATTTTCTGGTGGCAGCAGGGAATACCTCCACAGCACAGAGTTCAGTGCTTGCAGTTTTCATTGCACTGGCTTTTTCCTTTGTGTGATAGCCCAGCATCCTGAAAGTGACAGGTACAGGTGAGGAAAAGGACAAGACAGCTCATTGTGATAGCAATTCACTCTCATACATGCTGTGGAAATTATATTCATAAGAGGAGAGGTTGTCCTGCTGGGAGCCAGAGCACAGCTGGTGCCATATGGCCTTCTCTATACTGCTCAGTTAGCTATCCTCACCTGGCCACGCCGAGCAGCTGCCTGCAGCCCCCTCACGGATTTTTTAATGCTGTGCAGTCTGCCCTTATGCAGGATCATGCCTGAGGTCCCTGCTTTTTAAGGTACAGACATGATGCTACTTAGAGAGGTATGGAGTGGAGAGACGAGGCTGTGGTTAGTTGGGAGGGGTATGCATTGCAAGCTGCTAGGCAGTTGTGGGTACCAGTAGCCCACAAATCCTTTGCTAAAATGAGACATGTCATGAAAATAATTCACAAACTTGTTTTCCTAAACAGTTTCCCCCCACAGACACACCTAAACATAACTTGCAGGGCTTTTTTTTCCACCATGGAAAAAATCTCTCTCTGCGTTTCTCAGAAGGCTTCTTCTCAGAGCTGTTTTGCACAATGGAATGAACAAACTTGAAGTGTCTTGTGGATGCTGGCTGCATTGAATGCACGCTTTGCAGTACACTGGCGTCTTTATTAGGTGGGCAGGAGCTGGCAGTGCTGGAGCCAAGACAAGTAAGGGTGTACAGAAAGAAAAGGAATAGCCCACAAAATAAAATCCTGAGCAAGGATGTGAATCAGGCATGGAAGATACAGAAACACAGTGTCAAAGCAAAGAATACAGGCAAATTTTGCTCAGAGACATACCATTTTAAAATGAAAAGCAAAAATAGAAATCTGGTATTAACTTTCCAAAATCATCAAAATTTGTCAGGTCTGACCCTAGATCCAGTTGTCCATCAGGAAGAACCAGACTGTGACTTGCCTTGTGTGAGGAAAGGCATACAGGTTTATGAGGCTCCTCCGGACTCTCAGTCCTGCATCCTCCAAGCCGACCAAATGTTGCAGGACCTTATAATCCTACTCCTGAATAACGCCTGCTGTTTTAGAATATGACTGTTCACTGTTTTGCCACCATGATACCAACCAGTATCATGGATTTGATACTTGAACTGTGTAGCCTAGAGGTTTAAATGCGGAAGCTCCTCTGCTCCTCTTCTTGTCCCTCAATAGAGTCTTTCACCAAGAATTTAAGTTCTCTCTCCCTGTTCTTCTAGTAGTACTCACCTTACAACAGTGATGTGAAAATGATTGGTTGCATCCCTATTCAAAATCTAGTTAGAGGTGGTACTATTATTGTTGTTATTATTACTACTGGTACTACTACGACTAACTGGTCTCTCTCTGCAGGACTTTGCAACAGAAAATATAGAAAATATTTCCATAGATTGAAGTTAAAGACAGTTAAAGGAGTCCCCCTGCCACCAACCCACTGTTTCCTTCCTTTCCTGTGCTTGCAAAGCTGTCTTGTAGCAACACGCAGAAAGGATCGCCTGTCCTCTTTGGCAAAAACTTAGAAGTCCCAATGTCAAAGACTCTTAAAGACTCTTAAAGACTCTTCAGTGGCAGAGGTTTGTTTATAAAGACACTGGGAAGGCTGTGGTGCTTATCTAAGACTGTGAGACTTTCAGACACTTTGCTGATGTTAAATGTAGGCCATTGCACTTCAGTTGCTGGTCTGTGGCTTCAGCAGCTCTGCTGCAGGCAGCAGGGTTTGGAAATGGTGCTCTTCACGTTGGTGGTTCTGAGGGGAGAGGTGGCTGCTGCCACTGAGCAGCAGGGCAGTCCTCTTCTTTTTCATATTGTCAGACAAAGGGTGTATAGAGCAGAGACTTAAACCCATAAATCCGGTGTAATTAAAATACTGAATGTTAACTGTTAAAAGCACTGTGAAAAAAAAAAGACTCTGAAAGAGTTATTAAAAAAACACAGAGTTTTCAGTTACTGCTAAATGAAGCAATAAATGCACATATAGTTAGTGATGTATCCTAATTATTATTCTGAACTTCTGCCTTATTAGTAACGTAAGCTGGCTGGTGAGTGCAACAACCTGCAAGAGGCAGAAATGATTCTCCAGTGTCTCCTGTCTTCCAGAAGGTGTTGCTATTATACAGCTCTGTTAAAGGCACACAAAGTCGTGTAGAAAGCACAGTGGAATAAAATGTGGTAAGGCTGGATAAAAAAAATGTAAACCATACTAAGTATATAGAATTCAGTCACAAGGATTTCTATTATGCAGAGAAAAGAGAGCCTTTAGTGTAGTATGTGTCCACAGTATAAATAGTTCGGCAAAATGTAAACACCAAATATTTCCACCAGAAATCTTTGCAACCTCACATACAGTAGCTCTACTTTTCTTTTTCATTAAGGACTTCTTTTAATAAAGGGGCTTTTGTGGACTGAATTGGGAAAAATAGCAGCCACCTGTAACTTTTTTTTTAAACCTAACAGTACATACAGTACATCTATCAAAAGCAGAGGAATTTGAAACCTGCAGACTTTTTAAAGAAGCAAGTTCCACACATGATATAAAACAAATGCCATGTGTGCACCAAGCCAAGCAAATTAACAAAAGGGCAGGGGCATTTCCAATAACTTAGCTTAAATAACTCAGGCTTAATAATGGGCTCTTTTCACACAAGCTCACAAAAGCTAAAATGTGTTTAAGAAGAAAAACATGTATTTTCATTGTATTGTGTGGCAAGAACCCCATTTTTTTTTTTTAAAAAAAAAAAGCCATTAGCCTGAGCACATGAATTCTCTATGGGTTTTTTTGGGGGTGAGTGTAGCACCTTGATGTAGAGCTGTTCTCTATGGATAAAGGGGAAAGATTGGTTTTCCTGGACCATTATGTATTGCTTGCCTGTCAGAAGTACTCTCTTGAGGTCCCTTCCCCACCAGATAGGTATCACACAAGTCCCCTGGGTGTTGCTTTGTTTGCCATCAGTGTTCAGGGAGAAGCCAAGTGTTACATGGGTACAGAGGCTGTTGCAGTGCAGAAAGGAACTGCAGAGAGGCAGAATTTGCTCAGTTCCTGCTAGAGCTGGATTGGTGTCCTTGGATGCTCAACAGTTCTGTGCATAAAACTGTGACATGTTCCCAAAGGTGGCACCTGAAAGTCAGGGCAAGTGTATTCAGTTAAATTACTCTTCAGAGCTAGCAAGTTCCTTATTTTTCATGGCCCTGGGTAACTTATAAAACCACTCCATAGTGTGACCATTCAGCTTCAGCTCTTGGTGGTTGGCGTGCTAGTGGTGAACCATGATGGTTCTTTACAGGGATCTAGATTCATCAGGATTTCCTCAAAAAGGAAAAAATATTTTTAACATAATCATGCTTATGTTTTTCAGTCCAGTGGAGAGTGACAAATACACAGGACAAAAAGATACCAAAAAAATGACTCATGCAGGAAATTGAAAATTATGCATTGGTTGATATAAACAGTCCTTTGTATAGAACTGTTGTTCCCAATCTTCACTGGCTTTGAATAAGTAATATAATATGTCACACTTTGCTTTTCCTGTTGGCCTCTGTTTAAACTTCTCAATTTCCTGTGGCCATAGCAACATTAAAAGGTCTTGTGAATAAAATATTTACCCTTCTTCCATGTAAAAAGCAAAGGACCTCTACCACAGATTCAGTGGAGATGAGCTTGGACTCTTGTGTCCCTGCGATACAGAACCCTCTGTGACAACTCTTAAAAATTACTACCTTTTGACTCCAGCCCTGCCTGATTGCCTTCAACCCGAGTCTAAGGACTGAGATATTGCTGTGCCACTTCTATACTTGCCAGGTATCTGGGGCTGTTGGTGGCTTGTTCTGTGTCTCAGGTGTCACAGAATCCTCTGCTCCAACTGCTCTAGTGCAATTGGTGTTTGAGATGTTCCAGAAATGCTCCAGAAAGTCCCCAGGTGGCATTTTGTCAATGTCAGGGGCCAAAGGTGTGAACAAGAGCCAGAGACTGTATCACAGTAGGGGAACCTTGAGCAGTCAGCTAGGCTTTATGATGGTCACTTTGTGCTTCCATAGTGTCAGCCAAGATTTTCCCTCTAGCTAAAAGTGCTTTGCAAACTTTAACAAATAACTGTACAACTTAAGAGTCTGTTCCTCTTTGGAAAACACAGAAGTATGTCAGAGAAGCTAAGATGTCCAAGAATCACAAAGTTACACTAAGGATGTGAATAGAAATGATTCCTCTTTTCCAGCCATCAGTTTTCTCTTGTAATTTATTCTCAGTGGTCTCCTATTGTCTTGCCATTAAATTAGATAGAGCTTTTTTTGAGACAGAGACCTCACTTTTCTTTTTGCCTGTTATAGGCTTTACAAATTGTTACCTCTAGGGATGTAATGAGTGTTACTGTTGAGTCAGACTTTCAGCTCCATGGCTATGTGATTCCAGTACACTTGAATTAAAGCCTGAACCTTGATTTGGCTTTGAATGCAACAGTTCAGATGCACATTCAGGTCATCCTGAATCAACAAGCTGCTATGCACCAGCTGAGCAATGGTATCTTGGATGCTGAGGTCTGATGCTATACTAATTCTGCAGTTTTGACGTTGTTTCAAAAAATTGTGGCTCCATGTACAGGTTACTGTGGCATTTCCAGCCTACCTGAAGAGCAGCTGTTACTGTTATTCTCTGCTATTATACTAAAAAGAGCATTATTTTTGTGAGGTATTTTGGATGTACAAATTGCATCATAATATATTGGCCTAATGCATGTATGAAACAATTGCCTTCAGTAAATAGATTTACAAATATTTAACTTCATCCTGTGCTTGTGCACATGTCATGCTCACACTGCCCTGAAATGGCTGAGCATCAACCATTTATCAACCATTAAGGTCTCCATTAGACTTTGTCCTTAAAAAGCAAAAGCTATGCTCCGTGCTACCAGTTGCTGCGGAGTAGTTGTTGTGCACTAGATGAAGCTGCTGAATGGGTGTATATTTGTTAGTGTCCATTAATATCGAACTAAATAGCTTAGTATAATATATATGTTTGTATAACTCAACGTAACTAAGAGGAATGAGCAATTACCTTTTTCCACCATTGAAAACTTCTTCACTTTTTCTCCTTTGAATAGTATTGAGGATTTTTTGATCAAGCTGTAGCAAATAAAGTAGATTTTCACTATAGAGTTCAAGACTTTGGAAAGGGGCTTTTGTCAGCTTTGAGAGTGTACTAGTTTGCTATCATGCTGCTTCATTCGGAGTCTCTGAAGCAGAGCTGGCTGAAATTTGGTTGCTCTCCCACATTTATTTCTTTATTATTTTAATCACTTTTAAAAACAAACAAAAAAAGAAAAAAAGATATATTTGTCAATTTTAACTGACAAATAAGCATACCCCAGTCTCTCCCTACATTCTTCTTTTTCAGTACAAAAATTAAAAAAAAAAAATCTGAAGAAAGTAAATAAAAGGAAAAGGAGGAAATCAAACTGCAAAACTGCTTTAAAGTGAAAAACTGAACAATCTTTAAAGAGGAGAACAGTTATTTGCAAAATACTCATGTTTTTTAAATGAAAAAAAAATGTGTGTTTTTCTTTAATACCAAAACAACCTTTAGGACAAAACGTTGCAACTAGCTTTACTACACTGCTATCTATGTTGGTGCTGATTTCCCTGACCTGGCTTTGCATTGCTTGCTCACCGTAATAAACTATAGAACTGTCTTTGGTGAATGCAGAGTCCTCTCACATGGCTGGCTGCATTCTTGACCGGCTATTTGGTCTGATTAAAGATGAGGCAGCTGAAAATGACTGTCACAAAGTGACAGTAACCCCTTTCTGATCTGAGACTGCCCCTCAACTCTCCTGGGCAGGCAAGTGCATCCTCAAAAACCAATAGGCTGAGTATTTCAAATGTCTCTTCTGGGCATTTGCATCAACAGATCAGTCAGATTTCAAAACAATTTCTGATCTACCTGTAGCAACAAAAATGTCCCTCTTGGATAGCCCAGTAATAGGGCAATCCCGGATCTCCAGTTTGACCAGCACAGGTCAGTCTTGTCTATGTGCAGCCTGTATCTGGTAAGGAAGCTTGCTATGCCATCTAGCTCTTGAAGGCGAAGGAAAGCAATTGCATCATACAGTGATTTTTTTCGTCCTGTGAAGGAAAGGAGAGGCTATGTAGCAGTCATCAAGCAGTAATGTGTAAGGTTTTGGTTAGTTTTTCAGTGCTGAGCAATATGGTCAGTCATCCACACTTAGCAACTGAACTCGGTGTTGCCACCTGTTGCTGGCTGCTGGTGGCCTCTGTGACTGTCTACTGCTCAGTTATTTGAGACTCTGCTTTATCACTTTCCAGGGAATTTAGATTTTAACAGGTCTCCTTTGGGGCTCTTCCCCTGACAGTTTCAAATACATCCCTCACAGACTGTAAGTTTGAGCCATATCCCTCTTCCTCCCTTACGCTACACCCTTGTGGCACCTATAGCAGGGCACAGGCAGAAGCCCACTCCTGCTGTTGCTCTCCCTAGTACTAAAAGAGCATCCTGGATATGTGAGCTTTCCTTGTGGCAGGGAGGGAGGAATGGAAAGCAGAAGGAAATCCATCTATGATTTTCAATAAACAGACAAATTTTGCTGGGGAAATGACCCGTACATGGCCTGCTGGCTGGATTCAGCAGCAGGGGAGTCCACAGTTAATCAGCTCTGCCTTCGCCACTGGGTTTCACAGCAGCTGGAGCCATGTCCCAGAGGAGACACAGATGATTCAGCTGCTGGACAAACAAGGAATTAACACAATAATATTAAGCAAGAAATATCACCATGAGCTCCTACTTCTTTGCCCTCGCCCCTTCCTCCCCTTATGTAAGGCTGTATTAAAAAACAGACCTTGGCTGGTGGTTTAGAGATGTTTGACATGATGAGATGGATAATTTGGGCTAGCAATGGGGCCACTTTTGGCCAGGACACAGCTGGGAAGGAGGCAGAGGAGCCTCCTCGGCTGTGCTGGGTGCTCGTGCGTGGCCAGAAGTCCTGCCCACCTCCGGTTTTTTGGCATGCCTGCCCAGAGAGAGCTTACTGTATGCAGCCAGAGCAATGTTCTGGGAGCAGCCCAAGGAGGAGTGTACATCTGCTCCTTGCCTGATCTGAGAGCCAAAGCAAACAGGTAGGAACATGGAGGGTGGGTCAGGATGGTCAGGGGTGCCACAGCATTACCTCATTCCAATGGGGAGAAAGCCTTCCTGACCCTGGAGGGAGAAGTGGCTCCTTCCTTCTGCTGCCCCAGCCCTTGCTTCTTCACAAGCAATGGCTGAAACCTGCTCAAAGCTGAAACAGCATTAATGGGAAGCTGAGAAACATGCCAATGCACTGGCCCTTTGTTGGCTTTCACGATCTCAGTGCACCAGGGATCGATACTGTTCTTTGAATTGAGCTGGCCCTGAAAAACTTCTGTGGCTGGTAAATAAAGGGAAGAATATCTTGACCTATCTGCTTAGAAAAAAAAGGCACAAGAGGGACATCTTGCATTACTGCACTTGCCCACTCAGCTCTCAGTCCTAAGAAGTAAATGACTGATGAAGTACCCAAAGATTGCTTTTATGTGATTCAACATGACACAGGATTTGCTTTTTCACCTGAAATTTGCTTTTCACTATGAATTATGAAATGTCCACCTGAGGGAGAGAGATTTTGTTGAGGGAGCAAACTAAGATGAGGATCCCACTGACACAGACTAGGAAGCCCCTCCGGTATGAGTCCCCTTACATTCAGGTCCGATGTGAAGCACCTGCACTGGGCTGAAGTCCTTCCTAATTCAGCTGATACTAATAAATTTTAAAATATGTATATATCACTCCAGATCGGAGAAATGTGCAGGATATTTGTACAAACATAAGCCATAGAAAAATGGTGTCCAAAACAATAAAGCTATTCCTCCTACCAACAAACGTGGTAAAAAAGAGAAGAGAATTGCTGTTGTCATCCGATTAAAAATGCCTAGACAGCACTCACATGCAGTCCTATGCCGGATATGATCTGTATTTACATAGATAAGCCCACCATGTCAGTCAAGAGTGAGATGCTGGGCACTTGAGGGACACACGTTGCCCTCACTGTTGGAAGGAAATTATTTGTGATTGTAGTTGTCTTCCCCTATTGCTTAGTACTATTTAATGCTCCTATTTCAATAATGCCCTGAGGCTTTGATTAAGAACTGATAATGAACTAGAGTGCAGTCAAACTGCTCTTGCTGCTACTGCAGTTGCACCCCGTCACTGGAGAACTCACCTTTCCCTCAAATATTTTCCTACTGCAAGTCTTCCTCTGCTTTTCCTAGTCAGCATGCAGGCGTGTCGACAACTTGTCCTCTGAACAGTGAGATGTGCTCACTGGACATTTATCATCACCTCTTAGATATCAGTCACAGTATTTAATTTTGATTTGCATGTACTTCTTGAGATGCAAAATGATGAGTAGCTGGTGGGGGCTATTGCTGTTATAATCTGATTCCAGATACAAGTTTGTGTCCCTGGCACTCAGTTGTGCTTCTGGCAGTCCTGGTAGGTGACTATTGGCAAGTGACTTTCCTACCTGCTTCTTCAGTCATATGGTAACTGCTATGGGTGGCATAAAGTAGATGGGGAAAATAATGTTATTCTTTATCTAGAACTCCACAAATACTAAAACCTGTAATATATTCTTTACGTTTTACTCTTCTTCTGTAATATCATTAACAAAAGATATATATATGCTATATATCTTGGGACTGAATACATTGCTTCAGTTAACTATCCTTGTCATATCCACTTTGTTTATTATGTTTCATAGTTATCATGTCCATTTGTTCTGCCCACCACTGATCTTGAGGTGCAATGTCCCAGATCTTCATACTTACTGTTTAACCAGTAAGCATCCTGGTAGAATCTGGGTAGCAATAATCCAAGTGACCTCATTTAATTTCCATAAGACAAAACTTTGCCTAATCCAGTCAATAAAAAAAAAAAAAACAAAACCCTAACAAAACACATACATCAATCAGAAAGTATTTTAAAAGAAGATAAGCTTTACACAGCTTGCCTGAGCTTGACCACCTGAATGAGAGAGGGGATCTCTCTGAGTATCAGTCTTTTCCTCATGGAAAATTATCAGGCAATTGCTCTTCTTCAGATAGAAAGAAATTGAAAAACTGTTCTTGGTCAGTTGGTCATCTGGGCTTCAAGACTGACAAAATTGTCAGTATAACTTTTCTGCGCCAAGAAATCAAGATAGATTCAGTTCCTGCCTGAGCAGTCACTGGCTCATCTCTTAACTGAAGCTATTAACTTGTCCTTTGTCCTCCAAAACCTACTGTTAAATTAAAGCAGGATGCAGGAAATACACCAACACCTGTGTCATGTCAACTAGTGAACATCACTCTAGTGCAGCCCTCTGGTATTCACAATTAAATATCCAAAAGGATCGATCTTTTTACCACTAAGATAAATATGTGATAATCAGTGTCCATAGGGAGGCACAGGTCATCTGTAACAAGCAGCATTAAAAATCTGAAGAAAGCAAAGCTGTTATAAAAGTATCTAGATTAAGAAAGGCATGAAATACAATGAAAAGTACGGGGTAAAAAGTTTGAACTGGAAAATAAAAAAGGAGATGTGGAGTATCAATTGTAAACTCTTCATTTATTATAAGCAAGAATTAACTAGGGGGGTTATTATTGTTCACTCACTCCTATCAAAAATAACTATTATGCAGAAGCCCACTTGATTTGTAAAAATGATTTGTTTAATTTACAAGGCATTTGTGAAGCGTATGATCACTATGGAATTATAATGCTTACAAGCACCACCTGATGAGGAAACTAAGTGTTAATATTTCCTCATTTCACAGGGAGAAATGGAGAATGAGGAGATTAGCCTCAGACTAGAGACTGAAAACCAAGCATTTCTGCTTCCTTTGTCTTTTTCTTCAGGCATTAGCCCATGGAATGAAGATGTCTTTTCCTCTACAGAAAATATAGGATGCAAAAAGAGTTCCAGAGAAGTCGTTGATGACAGCTCAAAGAAAAAATATACAGATGCTGTAAGTAGTAAGTAGTTACGCATCCAGTATTTTCCATATTTTGCTTTGCTTCTAAATATTGATTCAATCTCATGAATTTATGTAATGTTTCAACACACTATGATGTCTATTTTTAGTTTCTTGACCCACAAGAAAAGTTTGGAATCTTGGTGACCCAGGTACTTAGCAACCCAGGAACTCTTTTGCTTTGTTTTTCCTCTCATGTTATACACTAAGGCTAACTAAATTGTTGAAACATTCTTGAAACTCAAGAAGTTAAACAATTAATTGAATTATACAGGTTAAGGGTCTGCATCTCCCTTACCTTGCATCTTAGTTAGCAACTTAAAACTGCTATGAGTACACAAACCACTCTGATCCAGTAATATTTAGATGCTGACTTTGTTCTGTTCTAAGTGATTGTTCAGTGTGCAGTGTGCTGAGAAATCTGGTCTTCTGTCTTCTCCCAGCATTGCTAGGATGGGTGCTGTATGGTCCTTCTCTCCCCTAGTTACAATTCAGTGTCACATTTAGAGTGACCAGTTTAGCTGAGTACATTCTAATGAAAGTTGGCATAAAAATAACTATCTCTTAACTTGGATGTCCATGGCTTTTTTTTTTTTTTTTTTTTAATGGTAAGTGTTGGAACAAATAGTATCCCATATTGGTTCTGTAATTAAGATATGCATATGTTGGCTCCAAAGATTCCTAATTACATCTGCTTTAGGGATGCTGTTAGAGAGAAGATAATTGTATACAGTTGCTGCAGAGACAGAGAGGAGCTTAATCTAAAGTATAGGGAAAGCTTTGAATAGTAGCTTTGGAGCACCGTTCATCTTCTGAATTCTTATCTGCAGATATTACCACAAGCGTGCATTGTTCTACATATTTTATTAAAAAATTATAGATATTTGTATTTTGGATGTAGCTTTTCAACTATGGGCTTCCTCTTCCTGATTAAATCAATGACAAAACTCCCATAGATTTTACTAGTGCAGTCTCAAGTCCCTGAATAATAGACACTGCTCCTGCTGAAAATGCCTTTCATTATGTACTTTCTTTTATCCAAAGATTTCTGAAACATCCTAGATTTTATGAGCCAAGTTCAGCATCAGAAGAAATTCTTAAGGCTAAGTATACAACTTGGTCAAAAAAGTTGTGTCAGATGCATGGTAAATGTCTCGTGTAGAAATTCTTCCTTTGTGGTTGATGAGGTAAGTCAGAACAAAAAGACTGAGAAGCACATGGTATGAGGATAAAAAGACATGATGTCATGGAGCTTCAAGCTGCAGAATACCAGAGGCTTACAGCAGACTGCAGGAAAAAAAGCAGTGGTGAACTGGATTAGAAGTACCAAGACAAAACGGCCACAGCCTGCCAGTGACTAAAAGAGTAATTTTAAAATTATCTGTGGATGGGTGCTGTCTGATGATGTAGGCAGAATTTGTAGTGATGCTTCCCATCTGTGCGCTGGCAACCTTGCAAAAAGCAAGAGTTAAAAATCAACAATCTGAAGACAAATTAAAATACACTCCTTGTCTGTAAATCAAAAAGTACAACTTCAAACTCAGCCAAATCTGGCTGCTCCTTTATCCCCCACAGCCACCATCATAATTTCAGCAGCTGATTTTCCTCACACCCACCTCAGAGATTTCTGGGGGTTTTGGCCAGGTTTTCATCCCCATATGATTCAGCCTACTTTTACTTATGTTTAGCGCATTGTGTAATAAGCAAAGCTTACATAAGCTAGAGACTGTGGCTCCAGCTTCAAAAACCTTCATCAAAAATAGGAGATCAGAAGCAGGATAGCAGCTCATGTAGTTTTTTTTTTTTCTCAAGCACAGATACAGAATTAACTGTCTGGGCTAAATGCTCAGCTGTTTCAAATCCATGTAGGATCATTAATTCCTACTCAACTAAGCTAATTTACACCTTGCTGAAGGTCTGGTTCTCATCAATAAGTGTCCCAGTGTTGAAACCTTGACAGTAACTAGTCAAAAAGAACTGGGATAAAATTTTGACGCATTAAATTCAGGGGAAATTTTCTCATTACCACCAGATAAGCCCTTACCTTACTCCAGAACAACCAGCTATTCAAAGTGAAAAACAGACTCTGCTGTGTGTCTCTGTTCCTGTCCTGAAACTGTTCCCACTAGAACAGCCAGCAGTCCGTGCTCAAACTCATTTTATCTGGAAAAGGTAAATAGAAACTGCCAGTTCCTCACAAAAGATGTTTGATTGTCTGATTGAACTGATACAAACTGGAATCAGTGAGCTACAGATACAGGGAACATTTTCACGTAGTCCAGACCACAATAAGATTAACTGTATTACTCTAGCACCTTAACAGCCAAGGATGTGGGTTTCCTTGCAATAGGTATTGCAAAAATATACAGTAGGAAAGCTTATGGAGAAGTGAATATTATCTACATGATAACTACTAGCCTGAATGATATGATATTTTCTAAGGGTTAAATTAATTCCACTGGCATCTTTTGGGGTGAAATTGCTTCTAAAGAAAATATATTTTCAGTTGTTGGGTAAGTCTGCAATCACTGTTGCATTGATGTAGATCCAGAATTGTGCTGCTGGAGTTAATAGAGCTATTGTGAAGTTATGCTGTAGTGGAGATCAGTCTCTGGTCTTGTATTTTAAAACATCTGAGTTCTTAAAAATCTAGTGTTTTCCACTTCATGCAGAATAAATTGATAAACGTATTGCTAGTAATGAAGGAGTTAAAAATTACAGCCCCAAAAAGGGCTGAGCTACAACCCAGGCAGTTTCTGCATTTAAGGATTTATTTTTTCAGTGTCTCTGCACCTTCAAGTTTTTTGTTGGGTTGGTTTTGTTTTGTTTTGTTTTGGTTTGTTTTTCTTTTACAATTTAATCTTTCACATAATGGGACAGACACAAAGCCCTGGTTGGAAATCTTCCCCTAGCCTGTTGCAATATTTATAAAGCTGTGCTTTTTAAATACGCTGCAAGATGGGTTTAGTAAAACAAAAGGCATTATAATTTATTGTTCCAAGATTATTGATTCAATAAATTAACAATAATTTCCATGGAGAGTAGGAGCCCTGGCACTATAAAAGTTTATTTATCTGTGCTTTAACTAGCATTGATTAGAGCATTCAAATTGTCCCAGTGCTATATAATTGCTCTTTATAGGTGGAATGCCCTCTGCTGTGCAGGAGACACTAAAATAAACATTCAGCCAGAAGTGACAATGGCTCTTTTAAAAGCCAGGATTGGTGTTTTGTTTTGGTTTTGTGGGGGTTTTTTTTGTTTGTTTGTTCGGTGTGGTTTTTTTTTTTTAATAAGAGGGAAGAAAGAGTTTGTGCAACGCTTTAAAATCACAGACAACTTTGGCCAAGCTACCTTGTAACATTGCAAGGACAGACAAGCAAAAGGTTGCTATTGCTATTGTTCTGAGAGGCACAAGACATGAATATAGTAGTTATATCTTTATATTTGACTATATTCAAATGAGAAAGCCTTTTTCTGTTGTAGTTTTAAAGTGTCATTCTGTGTTGTACTGAAGTGCCAGGTGGAAATTTTTGCTGCACATGCTTTTCCCTTTCTCCCTTTTGTTTCTGAAGTGCCCACTGAACCTGTTCAAGGTACCTATGAAGCTATGGTAGATATGTTAATAATTCAAGCAAAACAAGCCGTACTTCCAGAATCACACTCACCATGCAGGATTGCTCAGAAAGGAACATTTTGCCACTATGGAGAACAATAGATGATTTAGTTCATAAGCAATTGTATTCCCCTTAAGTAGAATATTTAGGATAGTTACATTTTTTAGACATAGAGTTATGATAGGTCTACCTTCTGATATGTATGATAACACTGCTTTTCTTTTACAACTCTGTTGATGTAAAAGATTAGCAGTACCTTTTCCCTCTTTTGGTTTTAATAAAACATCCAGCTGCTAGAAACGTCACTTAGAACCACAAGTTTGCAATAATTAAAACAAATTACGCATCTTAGTAACCCAAGGTGGATGATTAATGCAGGCTTTAAATGATTGTTTGTGTTAAATTGTTTCTCCAAATGCAATTCAGGAATTTGAAGTTGTCAGATTAACTGCTGTATTTACTGGTCTGTTTGATTAGGTGAGCATAGTTTTATATTCCCTCTTGGAGACCTAAATAGCAACCATTTCCTACCAAAACAGCACACAAAACAAAGGCCCCATTCAGAGAACTATTCAGAGTGGGCAATGCTCTATAGCCCTTTGTATCCTGAAACAACATAGTTACTGAAGTGCCTCTAAAAGGTACAACAAATTTTTAAAAGAAAACAATAATGGCCATTATAATAATAGTTGGAATATTGTATTTTTGTCTAAAGGTAAATGCATTCCATCATCAATTAATGGATTAATTTCGTTACTGAACTTAACGACATCTCTCAGAGGTTTTTATGATTAATACTGTAAAATGGGATTTAATGAATGCTGTAAAAAGAATCACTAATATTCATTTGAAACTGTAATCCACACTGCCGGAGTTTGTCTACTCTGTACTCTTTTCACAAACATACATGGAGTTGAACTTGAAGAAGCATTCATAGGAAATTAATTCTGGGCTTGGATGTGTGAATTTTTAACCAAAGTGTATTTTAATTTCTTCTTCTTCTTTGGGCCTTTTGCATCACAAAGTTTGTCATCAGAGCCAATTAGGAAACAGAAATAATGTCATGTGTCTTCTTTCTCTTTTTCCAGTGAATAAGTGCATAATAAGCACAGCTTGAACTTGGATCATCACAGGTCAAATATCAAGGCAAATGAAGTGTATACAGTAGATTTTGATTAAAATTGTATGTTGCCTTTCTATGTCCAGATTAGGTACTAAGCATTTTTCTCTTAGTTTGATGATAAGTTTTTTATATATGCACTACTCAAGAGCAGCTGGCTAGCAGCTTTCCTGGGACAGTGGAAAAACACTGAGGAATAATAAATATTATTAACTTCTTAGGATTTCTGGGCAAAGCCAACCTGATTGCCACATCATTCCTGAGAAGGGAAGGGAATTGGAGGACACAACATGCTTCACCTTCTCTTGATGCAATATCTTTCTTTCATTTTGAAGGATGATTTATGGTAGGAACAACTACAAATAGCCGTGGAGGTGGGAGGGCTCTGCTGGAGGAAAGCTAGCTGTGTATGGAAAGACTTTTGTAGGAGCACACTTAGATGTAGGCCCTCTTGACTGTTTTAAGAACTGGAAGGGCCAAACTGTCAGGTTCAGTGCTGGCTTTACACTTTGCGGAGAGGACAGAGAGACTGGGGTTTTTGGAAGAGAGAACATGGTTTTACCAGAGCAGGGAGTCTCTGAGTAAGAAATTGTTGAAAGTTGAGAGAGTATTTTTGAGAAATACCATTTTCTTGCTCTATTTTTATACACTTTCCCAGGCATCCACTTATGGCCACAGTTGGATACAGGATGCTGAGCCAGACGGTCTGACCCACTACGTGTTTTTTGCTCATATTTTCTTAGTATTATCCTTTCTAAAGAAATGTGGTCCCTTTGTCATTCTTATGGACATATGTGGAGTAAAGCAACATGTGCAACATGGGATTTAGAGAGATCAAAAAATATCTACTTTTACAATTATTTATTTTGCTGGTTTGAAAGAGTCAAACATCATATGGGATGAACGCCAGTGAAATTTAGAGAGGTTGTTATGGCTTTCCAGCTCAGGAAGTTATAAAGTCTTCGACAGCACTGAATCCAAAGTGTCCTTGGTGAGAAGATTTGCCTATTGCTTTTTTCTGATCCTCACGGAGAGATACATGATGCTCTGCCTGTTTTCCTGTTTAGCAGGAAAAAAAATCTACCTCTGGGAAGTTTTTGTAGCTCTATGTTCTGGGTTGCTAAAATCATATTAAAGCAGCAGACTACTGGAAAAATCTGTGAGGAAAAAGCTGTGAGGACACATACTCCATCTCCATAGATACTTGATTTATAGTTAGAGATCTTCAAGCAATGCTTCTGCAGTCTCCCTTCTAGAATCCCAGGTGAACTATGATGGATGGCTATCAAAAATGGGCATACTACTTCCCAACCTGCCTCCTAGCCATTAGCAATAAAGGAGACATAGCTGGGATGCTGGCTGCATCATTACATCAGGAGTGAGACAAGAATGGTATAACCAGGGGTAGCTGCAAGAGCTGGGAAACTGCTTGGTGGAGAACATCCAGAGGATTCTCAAAGATGTCCTGGACACTGGAGGAAATGAGGCACTCAAAGAGAAACTCTTACACTGAAATCAGTAATGTGATTTGACCCAGTGCTGCTGTAACAATCTGGAGGACTGGATGGCTAATTGCAAAGATCTAAGCAAAGGGAGGAGCCTTCTTCATCAAGTAGGAATGTTAGAGCTCTTGCGGATAAAAAAACCCAGGAAATCTATTCATTAAATTTATAAAATTTAAATTAGGAATTCACGGCACATGAGGTTTCATATTCCTAATGAAGAGATTAGTATATTTCAACTAGTGGTGAACTATTTCTCCTCCTTTTCTGTAGTGCTCAGAGGAAGCCACTTGTACCAGCCACACACAGAAAAGTATCCTGGGAAGCTGGACTGTGATTTTAGTCTGAAGGAAGTATGGATCATAGGAAACTGCTCAGGTGATACTTTCTACTATTTATGTTTAAATTTCAAGGAAAGTACTTTAGCTCAGGTGTGCTGCTACAAGTGCTTCAGGCTGAGCAGCTGGACATCGATTTGCAGGAAAGCCTGGTCTGGTCGTGCTGAGTGCTCTGGGTGTCAGATGCTTGCAGTACACCCGCTCACTCTCTGACCGGGTTTGCAAAGTCTGCCTGAGCTTGTCTTTAAAGATGACCCTCATCCACTTTTTTTTGCTTTACATTTTACTGATTAGTGCATTTGTTTCCCCTGCCTTCTGACTGCCAGTGAAAATGTGCTTTTCCTTGACTGATTATTACATGTAAAACATGGTCCCTGAGTGAGGACCAGATCCCAACTCTCCTCTTTGATAAGGAACTGCCCAGTTGCAAAGCTTCAACTTACTGAAAATGCTTTTCTCTACTAAAGCAAAACAAATCCAGTCACACTGAAGGCACTCAAACAATTTCTGAAGGCTGTTCCACAAGAGCAGCCACCTCAGGATAAAGCACTCAAATATAGTGCTTCAGAGACTACCGAAACTAGTCTGCAAATATGAAGCAGAAGTTGCACAGCCAATGTGTATTATGCTATTTTGATTGTATTAGCTGATTTTTATTTTATATTGAAGCATCCAAAGATAACATAAGGACTTTGATTGAAATAAAAAACCTAAAGAGATATGTGCTGTATATCACAGTTTTTCAGTTTTCCAGGGGACATTGGTTTCTTTCACACTACCACATACCTCTGACAGGACTAAACATCACAAAAGATGTCAATCCCTAGGTCACAGATGACACATATCTCGTCAGTGTTAGAGCTTGAATGTGACTGTTCAGTGAGATCCACTGAAGTTAGGTGCTCAGCTTCTGCTGCTGAGTGTCATCATATTTTGGAAGCTAATTTCCTTTGAAAATTCCAGGACAAAGCAACATCAAAGAGCAATGACTGAACATCATATTAATATGAAATGAAAGAAGGATGGAATATATAGTGAAGATTTTTTTTTTTTTCCTGCAAGATTTCATTAGCAGTAGAAAACATAGGGAAAAGTGGAAACTAGTAGAGGTAACTTCAAAATATTTGTGGCTAAAATACTCAAAACCTTTTTGTTTCAAAAAAGTTCAGATTCTTTTTAAGGAATGAGCATGATATTAAAAATGGTGGCTGGCAAGAAATCAGTCTTCTAACATAGAAGTATCAACAGAAATCTTTTGGCTAGCTATAGCTGTACAATTGTATTGAGGCAGGGACGGGGGGCAGAGTTGTTTCTAGCATTAAAACAGATGAGATGATGTATTTCCCTTAAGACATTATTTACACCATCAGCTAGAGAGAAGATCCTGCAACTGGATACTGTGCCCCTTGCAAAAGATCATAAGTTAAGGCAATTTATTTGTCACTTTCACTGTGTTGGTGACAGGGCCTTAAAGGCCCTGCCCAGACTCCCTCCTCTCTGCCCACAGCCCAGGACCTCATTTGTGTCCTCATCAGGTGCTGCCGTAGTGATGCCATAGCAGAGCTGATCTCCAGCTCCCCACAGCCCTGCCCTGCGTGGCTGTCGGTCCACACCACACTGGAAAATGCTGTTCCTGGTAGCCACATACAGCATAGAAATAATTCAGCTACCTGTATATGGCTGCTTTTTGCAGGGCTCATATTTTTTTAAAAAAAACTATTGAGATTTATAAAAAGAAATATTTCCACTGTCTTTAGCCTGCTTTCATTGCCTGCAGTGAGAGATTTTTTTTTTCCCCGTGAATTTTCATGGATGAAAGGCAGGTCAGTATTGAGCATTTGAAGATCTGATCCAGTATTGTTGTAAGTTGAAAGCATTTGATACAGAAATCACTAAGGATCTGTTTTCACTGAAGTATTAACAAGAGTATTGCCCCTAACATGAATCTTACTGACACAGAAAACTCCTTAACTATTAATATGAGTTGTCTGGCTTGTTGTGGAAAAGAGGGGGAATTTGCTGTAGTTCACACACCTCATCTGTTGCTAACCCCGCAGCAACTCAAGTACTATTTTTCAGCATAGCTATTCTCACTTAAGCTTGCCTTAGCTCTAGAGGTGAGTAGGCAAGTTGAGCTAATTCTGTAGCAAATGTATAGCATGAGATGGGTAAGTTTACTGAATTATTTTACAGTACAACATGCTGAATTATAGCTCATGCTGCATAAACCCAGGTTTATACACACTTGATTACAATTCTAGAGTAAGAAGACCCCTCTGCACAGACTTATATTGGAGT
Source organism: Tetrax tetrax (assembly GCA_009806455.1). Classification (NCBI taxonomy): domain Eukaryota; kingdom Metazoa; phylum Chordata; class Aves; order Otidiformes; family Otididae; genus Tetrax; species Tetrax tetrax. The sequence goes on along the minus strand of WHYT01015605.1, from coordinate 270,087 downwards.
TTGCAAGGGACATAGAATTACCTTGAATAAAGAAATAGTATCTGTAATTGGTGACCTTATGCTAAGAGGGGCAGAGTTTGCATGGCTACTGGAATTTTTGTAGATAACTATAAGCAATGACTGTTGACTGGATTAACATGCTGCCTTGCCTTCTGCTGATCTGTTACTCGTGACCAAAAATGGTTTGCAATTGTGGAGTACTTGCACATATATACAATCCTGGAGCTCAGAAGCATTAGATTCACCGGTAACAATTGAATCGGTTGGTTAATGAGTCTGTGAATCTGGCATTGGCATCCGTTAGGTCACAGCAGTCAGTAATATATAGACTCTATGCCAAAGTCTGATTTGCAATCTTATTTAGAGTGGAAAAAAATGCCACACTTAAAAAAAAAAAAAAAATTTGCTAACAGGGTTCTTTTCACAGTGGACAGAGAATACTGTTAAACAGAGGAAGCACAATATCCCTTTTCATAGCAAGAGATCAAATGTCTGCAGAAGAGTTTAATTTATACTTCTTCATGTGCCAGAGCTGTGTCTGAGACATTGCAGCATTTCAGTACTTTCAATCAGGTCATAGTTTCCAGCACAGATGACTTCATCCCTTTTAAAATAGAACAAATAGAATAAATGGAATTCCACATAATCATGGTAGGAGCTGGGATTATAGGAAATTAAAACACATATTTAAAAGCAGAGGTCTGTGTGGTAAATAATTGTGACATGGAGCTTGGAAAGTAGTGCTTGGTCTCTTCTCAGTAGTTAATGGGCAACGAGGGTCTTTGGCTCTGCAGCTTTCTGTAGCATGGGGGTGTGGGTGTATCCTAGAGGAGGATGATGAGAGTGATGGTGGATAATGTGCAGTGTCATTTAATTAAGTTGCTACTTTTCCAGAAGAAATATTAAAATAACGTCACTTTATTCGAATGCAACCTAGATGAACGCTAGCTGATGTGAGTTGGTCATGGGCTTTATAGTCTGTGCACCGCCACACAGTTTTGATTGCTTTCTCCAGTTAAGTCCTCTGTTCCCTATCTGCTACAGAATATTTCACATCTCCCAGCCATGGCTCTGCGTTGGCAGTTGGAGAAAAGGTGTTGATGAATTCTGTCTCAAATTTCTGCATGTCTGAAGAAAGCCCTTATAAAATACCAGCATATATTATACTGGTATCCCCTAAACAGAAAAGTAGCTCTGCAACCTGGAATGCTTTGAACTAGAACTGTAAGACAAGTGTTTGCAGTATTTATTACAACAGGAGAAAACGAAACTAGAAACATGTTGTTCCTTAATTATAGCATTTGCCCAACACTGCCCTCATTGTGATCCATTTTTGGCATTAAAAAAAAAAAAAAAAAAGAACTATCAATAAGTTATTTGTGACATGACAAAATTCCAACTCACATCAGAACTATTTCATTAGGCAATGTACAAGCACACAGTGAAGACAGCCCTTGGCCCCAAAGGACTGCTTTGTCTGCACAAGTGAATGAGAGACTAAGATATTACATGTTATTACCTCAAGTCACAGAAGAATTAAGTAGCAAGGCTGGGAATTGAATTCTGTTTCCCTGAGTCACAATCCTGTGTCATTAAAGATAAGATCACTCAGGTCATGTGTGTTTTATGTATGTGTATATACGCGTGAATACAATCACATTTATCTAGTTTGGCATGCAGGCTGAACTGTGGGTCTGCAGCTTGCGTATTTGTATCCTTTCTTTGCATCATGTCTAACTATGGTAAAGATTACACTGACAGACTAATTCTGTTTGGGAAGGTTTCTGTTTAAAAGCAAGTAAAACTCTGGAAGAGAAGGTAAATTTATCACTGGTGAGTTGGCTGAATCCAGTCACATGCTGTATAATATAACTTATCCTTAGGAATTCATGCCTCCATCGGGTCTGCCTACCAGATAAGCTACACAGAGATGAAAGTGAGTTGCATCAGATTCGGGTGCCCAGAGCACACAGTTCAGGCTCTGTTTTTCCTTTGTTCAACTGGATGTTATATAAGAAACAGCATTCTCTCTCTCAGAAAAAGAAGTTAATCAAGGGGGAGATATACAGGTAAAAGTTTTATGCATGGCACTCTTTCTGAACATTTCAAAAGTGAACATCAAAGTTACTTGTGTTGCCTCGGCTTCTTTAAAAGTTTAACCTGCATTGTTTTAATCGCAGAAAACAGAAATCTCTTGCTTGATTTTGGTAAATGCAGTCTCCTACTGACATCAAAGATTATAGCAACTGCAAGGCACTGGTTTGCCTTTGTAGTTCCAAGTTGCTCAGAAAACTTTTAATGTATTCTTGTAGGTGTAACCATGTGTCATAAATATACCCGCCGACAAGAGATAAAGCCGAACTTGAAAACAACTGTTAATCGATTACTGCAGAAAAACTGACAAACTTGAAATGAATAATGCTAAAAGGTGTTAATTTGTGGATTTCTGTAGGCTTTGAAAAGCAGAATTAAGTCTATATGGGATTTTGGATGTGTAAAATAAACTGTGGGCTGTGTGCCTCACTTGTATAAATCAGCATCGTTGCACTGAGAGCCGGGAGAGCTCTGCTGCGCTCCAGCTGAGCAAGTGGTTCATGACTTTGAACACATGGTGATCAACATGAGTTTTTGTTTGGTTCCATTTATTTGAGGAGAGAGGGAAAAGAATCTGCTGGGGATTTGCTAGACTATTCCTCCAGTTCGTAAACGTTTTTCCTTTTCTGTATGAATGTTGCTGCTACTGACTGGTGCAACTGAGTATGAACAATGCTTCATGCTTGCACTGAGCTCTAGACTCCCAAGCCTTGGGGATCCTGGCAATGATGCTAAGAGATTATATGATCCACAGTAAAACGATTGCAGGCAAGCAGCAGACAGTAGCCAACACTGGCAACCAAGAGGGGCAGCGCTGGCAGCTCTAGGCATTGTCCTAGCTTGCTAAATGTCCCCTCTTTCCATGCAAAAATGCAGGCACACACAAAAACACTTATCTTCAGAGCTGGGCAGAATTTTTGCAGTGAAACATCTTGCCAGCTCTGTATATTTAGCTCCAGAAGAAACATATTCACAAATCTGTCAAAAATATTGAAATTTTGAATTTCAAAAAGAAATGTTTTGACTTTTTTATTTGAAGTGCTTTGCTTTGTTATCTTAAGTTTTTACTTACATTCCTAATTTAAAAAATAATTATCTCAACAAAATGAAGGAAACATTCATTCAGGTAGAATAAAATTAGAGGAAAAATGGAATACAAAATTAGAGGGAAAAATTGCATTTGATTTGGTCAGCAAAGTAAAAGATCACTTTAGTCATAAACTTCACTGCTTATTTTCCTTTGCTCCATCCTTCTCTGAATGATTTTGCAATGTGCCGAGGAACACTTAATGAGGAACAAATTCAGACGAAAGGCTGTTGCAATATTTGTTGAGATTGATACTAGATGACATCTGACTCTGGTATACTGGCAATCTCGAGGGAATTTTGAAAGTCAGGTGAACTGTACCTTTGACTGGTAGAATTGATGTAGGGAAAGGCAGAGGAGAGAACAAATAAGGGAAAGTCAGAACCAAGTGAGGTAGAGTTACCATTGTGATCATGGTAGTCATTGAAGTTAATGCTGGGTGTGCAATTCAGCATGCTGTAAATGTCAACTAACCGAAGCTCCCCCACTCGTTTCTTGGCGCTGTGAAGTGATAATGAAAGCAAACAAGCTTAAATGTCCTTACCCAACCTTTTGTCCTACAGCATCGAAAGTGAACCAAGCCTTGGCTGTTCTGGGATTGCAGAGCTCTCATAGACAGTGGGGTAAGGCTGATGGCAGGCTGTCCTGGAAAAGGGTGGCTTCACTGGCACACACTGGGGTTTGTCCTATGGCTTAGGGACTGCTCATCCTCACAGGAGGGCTGGCTGCACTGTCCTGCCAGGGGGCTGAGGGCAACCTACCACTGCCACTGTGGTTAGCTCACATTAAAGTAAAAGAGAGGGAAGCTGCCCCAGACAGGGAGCAACTTGCTGAGCCTTGCTGACCTCCTGCTGCCTCAGTTTCATGGCATGGGGTGGGACCCAGAGCTGGCAGGGAAGAATTTTTTGAAACTGATATATTTTGAAACTTGGTCAGGTTTTCCTGGGTGCAAATAGTTGTACTGTTTTAATTTTAGCCCTGGTAAGAGTTTAGGGCGGTTGGCATTTAGATTAGTGACGTAAAGAAAATTGGAGTGTGGGTATGAAGAGCCTGTGCTTTGAGCACTTCCAACACTGTGCTGCTTTAGTGTGCTCTGTGTAGATGGGGTCATAACTAAAGCAGCATAAAACAGCTCTGTACCAAAGCATTTGTGCCTTCTGTAAAGGTTGTGGTCATTTCTAGGGTGGGAGAAAACTACTTATTTTGCAGCTGAAATTCCTCCACAGTTAACACAAACAACTGAGGTAGCTATCCTGGTATGTAGGCAATGCCTGGCCCTTGTCTAATTAGTTGGTTTCTGAAAACAGCAACAAACAAAGCAGCCCAGCCCCACTCATCCTGCACGTTTCATTTTGATATTATTTGTTTAGTTTTTAACCTCTCTGGCTATGTGCATCGTCTTCCCACCAGGGCCTGAAGTTGTCATACAAGGGAAAAGATGCTCCTACTGCAACCATTAGCTGATATCAAGATGCACTGCAATTTAAAGTTTTGTAACCAGGCTCTATTTGGGCCCATTGAATCTCTCTTTGCCTACACTGACATCAGTGAGACTTTTTTCACCATCCTGCACAATCAGGACTCAGTGTTGCAACCAGTAAATTTACTTTTCACAAACTGATGTAAAAGACAAGGTACGCACAATGTGGCTGAGTTAATTGTGCAGGAGAAACATGGGGCCAGATGCACAGCGATTATCGATTGAACTGACGCCAGAGACTCAGCCCCTTAACTTTACAAATCGCTGACTCCCTGATGTTGCCTCTCCCTCTATCGCACTGCATTAACTCACAGTGTAGCTGGAACGTTCCACAGTTACTTACAAAAAAGGATCTGCGTGGGAAGGTGAAGGAGGGTGGTGGGGGCGACAGGCAATTCATGGGAAGGGGAAAAAAAGGAGCTGGAAAAATCAAGAAATAGAAAGAGCATAAGGGGGAATTGCATCTTTCCCTATATTTGAGTGGGAAACTTTTGGCATTTCTGCCACTATGAAGTGCTGTGTGAAGTTATATATTGGCTTACCTCTTATTCAAATAATTTAAGATGGCATTTCAGAGCAATTGAGCGTTTTGTTATCCTATCCCTAATTATGCATTGCTCCATCAAAAACCAGTGGTGAAAAGAGTCCATTTAACTCCCTTGCAATGTTGTCTGAGAGTTTGGAAATATTCTGGAATGTGGATGGCATAATTTTTTAATAATCGGCATCTGCAAATGTGGTCATTCAAAAACCCCTTGGCCAATTTGCCTCTGACTTTGTTTTTTCAACAGGGGATATAAAAACTAAAGGAAACTGTATTTGACATTTCTAATTTTGGCCATTTTTTTTTAATGACATTTGAAACTTATAGCAAAAGTGTTTTCCATCCTACTCTTGCAACATAAAATGTCTAAGCAGAATTTCTCTCAAACTTTCTATAAATGTTACCTTCCATAGAGACCACACATGAATAATTTCAGTGCAGAATTTATTTCGTAAAACTAGCAATAACAAGAGATTAGAGTGGAATCTCAGGGTATTTAACTAAAGCGCCTTCTCTTCTCCAAAGCAATTTCCCTCTGACACACGCACGTGCGCACACACACACACACGCAGAACTAGCACAATAATGCAAAAATCACTATTTGCCAATAGACAGGGCAAGTAATTGTATTTATTTCCTGTTCAAAGCAATTGACAGGAATTTGTGGTCTATCAGACCCTCCTGTGTGATAAATAATGGGTGGTGAACAGAGATCTAATTTTTAAAATTATGACTGTATATGCATATACTCACAGAGGTGGTGTGCAGTTGCATCTGTGGTATAAATTTAGAAGCTTTTGGTGTGAGTAGACAGTATACCCATAGATATACCCAGGAAGCTGGGTGATTGCCAGAATGTCTGTGTTAGGGGGGAATGGCTTCAGAGAGAACTGCTTTGACATTCATTGTGGATTTGCATAATAGGTGGCCACTGAGAATGGAAGTACAGCAAGAACTGAGAGGTGGTAGATGCACCCAGAGAGGTGGTGGATGTCCCATCCCTGGAAACATTCAAAGCCAGGTTGGACGAGGTGCTGAGCAATCTGATCTGGTTCGAGATGTCCCTGCTCCTTGCAGGGGTTGGACTAAATGACCTTTAAACGTCCCTTCCAACCAAAACCATTCTATGATTCTAATTCCCAGATTTCTTTTTATAATCTCCTGAGCAGCACGCAGCAAAAGCTCTGCCTTAGCATGTATTCCTCCTCTAGAAAATGGCTGGTTTTCTTCCGCACTAGAAACCTGTGGGTCTTAACTGATGCCTGCAAAACATTGCGTGCTGGCATGGCATGTGCTGCAAAACGCAAAAAAAATATAATTAGTGTTGCTGTCCAGTGGTAGAGCTTGATCCAAAGCCCACTGATCTCCCTACATCTTGGCTCAGGCCAAATAATTTGTAAGTACTACAATTGCACTGCAATACTACCCTGCCTCTCCAGTGTTTTGATCTTCAGATACACCAGAGAAATAAGGAGCAGAGGGGAGAAGAAATGCTTCAGGTTTGCTGCTGAACAGCTCGTAGGAAAAAATGGTATTTGAACAGGGGCAGCCTGCTATGCAGATCTCTGCCTAGGATAAAAATCTAAGCTATATCACAAGGAGCCTGCGTACCCAAACAGACTTGAACATAACTGTTTTGAAAGAGAGTCTCGCAAGGAAAGGAGCCAGTGTAGCACAACACACAGGACATGGTATTTTTTAAAGTAATTCAGCTAAGAGTATTTTCCTGAAGCAAAGAGATGGGTGGCTACTGGTGCATCAAACCTCCGAAAGCATCAGTCAGCAGAGCACAGGCCCTCCATGTTCTTTTAACATTTCCCATCTTGTTCTCGACTTAACATGGGCTTTAATGCTCCGTGACAGCACCTGAGAACAAGGGCCAGCCATGAGCCGTTCTGCCGAGCTCTTCGGAGCTGCTCGCAGCCAAGGCGGCCATGGCTCCAGCAGAGCTTTGCCAAGGGCAGGCAGCACCGGCTGGCTGCGGGGCGCCCGTGCCTGCCAGAGGGGCAACCTCTTTGAAGTGCAGCCACTCTTCCCGGCCCCCTTCCCTCCCTTCTGCTAGGTGTTAACACAAACATCACCCAGTCCAAAAGAGTTTCATTATTTATTGGAGGCTACTTTTCTGCCAGCTGAGTGAAACCCAGACTTCAGTAGCTTGGCAGGAGCCAAACAACTGGATATATGTCTCCAAAGATCATAAAAAACAGGGTAAAATGGCTATTGAATGTGCATACGGAGCACCTTATGAAAGTAATCTCTTGTGAGTGTCAGAGCACCGTGTGCCAACAGAAACAGCGAGCGAGCCCTCTCTGGAAAGAGGTGCTGACAGTGACAGGTATTAGTGCCCTGATTACAAAGGAAACATTTGTATATTAATTGCAAACCACTCAGACTTACCCCCTCCCTGGTTTGCCTTTTTTTTTTTTCCTCTATTAAAGAAAAAGGCGGAGGAGGGAGGTTTTTATTATTGCTGATCAGGGAGTATTACTTGCATCTCTCTCATGGCATATGTTCATACGCCTGTGGGCTCACACACACAGCGTTCTCATTTCAAAGCTGAGCAGCTCTCTTAGCTGTTTTTCTTTTCCCTTCTTCAGGACTTCAAGGAGTGAGTGGGATGTAATCTCAGAGTGAGGAGGCTTGGTTCTGTGCCAGGCACTACTGACTTACCATGTTGTCCCTGAGTAAGTCACCTCACCTCTCTTCTCCTTCATCTTGTCACCTGTAAAACAAGGGAGTGTGATATTTTCCTTCCTTTGTTTAATTAACTAGCAGTGCTTTAAAAATTCATAGACTGAAAGCCTTCATGTCATTTTTTTTTTTTAATTAAAACCTAATTGACTTCAGGGCATTGTAGAAACCTCCAGAAACATGCAGTTTGAGTCTTATCTTACATGATTACTGTACCCTCATTGCTTTAAATAACTTCCATCATTTTAAATGCTAGTCTGCCTGTTGCAGGGGATGTAGTAAGAAGGCAGTCCAGATCCAGCAAGGCTCATCAGTGAGACAATACTTATACAGGCTTCTGCTGAGCACTAGGGGGGTAATCCTGCTTCACTGAGGGCTGTGGGAAAGAGATTTCACCTTAAGTAACAAGAAACATCTCCCCAAAGCAGGGATTGCATTTGTACCACATTGTAAAAGAATCCAAGTAGCAAGGAATAAGTGAGGGCAAAACCGTAACGTTGTCACCTGATCGAGCTTTCTGCTTTTTCCCTGTCTTATGCTTTTTAATTTGTCTGTATTTGTGTCATTGAGGCTTAAAAATTAGAGATGGAAAAGGACACTTTGGTCACCTAAATTGTTTTTGTGCACTGCAAAGTTGCCTCCTAGAATGTGTATCCTGTTCTATGTGGTGGCACATAAGGCAGAAAGGAGCAGACAGGTGATCAAAATAAGGGCAATTGCCCACCCCAGAGACCCCCATTCACACTTTTCCTGTAAACCCTTCTTTCAGGTAGCAGCTGGAATCTGATTCTGTGATTCTTGCTAATTTGAATATAAGCCATTTTTGTATGCAAAGGATTGCTGACACCAGCAAGTTTCACTGTAATGATTACTATGGAAACGTTTATCTATAAATATAAAATTCTTTAAAGCTTAGCCTTTTATCTTTATAGAAAAGGGCCTGTTTATGTCACTTCTAAGCTTCCAGCTTTAATGTAGACATGAGCTGTTCTCATGCCAAACAAGATAACCTCAGTGTTAGAGCTGTGTGAGCTTTGAAACATGGGAATTTGAGCTAAAACTATTATTTTTTTAATACAATATTAATAGCTGAATGGAAAATATTTTAAAATGCCTTTCTAAGCCCAAAGCTCTAGTTCACTTGCAGTCTTCTTTTCTATAGCTTTTATTATAATATTGCTTGTATGGAATGGCTGCTTTCAGCTGCCAGTCAGTCCTTACACTCTATGTATGTGCGTGCATATGTGTGCACACGTATGTGTGTGTGCACTTGTGTGTATGCGTGGTGGTGAGGCTTATGGAAGCAGAGGAAAAATGGAGAAGTTACTTATTCATTAACCTTTTTCCTTTGGAATGTTTTTAGATGCCGCTTTTCAAAGCCTATGTAAAAATATGGTTTCTAAGTTTAGGCTCCCATAAGATGTTTTGGTTTTTGTTTTTTTTTTTTCTTTGCTAAATGACAAAAATGAGACATGATTTTAAGTTAATAAGATTAAGGCTTTTGTTGCTTAAAACCTACAGTGAAAAGGATGCATTAAGACGAGGATCAGTAGGGTTTTTTTGTGTTTCTATCCAAGAATTTTTTAAAAATATTTTTCGTTAACTTCAACATTTACGCTTGAAGAAATATCTATATTAACATAGATTTTTTTAAACATACATGCTAATACCACAAACACCCACATTTGCAGATACTCTAGAGCTACTCAATTAAACTTATTTTCAAATAAGAACAAATCATGGGGTTAACTAGTATATATTTAGGGTCAAAACTTGAAGTGTTCCAAAATGTTTGCAGGATCAGATCCCCACTGACTTTGGGAACAGAATTCATGACATATGCAGAATAAAATTGTAGCTGATGACGATCAGAAGGTTAATTCGCTATTCATAGCCAGGGAGCAATTGATAGCAGCAACCTTGTCTACAAGGGCACAATTCATATATATGTATTAAACTTTCTCTTTGTGTAGATTTTGATTATTAATACTGATGATTTTTTCCTTCCACTTTTGGGTGGAATGAGAAAATGGACAATTAAATGTTTCATTTAAAATTCAGCACTAGCCTGATGAGCTAAAACTAAGAAGTTCAGTTGAAGGATAGAGGGGGCTTTAAGTTGCCTTTTGTTCTTCCAGTTTTTTAGGAGAAATATAGAGAGATCCTTGGCATAATTTAGACACTGAGGAGAGTAATTTTTTACATCAAAATGTCTTTCCTGGATTGTTCTAGGGACTGCAGTCCCATCCATAGTGCTTCCTGCATGGGTATTTGAGAAGGAATTCTGTGTTACAGGACTGAAGGGGCTGCTGGCGGTGAGACATGGTCTCATCTTGCTGTTTGATTCTCCCTTTGTTCATTTCCCTTCCTCGTTTTTACTCACCAGTGGACTGTTGCTAAAGTTCTCTGAAATCTTAAACAGAATTGCAGCCGAAACCATCCCAGACTTCACTGGGCTGTACATCCCTCTGCCTGACCTCACTCTGCTCTTCCAAGTTTACTTATGGTTTCATGCTCTGAGCATAGTGGCAGTCAGAGGAGTCAATTGGACACTGTTAGTAATTGAACAGATTGCCTGGAAATATAAGATCTAAGAGCCAGCATTAAACCCTTAAATAGGACATGCAGTAAAAGCACAACAATATACTGTGGCTCCCAGAGGGCTGAGGGAAATTCAAATAGTACAGATCTCATATTGCATTCAGAGAGATACTCCCAAATTTAGAAGCTCATTTGAGTCCTATCCCAATAATTCAAACTTGTTAGATCTGTAAAATTAGTCCGTAAATCTCACAGGAAATGCTGTGGGGTATTTCAACACTTTCATTCGTACTCCTGGCAGGAGCATGAGTATTAGTATTTGTATAAAAACATAAAAATGACCATGAAAGTAACTTTTACAGCAGTAGCAGCTTTTTGTTCTCTTTCAAATTCTACAGAAAGGATTAGAGTTGTGGAAAAATGTTTAGCTTACTTTCTATTCAGTCCTAATCGGCTTTTCTGGCCTTGATATAGTAAACCATACATCTTTATCAAGTCTTTTTTTCTTGTCTCATTTTAAGATTCAGATCATGGTTATCAATCCTCATCAGAAAACAGTCTCCTTTCCTAGAGCATTGCATTGTGAACATAGCAGTGATTAAACTGGGAGGACTGAGAGTAGAAGGTTACCATGATAGCTAGTACCTGGAAGGAGGGATCTGGATGAAGTTTCCTGAAGTAAAGACAGGAATGTCACTGAGAGGGACTTGCATCTATGGCATTCTTCTCAGCCTAACACTGTGGGATGTCCCTCTGCTCTCCTTCTCATGAGCTGTGCTCACTGCAGTGCTCTAGTAGCACCATAACCAAGATCAATTTGTCTGGGTCTTTGGGATGTGAAGTGTTTTCTACCGGATGTCTCTGTGGCATCTCACACGAGGGGGCAGAGCTCCAGCAGGCAGTGGGGAAACGCATAGGTGTGTAGCAGAACCATAGCAGTAAAATGAGCATCTTCTTTCCTTCAGTAAGCTGCAAGCAGACTCTTCCCACCTATGCCCAGTGACAGGAAAAGAGACATCAAGCACAAAATGCAATGCAGGAAATTCCACTTAAACAAAATAAACCACTTTTTTACTGTGAGGGTGATTGAATACTAGAAGGGGTTGCCCAGAGAGGCTGTTGAGTCTCCATTCTTGGAGATACTAAAGGCCTGGATAGCCATGGTCCTGGACAAGTGCTGTAGGTGATGCTGCTTGAGCAATGGGGTTGGGTGAGATGATCTTTAGAGGTGCCTTCCCACCTCAGCCCTTCTGCGAGTCTCTTACTGTGTTATGGCTAACTGTCGAATGTATGGGTGAGACACTGCATAGGAGGGACAGTTGTCTGGGGACTACACAGAGCAATTTGCATAGCTTTGCATGTAATAAACCCTGCCAGACCTGATCTGAGATTGCAAGCATTCACTGCGACCCACAGAAATACCCCTAATTAATTTGGCCTGAGGCCTGGCTAGCATTTTGGGAAGATAAGTAAATGACAGTAACCTCTACTACTTGCAGATAGCGCAAGTGGGATGCTTTGTTCCTCCTCCAGAAGATTATGAGAAACCTGTGTGACAGGGAAGCAAAGTCCAACAGATTTTGCCTTCCCTGGCAGAAATATTGCAAGGCAGTAGTACTGCAAAGGTAAAATTGCAAGGCAGGTCTGCCCTATTGGGTCATACTGGGATATTCTGGCTTTGCGTTCTGAGAAGGTTCATGTGCTTTCTGTGCACCCTGGAGATGTTCACTCCATCTTTCCAACACAACTGTAAATTTTGTGCAGAACAAAGCGTACATGTATTACATGTGTATCTACATGTATATGAATATTAGGCCTGAGGGTTTGGTGGAGAAATGGGTCACAGCTCAGTCACTCAGTTTAGTCAACACCTTCTTTGCTGGGAGATACTGCTGTTACATGATAACAAGTGTCAACCTTTCTGATGTGTACGAACCTGGACGTTTTTAGCCTTCTTAATCAAGTACACCATAGAAGTGAATGATCTATGTGAGGAACTGACCCATCAGCATGGTCAGTTTTAATAACCAAGACCTAGCAAGTGCTTTTTCCAAATTAAACGCTTTGTTGTGTTTCTTGGGGTTGTTTCCATACAGTTTGTGATGGAAGTACCTGTTCCCATTCACAAACGGATAAACATAAGTATACATTTATTCTTCCAACTCTGGGAAAAAGATTGCTAGCAGGCTGACATGGAGGGGACCCCATGTACCTGGAATAATATGAAACACCTTTTTTGTATGTATTAGTTTACATACTGTGTTCAGGAAACAGGGTACAGAAACTTCCTTAAAACTCCAGGAACAATACCTATTGTTGGTTGTTGATATGGCATGAGCTCATATCCAGGATACCGAGAAAGGAACTCCTGGCTACAATAAATAATACACTTCTTAACTCCTGGTGTGAAATCATGTATTTATTGATTTTTCAATGAGAGATGGAGAAAAAAGGCTTTAAAAAGAGAAGGTTTGCATGGCAGGGAAAAGCCTCTGATTTTTTTTTTTTCTTCTCTTTTTTTTTTTCCCTCTTAAAAATTCAATTAAGGAATTTCTTATGGAAAAAAAAAAAGTTTTATATTCAGGTTCCCAACAGTCTGTGTTGAAATTTGTTTTGAATTTGGCTGCATTATATGAAAATGATAAGATTAGTGTGACAGGTCTATAAAGCTATTCTTTATGTTTTTTTCTTGCCTACATCTGCAGTGGGGGTGGGAAACTATTCATCACACGGCTCAAAGCTCTTGGTCAAAGTTACACAGAAAAATGTTTCTCTGGATTTTTATAAAGTTGATTATGGTAGAGTAGCTTCTTTAATGCTACAGTCTGTCAGTCCTTTAGACTTAAGTTGTTTGAAAAAGAAGTTTGCAGAACCCTGTCTGTTCTATCTCAAACTGACACTTACACTAGATTTAGTGGATACTCATGACTAAATCGCGCACTACAAAAGGAAAGGCCATGAAGGGAGCCTAATCTTTAAATGGTATGCACCAGTTAAAACACAGGAGTGGGAGTTAGGGAGCTCTGCAGCATTTCTGATACTGTGGCACCAGTCACGTCACTTCGTAGAGAAAAAGGGAAAAGGCTCCTATCTGTCCTGTGGATCCTCCACCTCCTAGGAGCATTACCTCTTTTCATCCCTTTAATGCTTCCCAAGAGGCTCGTCTAGAGTACTTTGGTGAAGCAAAACTTTGTCACATTCATCATTTTATTGAAACCTTAGCCTCTGCAAAGCTTTGCTGGGATGGCTTTTGGGTTCAGAGGGAGTGCTTGCTTGGCTTGCTGGAGGTCTGGACTGTGTAACAGTGAAGCCAAATCTCCCTCCCTACTCAGTCGCTTGGAGCAGACACTCATAGTACTCCCAGTCTTGCCATAAGCACCCAGCTAATGCCTGTGAGGTAGACTCCCTGGAAAACTGAGTTATCTTTCCTTGTCCTAAGGCAAAAGCAATGGACACTTAAAACTATTATCATTTATTTAAAATGTCTCCTGCCCCAAAATCTAATTTTTAACTACCCCAATGGCTATTTCAGATGTTCTCCATGTTAATGTTATTATACACGTCGTGTAAGGGCAAGTATTAAGCCTTGCAGTGACACTTCTTAAATGAAATGGTAATTTTTTAAAAGATAAGCTCAATCAGTATTAAAAACACAATAAATTCTAAGCACCACTGTCCAGCAGTGAGGTTTTTTTTAATGCTATATATGGTTTGAGGCACTAGTTTCCTGTAGAATTATATATTATTGGCTAATGGACTGTATAGATGTCACGGAAATAAAAAGACAGCATTGCAGGCTCCAGTCTAGAGGTGAAAAATGGAGCGTGACCTTTGATGGGTTATTTTTTCTTGATTTCTTTTAGTCACTTATCTCTACTAAACTGAACAATTCTTGGGATATCGAAGTCTTTTGCTAACTTTTGCAGTGAATAATTCTTGGTTAGAGGCAACTCAGAATATTTTTTATTTAATATGTGCACTTTACATGTGCTTCAAAGAGAACATGGCATTCTTTTGGTTCCTTGGTTTCAAGGCTTTAAAAATAAACTCAGTGCAACATGGCAAATGAGATAAGATGCATACTTTGACATTTACTTTTGTTTCTCCAAATTTTAATGAGAAACTTAAATAACTTCCTATGATACATGCCTAGAAAGTGGTAAAGCTGTGCAGCGTGTGGCTTCAAGGCAAAAAGGGTCTAGTTCAAGTTGATCTCTACAAATAGGCCAATATTTGCTCAGCCTGGAGTTGCTTACATGCTTAGGCCAAACTCTTGGTTTTCTCAGGTAAAAAGCAAGGAGTTTTAGATGAGGCTTGTTCTGCATTTTATAGATTTTTCTCGTTTGAAGTGCGCATACAAAAAGAGTGAATAGCAAACCTAAGTCTCTGCAGTTGTGAAACTGCCTCATAGCTGTTAGGTCTCAAAGCTGCGAGCCTGAAAGGAGGCTGGGCAAATGCTCTGTACCCATCCAAAGCCCTCTGCACTCACAGAGCAGCCGAGCACCACTCTGTCAGTAGCAAGCAAGCAAACAAATGCCACTCTTACAAGCCATGTTTAAATGTGTTTCCAAATGAACTCCAGCCAGCATTCCCACAGTTAAAACCATTTACCAGAGGAACAACATCCTCTCCAAACCTCCCCAAATGTACTGGAAGAGATGCGCAAAATCCATAATCTGTCAGATATAGGGCCATGTTCTGCTACCTAAAAGACATGAACTTTTAAAATTACCTTGGGTTTAAAGTAGTGCTACCTTATTTAAATAATAGTAGTTTTCTCCAATTGGCTATTCAATAGACAATTCCCTATAGTATTTTATTCTAGAAAATTAGGACCAATTTGTCTTTCAGTAGTTAGAAATCACACCACATAGTGCTGAAATGATGAAGACTTTGTGTCTAGTCTTATAACATTCTTCAATATTATTGCTGATTCCTTATATCAATGTTTCTAACTCAAGTATGTCTAGCCTGAAAAAAAAAATTCATCTAACTTGACAGAATTAAGTTAAATAATTTTTAAGTATGCAGAGACTTTGCTTATATTTGAGAACCCTTTTCTGAATGTTCATATTTCCAAGACAGCCAACTGGACAGCTCAGCTAGTATAAAACTGACAAAGGAGAGAAGCATGTGTAGAACGAACTTTGTAGGACTATTTTTGTTACCTTGGAAAGCTACAGGGATGTTAGTTTAGCAAGTTGCAGCTTAGACTAGAATGTTATAGACACTTTCCACTTTATAATACAGCTACAAAAGCTGCTATAAAGGCTACATTTTAAATGTCCGAGTGCAACCTTGCCAAATTAGAATGACAAAACTTCCCTTCTTAATGGGATAAGCCTTGCTCTCATACCTTCTCATGTGTTTGTATCTCCTCTGATAATTTTACTACAAAACCCAGAAGCTGCTGCACCAAAAGTACTGAAAATACTTAATCCTCCCATGCCAGCTTTTTCCTGTTGATCCTGCTGCCAGTTCTGTATCAATGTTTATAGACATTCTTCTTCTCCCCCCTCTTCTGCTTAGAGTACTTCCGTTAGTACAAACAGCGTCACAGTAACTGAGACTAAGAGAGAGACTCCAATCACTATGCTTCTCTGCAGGGGACACTTGACATCTGAGGCTGTGACTCAATCTCTTCAGTGTTAGGATGAAGGTGCTATTAAGCGCATCATGAGCAGCTTTTTTTCTTCTTCTGATGTACCCAACAGTAACTTTTGGTATAAGCACAACACTAGTGATATATGGTACTTACCCATTCTATGTTTGCAAGTCTTAAAATAATTGTTTTACTCATGATCTAGCAACTCTGACACCAGAGGGAAAAAAAATATTCTCCTTACCTTTATCCTAACCCTTTGTCTATTTTTCTAAGGTTAAATGAGGAGGTTGAAAATAACCCTTTGTCTATTTTTCTAAGTTTAAATGAGGAGGTTGAAAACTATTTCACACTGATTCTGTAGTAGAAGCAGCAATCTAAACTCTGGTATAGTTTTGTAAAGTTCAGAGGAAAAAGAAAGATAGGAAGGAAATACATAAAAAGCTAAGTAATGTTTTGTCTTCTGGGTTCTGATCCAAAGATACGGCTTAAGGAGTTCTCCCAAAAGAAATTAAAGCAGTCATGAAGGATGCTGTGATATTAAAACACACTCATACAGGTTGTCCAGAGTTCCCAGTCTGCCTTGACCATGCCATCTACACTAGTACTTGCAGAAAAGTGGCCACATACAGCCCTTTATGTTTGTTCTAGTCTGTCTTGTATAATTAGGGGCCATATACCACAGTTGTCATGTGAGGAAGCTGCAACCGGTCCCTCTAAGTCTAGATAAAATAGCTGCCTTTTTAGGTATGTGCTTAGGATATGTGTTACAGAAACACATTTTTTTTTTTCAGAGGTCATTTTGAAAAGTATTCTAAGTGTCCTGGAGTAGTTAAAACATCCCACTCCACCCACAAGGAGATAGACCCTTTTAAACTCATTTTTCCTTTTGGTCATCTGGTGGCTTCATTCTCGTGGCTACCAACATTCTTTTAATAGACCTTGGATCTCTGTTTGGATGAGCAATTTTTTAGGCAAGCACAATTCAGCTTTTTGACTATCTGAAGGCAAATTTATCTGTGCTACATTGCAGAATTCAGAGTAGGTTTTGGTTTACCTTTCTTTACTTTTCAAAGAGTACAATAGTGCAGATCAGGAAGAATTCCTATGGTCAACCTGGTGTACTCCAGAATAATTCAGCTGCTACAGTTATGAGCTTCAGCCTATATAAAGACATATAGTAAGAAGATAAGCATCAACATAGAATATCTGTTCTGTGGTTGACAAGAGCATCACCATTATGATGGCATAATCATGATGGAATTGCAGGACACCGCAGAATGTATTGAGACAGCAGATAATAAGACAACATATAATTCAAAACTTCTTTGTCACAGACAATATAGGTAAGGAGATGGAAAACTGATACTAGAGGGGAGGCCTCTTCCAGCTTGTTCTGTTTCTTTTTAGTGTCTAACTTTCAGAGTAATTGCTGAAAGTAATTCAATGGCTTCACTTTCATCAAAGCATTGCAATTCCTCCACATAGTTGATGTAGACCATCCACCAAGGGGAGGTGGATCCACAGAACTCCCTAAAGGGCACTGAAACCAGATCCATTTGTGGCAGCTGGCCTTCTCAAAGCCACCCTAGAAAAAAAAAAGGCGTGATCTTGCTAGGACTGACCTATCCAGCTTCCTCCAGTACTCTTAGCTTTTAGCTTCATAGATGCAAGCAGCTTTGAAAAAAACTGCAAGTCTGACCTAGAGAGAGAAGGATTTAAATTGCTGTGCCATGTGGCTTTAAAAAAAAATATTTATTTAATGCCAAGCATTTGGAAGCTCTCCAGTATTTCCAATATTTGCACTCTCTGCATCCCTCTCTACTGCTGCTATTTGGAGCTGCTGCATTTCAATCCATTAAATTATAACCCATTTTCTCAGAGAGTAACTGACTATATTTCAGCAATTAGGTGCACTTCAGACATGTGAGACCAAGTCTCCGTGTCATGAATGACTTTTTAATTGTGGGGGAAAATGCAATGATTTCAAAAGGAAAACCAAGTATCCCTTTCCTCAGCTTTGCTCCCATCTCTAATTCTGCATCCATATGCCATAACAGACATGACCACAGTCTATTAGGAGGTAGCTTTTTAAAATACCCCTCCAGAATGGGAGAGATCCAAATTCAAATGTCTGAATTTAATCATACAGAGGAAGGAGAAAAATCCAGAACTCTTCAAATTTCAGTTGACCACTCAAATTCAGAAGCTACCAGCTCTTTTGTACAGCTGAGTTTATTTCTGGTTTTCAGAAGGAAGTCGAGATTGGCAATTAGTTGAAAACTTTCAAGTTTGGCTTGGTGAAGAGGCAGATTCTGTACTCTGTATGACTTTACTGTGAGATTTAGTGAGGAGTCTGCTTCAGCATGCTTGGTGAACCAATAACCTCCAGGCTTCATTTCCATTTTATATGGTAGACACCTCTTACAAACAAGGAATTAGACAAGAGCAAGACGGGCAATAAGGTGTTGGGGGGGGGGGGGGGGGGGGTGTGTAAGAGGAAGCTCCCTGATTTCTGGCAGTAGTTTCTGGCATGCCTAAATGGAGGAGGGCAACTGCTCTTCACAGCTGTGGGTCATGTGTTGGCTATATTGTTGGGCACCCAGGAGGAAGCTGTGGCCAGTGCTTTTTTCATTACTGTTTGTCAACGCCCTTCTTATCTCAAATGCAACTTCCCCAAATAGAAGCAAAGACATTCAGCAGAGAAATAAAGCACTAACTCAAAGGCAGAAACCAATATATTCCCTTTGCAGTGCTTTGCACTAGGAGCATATCAGCGCAACGATCTCAGGTCTGGTGAATATTTGTGTCCATGTCAGTGGCTGTGAGTGTTGGGACAAAGCCAGCTGTAAAAGAAGCTGGAAGATTTTTAAAAGAGTGTAGAATAAAGACTTAATGGGGACTATCTGGCTTTTTTTTTTTCTTCATCCAGCTGGTATTTTTATCCTTTAAGCTAAAAGTGGCTCAAGTGGGGCTGTTCCTTTTAGGGTGAACAGCTGAGTAGGGGGGGTGGGGGGAAGTTTTCAGCCCACAGTAGTCAAGTGGATGTAAGGTGAGTGCAAGGAGCAGGAGCTTGGGACTGATGCTCGCAGGGCAAAGAGATTACTGTAGGGAGCAGGATGTAAAACCCATGGCTGGGTCTCTGCTGATAGGAGTGAGTGGTTTCTAGGCACCAGAGGAGATTGTAGTACCTGTGCAGTTTGCTGCAAAGCAGAGCCATTAATTTGTTTGAATCCATGCTTGGAAGCAATGACCTACTTGCAAGAATAGAGCTAATGGGGGAAGACTTGGGTATAAACCTTTTTTATTTCTGTTCTGCTTTATCTACCCTCTTTTGAGTTTTCTCCATTTAGAACCAACTAATTAGATTATAATCTAATTAAATTTGGCTTTTTTTTTTTTCTTCAGTTTGGTCATCTTTAGGGAGATCACTATAAGGAAAAGCTCTGAGAAGATGTAGTTCAAAGCTCTGACTGATGGGGAATCCCGTCAGGCTTTCCCCTGCCTCATGCAGGGAAGACCCAACCTGCACGAGTTGCTGCCAGTTAACATTTTGGCAATGATGCAGCCCCTTCCCTACCCCTGTTAAGAGAAGGGAAAGGAAGGAGCTGATGGAGGGCAGAAGCTCCAAGCCTGCTGAGCCCAGCCATGCTTCTGTTTCTACCCTGAGCGTGAACGGTGGCCCCTTCAGTAAGGTGTGCAATTTACTTTGGTTGTTCTTATGGGTGGAAGGTTTTGCAAAACTGAAGAATCATAGTCTCTCACCTCTTCTGATATGTGATTGTTGCATGTAATGCCTTTATAGAACTAACTATAACCTTCAGATGAATTGATAATTATGAAAGAATAACCAAGCTATCTGCAATACAGCTGGGCATAGGAGCACCTGGCTGACATCTTAGAAAATGAAAAGGGGATTTTGGAGAAACATTTCCTATTAATTTGTGCTGCCAGTTGATCCTGGAATTCCTGTGGATATTACTGGGAGTCAGTCATCTAATTATGAGGAGTCTTCAGTGACCCATTTGATTCTCTTACACAGTGATGGTTAGAGTCACAAGTTTCAAGAGCATTATTTTTCAGTTCTGCCTCCCTGAAAACTTACTGCTGTCCACTCACCTCTTAGAAGACTCCATTTTGTATTAAACAAAGACATTCTTGCAGGTCTTATTGTTGGGCTTGCTGTTACCTATTTATTTCTAAAGTAAACTCAAGGTTAGAACTGACTTGCAGGCATTAAAGTGATGATTTATTACAATAACTAGTATTGATGCAAAAAATCTCATTTCCATCTGCTTTTGAAAAATCTTGGCCTTCAGATTTTATTATGAAGTTCTTACAAGGTCATCAAATTAATAGATTGACCTTTAGTTATTTTATTTCTCTTGCTACAGGTTAATTTTGACCTCTGGAATTCAGCAGAGAAATAAAGCACAAAATAATGCTACATCAGATAAAAAAAACTATTGCAACATAAGTTGAAGAGCCAAAACTGAAGGGCAAAGGTGGCAGGAAAGAAGGCACAGTACATAATTTCTGATGGTGATATTCATGGCATCTCACAGTAAGTGAATTCAAATCCATTTCTAGCAACTAACAGTTGCTTCTTTTAGATTGAAGGGATTAGCAGTAAGAGGAGGTAGGACTTTAAAGTGAAAACATATTAAAATAGTCTACTTACAAAAGAGGATCACTTCTATGATCTTCTTTTCAAGGCTTGCATCTTCAGTGATATGTACTGTGTTTGCATCAATATAGTAATCGGTGTTTGCAGCAGCTTTTAGAAATTTAACTTAGCAACTGCTACCGCCTTATTTAGAGGACTGTATGTTTTGTTGTTGATTTTTTATTTTTTTTTTTAAAGTAGGTGCAGTTCTTTAGCATATTTCCTGTCTCTAGAAATAATACTCCAGGTCTTAGGCTAATACCTTACTGAGAGGAACCACCTGCCTTTGCTTAGTCCACAAACAGGACTAGTTAGGTATGCGGACTAGCTTGCATTGGAGCTTGTTTGGGCACTGCAGGATTTAGAGCTGTAGCCATTCAGAGAGCATTAGCATTTTGAAAGGTTTAACCAACAAAAGCACACTTGTGGCTTGGGGAATACAGATGCTGAGAAAATGTTTAAATTCATGTAATGATTTGGATCTTCAGGACCACTTGATTCACCCTTGCAACCTTGTCTCCAGACAGTGCCACAGGCTTAACTCACCTGCCAAGAAGTGTGAGCCTTCCTTCGAGTCTCTGTAAAACGCATCTGTGTGCAACTTTGATAGCTTTTACAAGGCATAAAATTACTGTTCAGAGTAACTCCCCTCAGCTACTTTTAAGTCAAGTGAAGTAAAAGTAAATATTTCTCAGCAGGTTGGAATTCCAAATGCCACTTCTCTTTCTGTCTTTGGAGTCTCTGTATATTTTTGTATGCATGTATTTCATGCAGGTTCAAGCTGAGACATTTAGGGGTCAAGGGAAAAAGTCTGGAAAAATCACAGAACATTCTTGATAAATATTCACCAATATGGTAAATTCAATGAAAGTCTGGGGGTTTTTAAAGAAATATGAATACATGAAGTGCTAAATCCATATGTAGAACTTTTTGTGCAATGATAAAATGGGAAAAATTTACATTTACCTTGAGATTTTTTGGGTACTGTTATTATATAAAACTTCAATTAAACGTACCCATTGCTGTTTTTCTGTGTTGATGAATATGGGCTTTTCTGAGAAGGAAATTATATACTGATGTAACAGGCATTGCACTAATGTGGCATCTTACTGCTAACGTGATGAGGGGTGGGGAAACTACGTATGGTGAAATCAGCCTTGTAGGGAGTCACGTCTCTGGAGCAGAGCTCCAGTGTTATTGCTCTGTAGCAAGGTTTGGCTCATGAAAGCATACCAAGAGGTGGTAGAGAGGGCTCCCACTGTGCTGTGCTGCCACAAACTTTCAAAAGGGAACATCACAGAGTACTGTGAATTAATTCTTGCCCTGACCAGGAGTAGATACAGCCTTGATGTAAATGCTGTGCATGTTTTGCCATGTTGTGTGGGATTCTGTGCTATGCCAACTAGTGCCAGAGCCTCAGTACCTCTGTGGTGAGTACACACCTCAAGTACTTGGCTATGGCTATATATGTCGGCTTTGGCAAAAACTTGGGTTTAAGCTTTCTGTCTTCTGGGGCCAAGCTGTTTGATGTGTAAAAATTTACACTTCCCTTTTTTGCTCCTTCTTTCTCGTGTTAACAGGTTCCACACTTCTGATAAAATAGTAGTTAGTTGTGTTTTTTCCACTTTCGTAGAACAGATTTTAAGAGTGGCTGCTCCCATTTATCTCAGTTCTGCATGTGTGCTGGTGCACGGGGGAGTGCTGCTCTGGTCTGGGTCTGCTCTGCTCCCGCAGTGCGAAAGCAACACTTGCTGCTTCTCTGGTCCAGTGGTGTTGGTCCACAGCCCTAAAAGACTATGATTACCTCAAAGCACGAGTCTTGCTTTTTCAGTACAAATTTACCTTCCAGTAAGGCAGATAGGACCTTCTGCTCTGAGTCCATTAGTCAGTCCCAGGGCTGAATCCTTCTTCCAAGGAGCAGGATCAAAGGGTTGAGTCTGGGCTCTCCAGATTTTAAACAGACTCTTTTGCAGTGGCTGTGAGCATAGTGCAGGCAAGATAACTCTCCGGACAATGTCAGGTGGCTTAGGTTATCTGCATGTCGCCAGCAAATGACTTCTCATTTGGAATGGACATGATCAAGTTAATGAAAGATGAATTTGTTGTTCTTTGTTCAGAAGGTGTACTGGCTTTGCCTCTTTACCTCTGTCTTAAAAGGAATCTCCATTATCTCATTATGCATACTCTATTCTGGTTCACATTTCAGATTCTGCTTACTTCCTTACAGTTCCTTAGGTTCTGTTTTCATTTTTTCTAAAGTCATGTTATCACCTTGTGTTAACTGATTAACGCAGAAAAGGGCTGGATGAATAATTCATTATGTATGATTTAATCAAAGAATTTACGTTTCCTTTTGTTTCATAAAATGTCTGCAAATATATCAAAGCTTTCCTTCAGCTATTTGTTTTTGCAAAGTTATTTTGCCAAATAATTGCAATAAGTATTCCTTTGTGCTGAAAATGAAGCATTCTTTGTGCAAGAATTTGACATGGGTATCTAACACCATTAAAATGCCAGTAGAGACAAAGGGGAAAGTTGTTATTGGTTGGCTTGGTTGGGTTTTTTATGCTCCACTCCCATAATTTTGATCCACACTTCATTTGAAGAACCAGAAGAGAGTAGGTCTGCTTTGGTCTACTTGGTAGGCAGCCAGATTACATCCTCTCTAATTCTGTGTCTGAAGATTTAGGCAGATGATCCTGTATTAATTATACTTCAGTTTCTTCTTTAGAGCTGAAAGGACTAGAAATGAGGTGTTGTACACATATCTTAAATATTTACCTTCCTAAATTCTGATGCTCATCGGTCTGAGAGCCAGGTTATTAAGCATGCACCTAATAATGTGTATGGAGCAGCACAGATATCTTCTCCCCAAGGAGCTCATTCTGTTATCTGTTTTGTCCTGACATGGATCTCTTGCATTTTGCCTAACAAAGTTAGAGAAGGAAATGGCATTTGCCATTTCTAATGTTTCAATCACTCTTTGAAATCCGCAGTCAAGTACTGCAGCTGGGAGAAGTAGATTTAAAATGGCAGAAGCATATTTGGTGGAGAAAAGATTTACTAGCAGTGCAGAAAAGGCCTGGAATCTGGGGGCAGTGGATGGGCTCTGAGCACTTCTTTCTCTGTAAATGACTAAACTGATAAGAAAGTATTGGTATCTGGCAGAGCCTGTTAGCTGGAGACCAAAGTGTCTTTACCAACAACCTCCCACTGCAGATTTTGGGTCTTACAGGCACTGTTTTGGTTTTTTTTTTAATAAAATTAAACATATTAAAAATTATTGATTTTTCTTTTTTTTGTGTTGCACATGTGCATGTGTGTGTGTACGCGCATGTGTTTTTATTTTCATAACCATTCCTAAGGAGACAGAGGGAAGATTTGCCCTCTTAAAATAATGGCAAAGATAACAAATCAGATGGTAGTGGGGGGAGGAACAGCCTTGAGTAGACTGTTTATGAAGGCTTTCATTCCATCATGTACCTTGGACATAGCTCAAGTGAGGGAGAATCTGCTATGCCAAATCTAAACTTGGCCCTGGTAGAGGAAGATAAGGACCTGTGCCTAGTGCAAGCCATGGGAAGAATCGTGTTTGGAGACAGGCAGAGCTGATTGAATCAGAGATAGTGATAACCTGTGGATCAGACTATGCATCTTTTTGACAAGCATCAGCTGTTCGTTCCCAGCCTCTGGGTGACTCCTTTATACCAGATGCAGTATTTCAAAAAACAATTGCTAGTGATGTGGATTAGGGGAAAAAAAATGTAAATTGGAAGCGACCCAAGTTCCGGCTATGAATGGGTGTCCCATGGGTCAGATGAGAGAGACTGTTTCCCAGGAATCACAGACCAGATGACATTTGCAGAAAATGTGAAGGCAAAGGATATTAGAAATGGAATTGTTTGAATAGGGGGAGGCCACATAAGAGGAATTAAAATTTGCTAATGTAGTAATGTCACCATCAGCAACAAGTAGTATCCCCAGTGTGGGCACCTACCCCTAAACTGATGCTATTATGTGTCTGGAGACATCAACAGGTAACAGGTTACAGTGGACAAAGGATTCAAATTTGGTGATCCCTGGAAAACTACAAGTGTGGAGGACAAGTACATTTTTGACTGCAGGAGTTAAATACATGGCCGCTGCTTGTCAGCTACTGCATACAGCAGGAGAAATCCAGCTGTTTATCCGATCAAGGCTGCTGCATAGCTACACGCTGTTTCAAGCTGTATGAAGCAAAAGTAAAAGGGAAAGGTATTACTTACTGTGTGGTGCAGTCAGTGGAAAAAAATTGATGGCTAGAAAAGAGTTTCAAAGTCTCTCACAAGAGAAAGAAGACATCAACAGCTTTGGGCAGGACTTGCCAGAAGCTTCTACTGATGGCAGCTAACAAAAACTTACAAGCAGTTGCTTTTATTTTTTTATTTTTTTATTTTTTTTCCCCGGGAACAAAAGGTATTTGTAAGACTGTGCTCAAATAAGGGAGTGCTCAGACAGTTTTCATGTCCTGTTCCTCAGGAACAGCAGGTACCAGGGAGAGCTCAGGTGTTTACTCTGATTCTCAGGTGGGTTTTACAACCTCAGATATGCTCTGTTCAGCATCCATACTGCCAGCAACATTTCTTCAGTGAGTTCAGAGAAATCCTGAGTGTATTTTTGTGCTCCACAAAACATATTTACCGAACTGCAGCAAGATTTGTTCTTTCTCTCACTCTCTCCGTCCTGCTCAAATTGATATTCATCTACGTGTGACTTTCCCTCCAAGATGACTTCTGAAAAGCATCAATCCCACACAAGTTAGTGCAGAGGCAGTGGCTAGAGCAGTGGCCAGATATAAAGGTGTATGACAGAGCTTGAGCATTAGATCTGAGACCCAAAGACCGCTTTCTAGAAGGGCAAGGGAAAAACTATGGCATGAAAGGTGGAAAACAATGTATCATGCAAGAGGAAGGGAAAGCGTAGCAATGATCTGGAGAAAAAGATTTAGAGTATTTGTTCCTTTCTTGTGGACATCATAACTAGTCACTTAAAAGCAAGACCTACTGACATCATAGTGCTGGAAAAACTGAGGAGAGCAAACACTGGGAATAGCTGAGAAGAGGTCCCAGAGTTGCAAGGAAGGAATAGCTCCAATAGGTTGCTCCAGCTCATAGTGTGAGCTCAGCAGTAGAGAAGGAATTGCTGATATGTCCTCAGGACATGAGTCCTCCATGAGTTTACCAGTGCTAAAGCACATGAATACCCTCCTATAATCTAAAGCCAGCTTTGCATGGTACCCTATGTACACATGACTCATGGAGTCAGAGCACGAGAGAAATCTGTGGTGGACTATGGTTACCTGGGTTTGGAGGGGCTGCAATAGTGTCTGATCTTCTCATTGCTACTGTTTCACATTGAAAATTTGTACTGTCTTGGTTTTTGGCGTTTTTTTGTTTGTTTGTTTTTTGTTTTGGTTTGTTTTTTTTAAGGAGAAAGGGATAGAAGAAAATTAAGGCCCATGTGTGCCAGAACAGAACTGGTAAAACAATTCAAATAAACTGGTCTTTTTTTTTTTTTTTTCCTGAAAAAAGTGAGATTTATGCTTTAATCTGCCCAAAAGCTTGCATGGTCAGATTTCACTTTTGGCATTGTGTGTTTTATGATAAGCCCTTATGGAAAGCTTGATGTGAATGAAGCTCTATCGACCCCAGCAAAGCACAACTCCCAGTCATGGCACAGGCATAAGACTTCTGTTGCCAGATCCACTCAAGAGTCACAAATCCTTTCCCTTAGTGTCCAGTTTGTAAGGACAATAAGTAAGTTGCAAGATGACAAAGATTCAAAATGATATGGGAAGATTAGCAGATTACTTTCTTTTTCTCCCTAACATTCTGAGCAAATCTACTACATCTTTTTAAATATACTAAAAATGAGGTGAGGAAAGGCTAGTTTTAACATAACATAGCCAACAGACGGGGATCTTTGCTGTGGGATAACTATAAGCCCTGAATTTTAACGGATTTTGAAAAAGAGCAGTGGGCATATTTAAAGGGATGGGAAGATTAAAAGATTTAAAACAGAACCATAGAAGTTGCACTGAGCATTGTGAAGATGAAATCTATGCACAAATTGGCAGAAACAGGCAAATGTTTCTTTTTTTGGGTGAATTTTTTGTAAGTGTCCAAAAGGGTTTCCTTGCCCTTTCCTCTGAAGCTTTGAAGTATGACTCCTGTCAAAGACAGAAGTACTGCTGTAAGCTCTGTTACAAAGATAAAAACTCTGCAGAATGGCTTAATACTTGAAAATGGCAGCTTGTAATGAGAGCTTCAGAAAACAAAAGTTCCCAGCCATGAAGGATAAGTAGTAGATATCTAAAGTAAACTGGTTTTATCCAAAGAGTCTACTTAAGGGTTCCATTAGAAGAATTAGATCTTTTCTTCTCCATCAGATCTTATTCTTAGTTTGTACATCAGTCTACCAGCAAAATAAGACTAAAATTGTTGGTCTGAGTCAACTGAATCCACTTTGGCATGGCAGATGAGGATTTGCTGTTTGGAAGAACAATTTTCAAACTCTGGCACCTTGACCAAGAATACGTCAAGGTCATGAGAAGTGCACTACCCTTAAAGAGGAGGGATTAGCAAGAACCAGGTAAAGACACTTTCCAGAGTGTCAAATATTTCATGTCAGAACTATGGCAAGGCAAGTTGATCAAGCTACAAACTTTCATCATGTGAGGGTAAGTGTGTGTATACACATATAAGTATATATACATATATTTATGAGTGAACAGAACTGTAGATGAGTTCTGAAGATGCGAGGCCATAAGGCCTCTTGAAGTGCCAGGTTCAAAGCCAAATAACACAGGTTCTTTTCTTTCATTTTGTTTTCTTAGCATAGGAATAGCTGGTTTGAAACCTGCAAGCGATTTTATGTCCATAAGAATATTAAGCGAGAAGTTTCAATATGAAATCATTATCTTCCCTTTTCTAAATCCAAATACTAATTGCAACCTTGCTGTGAGCCTACAATATTAAGGCTATCATAGCCATGGCAACCAAAAGCAATATTAAATGGAATACATATCCGCTGCACAAGATTGTTGTGTTTTTTTTTTTTGTTTGGGCAGTAGGCATGCATTTCTTTTCAGCAGCCATGACGTACAGGTCAAAAGGACTTCCAGTTCTTCAAACCTTTGAGCTATTTTGCCACATATGCTCTGCTATCACTTAATATTTTGTGTATCTGTATAATTAATTTCAATGCAGGATGGCTTGTTAATCCACAGACACAAATAAAAACACAAATTAAAATTTCAGCATGAATTTTACAATGGCCCATTTACATTTCAGGATTAAACTCATAATAAAAACTTTTGTGTAATTATAATTGGGCTGATTTTTCTTAAAACCAGGACATAAACATCTATGTAAATAGCCTCAAAAAGATATTGTGTTTAAGAAAAGAGCACTTCAAATGAGCTGCTTAAAGTCACCTTCTATGCTTTGCATTATAATTGTAACGCAAAATAATAAACAGCACAGGGCACCAAGCACAGCACTTCAAGGATGATATTGTGCCATTTATATAAAGATAATTAGGCATTTAAAAACAACCAACATAACTTTAAAACCTTCCAAATAAAATTTAAAAAAAAAAGAAGGGAGGGGGCTGTAAGTTAAGATTATTGAAATAAGTTTCCATTTGCTTGATTTTCCTGAGGGTATGTGTCCATAATGATCTGTCTGACTCCAAAGCATCTGAGTACACACTGAAATTAATTGCTGGGGACATCACAGTGCACCATAGTTCTGTAGGTCACGGGTGATATTTTAGACATGGATATATTTTACCTCTTTATGGGTATATCTGAACATTAGTTTTACCTGGAAAAGATGCTGCTTTGCCTAAATTGTCACGTAGCATAGAGGAAAACTTATATTAGCTAAACCACCTATTGATTGGATTGCTTATTCCAGTTTTCAGAGAGAAAGTGTGAGAGAGAAAGCTGTATCAACACAAACATCTTTATGCAGGTATAATTGTATCTGTGCTAACGAGATCTCCCTTCCAGGAAAAGCTCTAAGAGCTTGCACCTTAATTCAATGCTACTCTGTCAGCAAAAGTGTCTATTCTATCATGTAATATTTATGTATGTTTATAAATGGTTAAGAAAGGGCTAATATAGTCAGACATCATTAGCATTGGCAGAAACTACTGGGAGGTGTTAGAGATTAGCTGCTTACGCCTATGATATACAGCAATTGTCCTGCTGGAACTAGTAATTATCTAGCAAATGATTATTAAAACACCCTTTAGCAAATTATGTATAAGGATGCTTTTCATGTAAATTACACCAAAAGTTGTTCAGAGGAAAGCTTTACATGGATAAAGAAATATTTTAATACAGGCTATCGAAACATAATTTTCACCAAGTCTTGAAGTGTGGTTTTTCATGGTGGAAATGTGTTTGGGTAGTTCACGTATGTAACAAGGAAAATAATGTGAGTCTTTCATCTGAAGGAATCTCTCCTGTTCCACTGCTCTGTGGCTGTAGTGGCAGAGAGCAGCAGAGGAGGAGATACCAGCTGCTTGCAGCTGCTCACCTCTGCATCTTGTGCATAGTGCTGCACACTGAACCCAGTGTCCTCCATGTGCAGGTAGGTCTTGTGTGAGGGACTCCTGCAGAGCCTCTGAAATCGTAACCCTTTCCCCAGAATGGGATAAATAATGAATTGCTCTAGATTCTGTCCCACAGGCAACTCATGTGGTTGTTGGGTGTAAATCACAATGTCACTTCAGGCCTCCATTTCCCACTTGTAAAGAGAAGAAATATTCCTCTGTGCCTCAGTGGACATTGTGGAGGCACTGAGGATGCTCCTGCCCCGACATGGCATGAGTTCCAGTGGCAATTTTTGAAAAGGTTATTTGCTGCTGGTGAGATAACCCAAACCAGAAATCTTAGCCATTACCAAAGAGCTTAGATGAAAGTAAAATAGTATCGCTGAGCTTTCCATGAGTTCTTGATTCTGTGATTCTTTGCACTGGAGGGAATATTCCTCTTTTCAGCTCTGCATGGTTTTGTGGCCATTTTTTGTGCAAAAATTAAAAAAAAAAAGATTATTGTGATGAGTCTGAACTGTAATGTACACTTAGCTGAACAAAAGCTTGCAAACTTGACAGTGGTATTGGTTGATCCTGCAAACTGTACCTGCTTGGGTGCCCGGGTTATCATGGCTACCACTACACCATAGTTAATACTCGGAGATCAGCTTGTTTAGGGAGGTGTAGCATTCTAATTAACTCTGCAAGGGCTCAGTTTGGTGCTCAACTAAGTTACTACAGGTATGTTGTTTACCCTGGGCATGCTCAGAACCTTAACATGAGTTTTGTGTAGCTACTCATTGCTCTTCTCATGCTGGCTCCGTTGTTTTTTCCCATGGTAATAGGGTGACGCCTGATTTTGTGTCATTGTTGTAGGTTGAAGAGTAAAGGTAACCCTTATAAATTCAAATATGCTTAAACCATTTTGACACAACTTGTAAAAATTAAAAAGCTGATTGCACTTTTAATAGCAATCTTGTCAGTAATATTCAAAGTGATAAGTCTCTAGTATCCTAAAGACACAGATTACCCTGAGTGACTGAAAGAGACTTCAAAGAATCTATAATTAAAATCAGTAATATGTACCGTCCGTTTTAAAATCCTGAACTCTATTTGAGAGATTAATTTCTTTATATAGTACCTAAGAAGATATTCAGATATATTCATACCACTATTGTCTTATTTAATGACCATTCCTGCTGAAGACTAGCCTCTGCATCTGTAGACTGAGTCCTGTATGGGGGACGATATGCCATTGTACTCTCCCAGGAGGCATGCTGACAAAGAAACATGTCTCAGTCACAATATCGTCCCATTCTCCTCTCTCGATCCAGAAAAAAAAAACATTTAAAAGGTGCAGTTTACTTCCCCCTGCCTGTCTATGGTTCCCTTGGCAAGCAGGGTATGAGCAAATTTCTCTTAGTCTCCATTCATGTGCAAAGGCACAAAAGGAGAGAACAATATCTGCATTTTCCACTGTAACCCGTACAATATCTGGGTAGGCAGTGTGGCTTGACAGGGATTTGGGGAATTGTTCTCCTGCTTGGGACTGAATGACAAACTGTTCTTGCAAGAGCAGAGTCTGCTAGTGTCATTATACTGAACTGTCGCTGACACACCTGGAGCTGCCTGTGGATGAAAGGCACTTTATAACCCAAATTTGTGCCTTTCAAAAGGATTTACGAACCGTTTGTACAACAGTGTAAATTTAACACTGCTGCAATAAGCTTTTGATGATTTCACTGTGAGTTACATATGCAGAAGAACTGAGGATTAAGCTCTTCTTAAAGGTTTTAAGGTTTAGAAAATGGAAAGAGGCAAGGGGGTGGCCTCTTTCAACCACCTGGGATGCCCTTCTTTCTTCCCATCCTTCACATGCTCTCTAACGTAGACACTACTGTAGTAAGATCCTTAGCTGTGTCACAGCAAACTTCGTTTGGAGAACTGGCTTCAATACTTCCAACTTACCTAAATGTTCTTTAACTCTTCCTTCCCTAGTCTGATCTTTACTCTTATTCCTTTATTAATGTTAATTTTGTTGGCACATCTTGTAATAACTAACATTTTGTGTGAAGATCGGAGCAAGAAAAGACATGAGAATGTGTCAGCCTTTCATCATCCGCTGTTTGTTGTCCTCCCTCATTAAATAATGGAATTCTTATTTTCTTTGCCTTCTCCTTAAGTTGTTGCACATAGTAGTAGCAGTGAGAAATAGATTATTTTCTTCTTTCTTGGGAAGCTGATTTTTTAAAAGTTGAATGATAGTGTTCATTGTGGAGATGGGTTTTTAATTTTAATTTTTAATTTTTTTTTTAATTTGAATAAAACTAATTTTCAGGCCTCATCATCATCACTTCTCAGTGAGCTTTTAGAAGCAGCCCATTAGTATGGCTTTGAATATGAAAGGTCTGAAAGCAAAATGGGTTATCTCTTAAACTCTTATCACTGGGTTGTTTGAAATACAGATTAGACTAGAGACAAAATAGTTTGGTTGGCCTGCTAGCCATTTATTTAGAGAATGAATTCTTCCTTTCTCCTGAGTATTAAAGTCCAGAGCTGGAATGAGCAAGTCTGTTACAAATAAGGAGTAAAGGAGGAAAGCTGAATCCTCTCCTTTTTTCCTTGATTGTGAGCAATGGGAAGATAATTCCTTATTGCTACAATTGGTAGCTG
The DNA here is from genome assembly GCA_009806455.1 of Tetrax tetrax. Classification (NCBI taxonomy): domain Eukaryota; kingdom Metazoa; phylum Chordata; class Aves; order Otidiformes; family Otididae; genus Tetrax; species Tetrax tetrax. The sequence goes on along the minus strand of WHYT01015605.1, from coordinate 238,126 downwards.
GAGCTAGAAGGAAACAATACGTAAAGAGAATGGTAAGAAAGAAGATTTGGATTTAAATATTCATGTTTTGGGAACTATTCAATGATATTAGGAATAAATTACCAGCTAAGGACACACTTGATTGATTCTGTCTGAATTTGTTTTATAATATTTTCACATAATTTCATTTATTCTTTCCTTTAACATCCATTAGAGGAAAAGAGAAAAAATATACAGCATATGAAAAGAACACAGGGAAGTTTTTAATATAATGTTAATAATAGTTGATATTTAATTGAGATCATATCTTTAATCTTTTTTTCTTTTCCCCTGCCAGTGTTTCATCTCTATTCTTATTATCTTGTTTTCAGTACAGAATTATCACCCACTGGTTTTCAATTACAGCGATGCCCATATTGATTCTCCCCTTGATTTTAACTCAGAGCTGAAAAATTACTCACTTAAGCCAATAAAAGTAGATGATGTGGTTAGTTTGGGGTTCCTTTTTTAAAATAATAAATTAATAAAGAAGAATTATAAGCTTATAATGATTCTGAGTTACAACAAACTGGTATGGAAATGCATTTTAAATCATTAGAACTCAGAACAGTGATATAAATTTAGATTTATCTCTTTACATTGAGGTAAGTGGTCCCTAAAGATGCAAAGACTGTGCTTATAATTCTAGGTTGCATTTGTCTGCTAGTACTTGGGCACCGAGACCACCTGGCAGATAATAGATTTTGTCTATGCTTCTCTTAGCTTCCAAAACCAGGGTGTCTGTATGCAAAGTGCCTAGTGGGAATGGTCCATGGTCCATGCTAGCTCCCAGACCGTGGCCAGGAATTGTCTGGGGGAGTGCCAGCTGGCACGGGCCAAAATCACCACTCCTTTGGTTTAACAGCAGAGATGATCACATTCCTAGGCTTGGGAATGTTCCCAGGCACTACTAAATTTACTAACACAGATGCAGCCAGAGAACACTGTCCCATCCAGAAGATGTTACATCGCTCTCCAAACGCTCCTGTGCATACCCATCTCCTCAATACACAGATAGTCCCAAGATGCAATGAAAACAAATTACAAGCTTAAAACCAAGATTAGGTGCAAGGTTTGACTTGCACAGAGGTAAAAGCCACCAAAATAATACCATTCCAACTCTTGGCAATGTGAAATTAAAAAAAAAATCAGTCTTTACTGATGCTTAGAAAGTACAATCCAAATGAATTCAGGAGCAGAAGCTGAACAGAAGCTCTCCTGGGTGGTACCCTAAAGAATTTGATTCTGAACCCATTGATGTTAATGGGAAACCCTGTTACTAGCTTCTGTTAGATGAGAATGAGAGCTAGCTATAGGGGAAAATCAGTTAAAAGCCATCGATTTCACACACACAATCAAAAATGTAGATAGCAAAGGGTCAAAGTTATCTAACTACTAAAACAAAGAGCTTCCAGAACCTTAATATTAAATATCACAAGTAAGTAATCTCAAATACTTTTGATAGAATAAGTGGTTTGTAAGGGAAACCACACAGGTGCACACATTAAAGTATTGGCAGGTATGTGTGTACATGGGATTTCTCCACAGAAAGGAGGAAGGAAGAGTATTATGTGTCAACTTCAGGAAGAATATCTATAGAATAAAATTGCTTTAACTGCAGTCATAGTGATCTGGGTTTGATACTGCCAGCTGCATCCAACACCTCCTATGCAGACATAGTGTAAAACCAATACTTATTAGTCTGACAAGGAAACACCGAGAAGCCAAATCATGTATGCTTTTGCACTGTTGCTTAGATTGTTATGTGTAATCTCTCCTTTTCCTTGAGTGTGTTCAGTATTTTTGCTCATGTTTTATTGTGACTCTAACTTTTAAACCAAGGAGTTTTAAATTGATTGATTAGAATTAATCCACAATGATACCTACAAATATTTGAGTCAAGTTTTTCAGAGATGTTCTTGTAGTCCTGGAAACTCCAGAGGACTCTTCGCCCAAGAGGCCTTTTTTGAAGAGAAGAGCCACAGTGAAATTTTTGGTGCAACACAGCAAAGCATCTCTTCCACCTTAGTCTCTGGTTGTCACCTCCTTGCTTCAAACAGACAGACAGTCCTACTCTCGCAGGTGCTCAGGTGTATTTGCCCCATTTCGATATCCATCTCTCATGCTTCAAAACAAATATTTGCTTTAAGAAAGGCAAAGTTTTTCCTAGCCTTGCCAATGCACAGAGTTCTTTTTACATGTCTAATTTCTCCACTTCTTAAGCATTGTAGCAGTATTTTCTTCTGTGGAAGTGTGCCAGAAAGCACCTGTAGACACTTGCTCATTTGTGAAGTGCCACTATGGTAGATGGTAATTTGCCAGTCCATTTCTTCTCCAACAGTAAATTAATTGAGCTGATAGCAGCAGTTTGTAGTTTTATATAGGCTACACACACATGCTATGGTAATATTTTTGCATTTGGATAGGGTAAATGAGTCCTAACTGATTACAGAGCAATTTCTGCCTAGGTGGCGAAAGGAAATGAAGGCTTCTCTTTCCTTTCTTTTCTGGGACGGATGCCCTGTGAGTAAGGTACCTTAAACAATTGCCTGTCTTGGGTTTTTTTTGCACTTAGTGTCACACAGTCTTAGGGCTGGGATCTTTAAAGGGTTTGCAAAACTGCAGAAGTAAAAAATTTTCTTAGGTGGTTCACCACTATGTGACATTGTTTTACTGCCTTTTGTATTTGGGGCAGGCATGTTGATGAGGGCCTCAGACTTGCTGGGTATTCCTGCACATCATATATATTCTAATTTTTGTCCCTCATCTGCCAATTCTTTACATGGAAATTATTTTTCTTTCTTTAGGGTTAGGCCAGCAGGTCTGTGGCTATTCCTGAACATGCATAGAGGCCCTTCTACCACAGCCACTCCTCCCTCCCCCAGCCCCATCATACTAAAACATTTATTTAGACTATAGTACCCTCTATGCCATCAAAAACTTGTTGTCGTTTCCTGTGAAACACCTCAGGTGCCAAGCACAACCCCAGTGCAGCTTGCGGAAATGGAGTCTCCCAAAGGGGATGCTGAATGTTCATGGGCTCTGTTTTTCCAAGGCACCTGCCAGAACCTTGCTGACATTTTCAGCATAGGAAAATATTTGACACTGGACAGCTGTTCAGAAACTTTTCCCCTTGTAGGCAGTAGAAAATGTTCCCTTTTTAAAACATATTTGTATAATTCTTTTTGGGCCTCTATGTATGTGAAAGACTTCATTTTTCTTCCCACTGTGATCTTCAGGGAATTCACCCCTCAGTTCTTCCTATTTGCTCTATCATTCCCCACAGTGAACACATCCAGCTCTTCTTTGTAGTCTTTGTCATTCTCAGCAACCTGAGCTGAGGATGGTTAATTGCTTTTACTCCATCTTCCAACAAGTCACCTTAGAAGTCTGACTCAACATCTATTTATTAGTTTTAGGTTCTCCTAATAAGTGCACCTTGTTGAATGCTTAACATGTTTGTTTTTAACACATCCACCCCCAGAAGTATTGCGAATGGTTTCTTTTCCAGCTTATTCACTCATAAAATTAATGGGGATAAGACTCTACCTGCAAGCCCCAAGATTTACCTCTTTCTACTTTTCTGTCAGTTGGCTTTTCCAGATCATGATGTGCCATTGGCTTGTGTTCCTGTATTCAGTGTAAAATTACTGAGCATCTCATTTGCCTCTAGGTTAAAATTTTATCAAAGGGTAAGTTGATGTTTTAAATATTGCTTATATAAAGAATGTGTAAGAGCCAGTGACCCTGTGTTTGTCACCTTTGTGTCCCGCACAGCTTGCTGGCTTCGGCAAAGAGACAGTCCAGTGCAGTTGCAAATGCCAGGCAGTATCTTGATTTGTGGTGGTAGCTTCAAAGTGTTTAGCTGTATATTACATTGTCCTTCCCTACTCCTTGCCTTGGTTTCCTTTTTCTTTTAAATCCCAGCTAAGAGCTTTGCATGCCTTTCTACCCAGGTCTCTTTTCTTTCAGTTGTTTGGATTGTCCATACATTCTACTGAACAGATCATGTAAATATCATCTGCGAGACTATGTTGATGGTGGCTAGATCTTCTGTAAAACTTTCTGTTAACCTTGTTCTGCATGCTGCAAAGTCTAGTTGTTCTGTTATGGTTGTCTTTACGTCAAGGGCTTATAATCGTCTCTGAAATGAGTTGGAGTTTTTATCTTTCTCACAGCTTAGACCTGGTTATAATAGGCCGCCTTCTTCCCTTCTTGACATCACCCCGTTGCAGTTGGGGAAACAAAAAAAAA
>WHYT01015605.1:223644-233834 GCA_009806455.1 Tetrax tetrax | reverse complement strand
TTTCCCTTTCCCTTTCCCTTTCCCTTTCCCTTTCCCTTTCCCTTTCCCTTTCCCTTTCCCTTTCCCTTTTCCTTTTCCTTTTCCTTTTCCTTTTCCTTTTCCTTTTCCTTTTCCTTTTCCTTTCTATTCTTTATGTGCTTGCTTTGTGACTACAACAGATACTGTGCAGGGAGAAACTCTGATATAGACCTTTATCACCCTTCATTTTTCTGGACAGTTTCAACAAACAAAAGTTGTTCATCTTGTTATTAAACAATTAATCAGAACCCAAGATTTGCTTTCATTCACTACTGAATTCTCATTCACTAGCATTATGGAACCTGAGTCTTTGAGCAGCACAAAAGACAGCCTATTTTAACAAATTCATTGTGTTAGGTTGCAAATGGGAAGGCAATACTAGCAGTCATGACAACTGTGTTGTCAGGACAGGCTCCTTCATTTTAAATAAAATAATTTAAAAAATACAAATAGAATATAACTAGCTGCTTCTGAGTGAAAATATAGATTGCATTCCAGAGAGAAGTATATGTAAAGTGTGTTAGGTCATGGGTAAGAAAATACGCAATTACTTTAGTGCATCATAATTGAATAATAAAGTCAGTCACATTAAGAAAATTTCCTGAAATACCTCTCCAAAATAATTCAGATTAGAATGTTCTTAAATGTGTGTGTGGGAACAGTGTCAAATAAATAAATAAATAGCACCCCCTCACACTAAAGATTTTGTTGTCCATTCTCAAACACTATGGACTGAAAGAGAAACAAAAAAGTAAGCCTCAATCATAACTGTTCCTTCTGCACTCATGTTCACTAATTCTGCAACCTGACTTACGTTTTCTGCAGTCAGGAAATAACTGCATCTCAGTACAGTTTTATCAAACTGTACAAGATAATGTAAAATTGAACTGCATGGTTTCCCTACTATTCATCAAAATTGGACTCAAACATCTGCAAGTGGTGAGCAGTGCAAGTACCAGTCTTTAGGAAAGAAACAAATAACTAGATGGTGATAGATGTTTTTTAAAAGGTTCAGGCATTTGTCTAGAAAACACAAATTGGAAATCGAATCTGAAGTGAAACTGATACAACCATCATACAATGTAAAAGTTCCTTTTAAAGAGGGAGCTGGAAAATGAATACACAAAAGGGTTACTTATAAAGTCCTTCCCCATAGACTAGATTAGTGATAGGTTGTGGTTTAAATAAGTGAGATGAACTAGCTGTAAATACTAAACACTCGCTCCTCAAAATTTTACATTACTAGCACTATGTTTTACAAACTGGCCTTTTCTTTTGGGGGAAAAAAAAAAATGTTCCTTTAAAATGAGGCAGGGGGAGTGTGAGAGAGCAAGAATTACTGAGTAAAGGTTGCTTTTAATTTATTCACCAAAGGTTCCTGGCAAGTAAAACTCATTTAAAGGAAACACTTCTTTTTTTTCACGATCTTCTAAATTCCCATCTGTACTCGGACAGTTGTATTTACACTGTTACATTCTTCAGGAGCAAAAATTCTCTGATGTGAAACACAGAAGTTGTGGTGCACGAATGTTGCTGAAAAAGTCTGTGTGCGGAGTATTTCTTGAAAATGACAGTGATGTTCACAATGAAGGCCTCATGTAATCAAACTCCCAGGGTACCATATGTACTGATCTAATAAGTTGTTGCAGCCCTAGCGAAGGAGACAGGGCTCTTTTCATTAAGTTGTAACAGCTCTTGGTTTTGATTCAGAAGGTCCTCAGTTTCTTCCCTGATCTGTCAAGCTCATGGTAGCTAAGTTAACTGTGCTAAAGATATTTTGTGTCTGGGATACTGAAATATAAGTATACTAAAAATAAAGCAAGTAAGGAGGAGAACTGACAGCAAGAGAGATGTCCAGTAACTGCAATCAACAGAAATGGTTTGAAATCTCTTAAGTGGCTTTAAACAAAAAGACAAAACCAAAACTAAACCCCACCTCCTACTCTTCTATTTTCTGGCTCTTGGATACTTAAAATGCCTCACAGATGTATTGTTCAGGTTCTGGGAAAGTTAAAGCAATTTTGGATTTGCCAGGTTTAAACCTATATTTACTGTTTATTCATCTTGGACCTAACAAACCATTTCTGTTCATGATCTTTGCCATAGCCTGGATTTTGCAGCATCTTTAGGTATTGATTTCAATGCTGCAGTAGACTTTCTCTCTTCAAAGACTCCTGTCACCTTCACAGGCCAACAAATCTAGGTGGAATTTGATATTTGAAGTCCAAAGAAACAAGCTATTTTGAAATATCAATAAAAGAGCGGTAAAATTTTATTAAGATGCTAACAGCAGTAGCATTACAACAAAGCAATCCACTTACAGCAGTTAATTCTGTGATATTTTCTACAAGACAGTAAAATTGTGCTGGAATAGAAAACCTATATAACAGTTTTCCAGGCATGAGTTTTGACTTCTTGGATGGCACTGAATGCAGGCTGTCAAGATTTCAAACTCTGTGTATCATCAGTATCTTTGTGTTGCAATTTCTGAAATATCAGAAAGTAAGAAATTGTCACTGTTTATAGTACCTGCAGAATGTAAGAGAGTGAATTTGCTATCCCTTGCTTGAAATTCTCAGCATATGCTGAGATATATTCTTCCAGGATCCTTAGTAGATCAACAAATCAGTTTTTCTCTGTTAGAGATTTATACCAGTGTGCAGAATACCTGGACTTCAAACACATAAAATAGGGTATCTACAAATGACTGAAGGATTAAAATATGTGCATGACAATTTGGTAGTGGAAAGTGGATAGCACAACAGTAGTCTGTAGGAAGCATCAGAATACTTGAGGATATGAAGCCTCATGCATTTCAAAGAAAATGCAGGAGCCATACTGGTGATGGATGTTTATGCAAAGCTTTCTGTGTAGACATACAATGCAATATAAGGGTTCACAATCACAAGCCTAGGAAATTTCTGCTATAAATTCCCAGCCAGGCAAAAAAAAGGAGAGCCATCATACATAGACTGCCTTGCTGTCCTTGAGTCAAGTTAGGGATTTGCTTGTTTACGAGTACTGACACAAAACCGTGTGGTGTCTGACTCCTGTTTGGGTGACTGGGAAACAGATCTCTCGCATGCAACAGCAGCCCCTCTCATTGAGAGCTCATTTGCCTGGCATGGAATTCCGGAGACTAATTACAGATAATGTAACTCAATTTTCCTGTCAGGAATCTGCTATTTGTAGTACCAGCAGAACCAGAGTGTGTCACATCCCTGCCACACTCCAGCCAAAGCAGAAGCAGCTGTCAGGGTTGCCAAGCATATTGGGGTAAGAGGGATGCAGAGGAAGTATTTTTGTATGTTATTTGGTGATCTGCAAGCCTACAGGGTCATCCTGTGTCACACCACACATCGATACTGTGGTGCACAAATGCTGCAACTCAGTCAAGTTAGAAAAGCACTTCATCTGCTGTGGTCTAGTCTGTAAAATAAGACTGTAAAGACAGAAACAAATAGCCCTTCTTAAGTGAAAAACTCTGTTATGCTCAGTATGGTATGTCCCATACAGCAGCATCCCTCTTTCTCCTACATAGAATAGGAGGACTTATACGAATAAGGATGGATATAATTTGTAGTCAGTCAGGCTCTCAGAATCAAAGCTACACACAAACTCAAAACCAAGGCTGTTACATTTAAGAATGTTGTATTTGTTCTAATCTGTGCATTTAGCAAACTAGGCCTCTGGCGTTTCTCTCCATTTCAGTAAAATATTGCCTTGTAACCAGTAGAGCCCACAAGAAAAGACACAGTATGAAATTCTGGAAAGGTACTGAACTTTCATTGCCTGGGTCTAAATGCTGAAGCTTAGAAGTAAAATGTCATCATTAAAGCAGGTGGGAATGACAATAGGATTTCTGGTTTAAAAGCTAGCATCAAGACACCTGCTGCTAGGGAACAACAGGTATTGAAGATTTTTTCACCAAACAAAGGTCATTCTTTCTCTTCAGCTGACTCTTTGTATTTGTAAGAGTAAAATTGACTCGAGTCAATCAAGACTGGCTTTTTACTCCCTATGCATAAAGGAATTTAGCTTACATGAGAAAATTAAGGACATTTCCTCAAGTTCCAGAAATCTGATGGCTACTAGTGACTCTCTTTTAGTTTGATTCAGGTTAGAATAATTGGTTGCTGAATCCATCCCTGACTACCTCTCGTGCTTATACACTTTGACTATGCATCCTACAGATTTTTAAATTAGAGATTTCTTCACCTGCAGTCACCTGGAAAGAGAATCTCCACTTTCCTATTCCTGTCTTTCATCTTACCTGGTAATTTTATTCTGAATGAAGATTAAAATCAACTTAGAGAAACATGGGAATTATGTTTCCATGCACGCAGGTGCAGTAGCTCTGAAATAGCACTAATAATGCTGTGACAAGTGCCTTGTAATTTTTAGAGATGTCACAGTTCATTTGATGTCATTCATATGTCATGTACTAGTAAGACAGAAAGAAGCAGTGCCTAGCATGTTGAAACTGTTGCATGCTGGTGGGGTGGAAATTGGGACAGATTTTCTTGGAGTAGATTAGAGTCAGAGAATCTGAACAAGTCAGGTCATAAGGACCTCTGGAGGTCGTTTAGTCTAGCCTCCTGCTCAATGCAAGGCCAGCTTGAACAGAATTTCAGGGCTGTATTTAAGTTTTGAAAATCTCCAAGAATGTAGTTCCTTCAGCTCCTCTGCACTTTTCTCAGTTCTGCATCACCCTCAGAAGGAAGATTTTTCTTTTTCTGTGCCTTCATGGGACAAGTCTGGCTCAGACTTCTTTGTAACCTACCTGTAGGACCAGGCAGGCTGCTGTTAGGACACCCAAAGCCACCTCATCCCCAGGCTGAACCAGCCCAGCTCCCTCAGCCTCTCCCCACAGGGCAGATATTCAGCCCCTGACCATAGTGGTGGCCCTCTTCTGATTGTCTCCAGTTTGTTGGTGTCCAAATCCAGACGCCACACTCGAGCTGTCTCACAAATACCAAGCAGAAGGTAATAGCTGCTTCCTTTGACCTGCTGGCTACAATCTTGCTGATGTGGCTCATGATGCAGTTAACCTGTGTTGTCTATTGATTCATTTTGCCCTCCTACTGGGCTGTGAAGCATGTGAGGGCAATATGGATAGATACCAGGTTTACAGAGGAGAAAATAATTTTCCTGTGGCAAACCATGAGGAGCATATCTCTTCCAGTAAATTATGCAAGACTTTGAGGATAAAAGAGGAAGAAAGAGGAAGTGATATGAACAGGAAAAATGCGTGAAGACCAAAGAGAGCTCTTAGAGCAAGCACACAAAAATGGCTTACAAAAAACAGCCTCTAGTTCCCAAATATATCCAGACAGGGATCTGAGTATTTCTAGAGATGTTTAAGAGCGTATATTGTGGGTTTGCAAAAATACCTGTGGATTCTGGTTGAGTTTGGGTTTTTTTTGTTTGGGTTTTTTTTGTTGTTTGTTTGTTTAAATTATTATTTCTTGCCTCAAACCCACATATGACCTGTCCATAATGATGGGTTTATATTCCTAATCGATCAGTACAAACAATTCATTTTCACACACTATGTGTCAAGTGTACAGTAGGTTAGTCATGCTTTGATCACTGGCCATGTGTGTTAATTGTCTAGGATAACTAATTGCCCAACAATCCTAGCAGCTCAGTGTCTGGAAAACTAGTACATCACTGCTCAAATTTGTAGTCTCCTTCTTAAATCAGGAGAATGAGGATTGCAGCTGTTACTAGCAAGATAGATTAAAGCTAGTCCTCTAGCTAAGAGAACACTCCTGAATATATATAAATGTGGTTTTAGATGGTGGTGTTTACCTCCTTAAAAAGTTTTTATTTTTCCAAGAAGGTGCCATAAGTAGATTTATGGACAAAGGTTATACAGAAAAGGCAAGCTTATTCATAGTGACATCATACTATAAAACTGGAATATCACTGTATTATTTTTATTTTTTGCTCTTTAGCAATGTCTGTGTCTATTTTGCAGTATTATGTCATGGAATTAATGGCATAAGTAAAATAATTTAGTAAGATATTAGTAGACATACTTCATGCTTCAGTTTATGAGTATAAAAACCAGTAGGGCTTGTTAGGAAAATGTTCATATTTTTAGGTTTGTGTCCCTTGGAAGAAAGTACTGGCATGGAGAATAAACATGCTGAGAATATATAGCAGCACCGAGTTAAATATGAGGCCTTCTCAATGGAATGAAGTAGGGGAAATTTTGCAATCTTCCGTCACACCTGTTAATCTTTAAAAATTGAAAGTGCAAGTGCATTGCAGTCCCAATGTATTTATTTTTAAAGATAGTCTTCCTGGAGTACTTACTTTGTATTGTGATGCTGCTTGGAGCCTTTGCCAGGGATAAAGATTTATTTCTTTAGATGCTGTGCAGAAGCAATCGGAAGACAGCACTTTTCCCAGCACATCACATCTGAATTTATTAGCAGTTGTGCTTGGATGCACCTGCAAGATCTGACACTAGAAAATAAAAAGTGAGTGATCCTAGCTCTGCCTTTAAGATGGGGTGAATGAAACAAGAAAGTTTGTCCACTGAAACAGTGGAAGCTGTTGTAAATACCGCAGGCGTGCAACGCGAGTGAGAACTCAGCCATACCCCACAGCGACGCATGCGAGTGGAGGCTGGTGCCGTGCAGAGCCCTGGCGTAGCAGCATTGGCATGGCGTTACGCCAGCCTCTCTCCCTGGCTCTGCATACCCTGCCTGGGAATCTGTGCACCTCACTAGCTGGTCTCAGGTACGGATGCGCCTGGCATGTTTCACAAGATGACTGCATCCGTTTTGCAACTTTTAAAAACAGAAGTATCATTGCCCACAAAACGCACTGTTTGCATCTAAGAGTAACAGCCTAAATTAGCAGAGGAAGACAAGAAAAGACAGAAGGATAGTTATTTCTGTTTTGTCACAACTTCTATTTACATGAGGAAAATGTTAGCGTTCTTTATCTCCTCAGGGTACCCATCAGTGCCCCAGTTCCAGCATTTGCTATATTGCTCCTCAGGGAAACCCTGGAAACCATATGGTTCACTTGCTCTTCCTGCATTTCTGTATGCCTAAGGATTTGTTGGTGGTAGTGGTCCCAAATTCTTTCTGCTACGTTGCTCCATGTCTCATTTGCTTTTTCTGCTTTTTCCAAATGAAAAAGTGGCTGTTGCACTCTCTAACTTTCTTCTAGCTCAACACTAGCTGCATATAAATATACTTCTGCCAGCACATGTGTTCCTTCTCCCATATTAGAGCGGCCTTCTGTGTAGTGAAGGTATTAGAAAAATCAGGCTTATTCATCTTTCAGGTATAGTTGGTCCTCTCCTGGGTAAGCTGACAGACTAGATGTTGCTTCCAGTATATTCATAGATATCTCCAGGCCTTTTTCTCTGGAACTCTAACCCCATGGAGAGACAAATCTGTTGTGTTTTACAAAGGCGAAAACCAAAGAAGCTGCTTTAGGAGTGTGCACACATGCGTATGTGCAGCATGACATAGCTAGCAATAATTTCTGAAGAGATTGTTACAGGAAAGGCCTTTTGATGGTGTACACAGTGAAAGAAACTACGCTATGATATAGGAAAACACCACGTAAGCGTTTTCAGCAGGTAGGGATCACAAATGGGTTTGCAAGAGATCTGTTAATCTCAAGTGACAAAGATTTAATGGGTGCATAATGGCCAGCTAAATTTTATCCTGTTGTCAGAGCTTGCTGGTGCTCATGCTTAGGCACAATGAATGAAGAAATTCCACTTACGTGTCTGTGGACTATCAGTATGCTTATTTTAAAATGCATAAGATTTGGTACAACTGTTGCATGACATTGAGTCTCTGCAGGGATGGTCAGTGGAAAAATAAGATGAAATGCATTATCAGCAACAATTTTCCACAGCTACAGGTAAAACAATTACATACTAATGCCACAATAAGTATTACCTGATGTGAAGGTCAGTGTTGCATGCTAGAACTGTGGTTCTGTCCTCCAGGATGCAATAGCTATTATTCAAAGTACTGCATGTTCAGCAGAAGAACAGGAATTCATGGGATTATTGCACGACAGAATATTATCCAAAAAGTTTGTCAACAACTCTCTAAACCAAAGCTTGCAAAAAGAGCTGTCAGAGTACTCACAGGAGTCTACTTCAGCCTGAACCAGTGAACCAGTTCACATTTTTTCCAAGCAATTCAGTCCATGACAAGAGCTTAAAAGAACCTTCTGAAGGCTAACAATTACACTGAACCTGAAGAATTGGCACTTCTGGAGGCATTAAAAATAATAAACTGGTTCTATGTGTACAGAGATTTGACTGCGTATCACTCAAGGGGAAGGTATTCCTGACAGTACAGTGTCTTTTCAGCCAAGAACAGAATGGTAATTCAGACTGTAAAAAAAAAAAATAGAGTTAAAATTGTCTTTTGTAATGCATTGTTTTCAACATTTACATCTGAAATCTGCTTTTCTAGTAATATATTTTTCACCAAGTTCAGATTAGTACTTTAAAATTTTACTGCTTATTAACAGTAAAACAATTTAACTTTTAATTTTTTTTTTAATTTTTCAATTTATTTTACTTAAGTCATCTTGGAGAAAACAACACAGAGGTAAACAGATTCTGCAAACATGAACAGAGTAGTGCATCTGTTCTTGAACCTGCTCATCAGTAATCCCTGTTCTAGGAGAGTTGATGGATACTAAAGCATCATATCCAGTATTTCAAGGACTTCGGCACCTTATACAGTGTATCTGAAAAGTGACTGTGTCATTATTTACATTGTACAGAACAAAAGATTTTTTTTTTCAGAAAATGTCACGGATTATTAAAGTTGGAAAAATGGATTCCATTCCCTATACTGCCACAAATTTTCTCTATGTCTTCATACAAGTCTCATCTTGCAAGCTGTTAAGCACCTGCTTTCTGGATGACCCAACTGACTTAAATTTGACTAGTCTCATACATACAAGTATTATATATTCCATACATGCAAGTGTTTTCAGAAAGAGAGGCAGCCTTCAATTCTGCATGCCTCATTTCCGATATCCTTAACATCAGGTGGATATATTTATTAATTTTGTGGGACTGTGAGGACATATTATTGTTTGTTATGTCAAAGGGAAGGTTTTAGCAAGTAAGATGAAGATAGAGATAGCACAAAAATGCCAGTACGCATGGTTCAAGTGCAGCTAAAATGAAAATCTATCCTTTTCAGGGATGTAATATATCACTATCCTAGAATTTTATCTAAATGTTTCACTATCAAGTTATTTTAAGCTCTGAAACAAAAGATTGCTTTAAATAAGACTGCCTGTTAGAAGGAAAAGGACATCAGAAGAAAAATAATTATACAACTCGTGATTACAGACTTTTAAGGTATTCAGTTCAGCATTTACTTAAACCTTAAGCATAACTGTAGATAAAATTATTTAGTGTGACACTTTGATATCATTCAGAATTCTTATTTTATTTGATTCTCAGTGTTTGTTAGGTGGATACACAACTATGACGGTTATAGCTGACCGTGAAAGAGACGTCCTTTGTCACAAAGTAGGTACAAGCTGAATGTAAAGCAAATAACAGGTTCACTCCATCTTGTTCCTTAAAAGTAAATTCAGTCTTCTGAATGTTCTGGTATTTGGATTTTTTTTTTCTTTTTTAGTGATTTATATTTTCTGTGAGGTGTCAGCCTCACAATCCTCCAGATAATGATCATGGTATGGGTATTGTTCAGTACGATGGGAGCAAAGAGAATAGAAGTTTTACTTGGAGATAGACACGACTGAAAACTGTATTTTGTTTGTTTACAGGACTGGGATTTTGCTTGTTACTTTGCTTACTTACCTTGTGTTCTGTACATTAGTGATTCCACAACAACAACAACAACAAAAACTCCCTCAAGACACTTTTAGATGCAACAACCTATGACAGTAGATTTGTTGTTTTACTGTAAAAAGGAAAACAAAATTTTCAAGCAATGGAGATGATATAGTTTACATACATACTGAAAAGTAAAATATCTGGCTGTCTATAAATATGAAAAATAATTTTCCTTCTATCTATAGGGTTTCTTTTCTTTGTAGCAGCATTTGTGATATGTCTTGAGACCCAGATTACAATCTTTAAATTTACTTCATGTTGCCCAGAAAAGAACTGTTGAATGGGTACAATTCAGTCA
>WHYT01015605.1:191515-214245 GCA_009806455.1 Tetrax tetrax | reverse complement strand
TGTATTTTGTTTGTTTACAGGACTGGGATTTTGCTTGTTACTTTGCTTACTTACCTTGTGTTCTGTACATTAGTGATTCCACAACAACAACAACAACAAAAACTCCCTCAAGACACTTTTAGATGCAACAACCTATGACAGTAGATTTGTTGTTTTACTGTAAAAAGGAAAACAAAATTTTCAAGCAATGGAGATGATATAGTTTACATACATACTGAAAAGTAAAATATCTGGCTGTCTATAAATATGAAAAATAATTTTCCTTCTATCTATAGGGTTTCTTTTCTTTGTAGCAGCATTTGTGATATGTCTTGAGACCCAGATTACAATCTTTAAATTTACTTCATGTTGCCCAGAAAAGAACTGTTGAATGGGTACAATTCAGTCACTTGAGCCCACTGCTAACTTTTAATTGAAGTTGGTGTAAGTTAATGCCTAAATGTTTTTAAGGATGCAAGCTGTGTTCTCTAGTCTGGATGACTAACACAAATGCAAGGAACTATATCTTGCTATTGCTTTAACTATGTTGCTCAGAAAATTTTCTGTTTAGACCTATTTTACCATGAAAAGCAGTGTCCATCACTCACTTTGCACTCAGATATGTACTGACACACAGTAGGAACTTCCGATGTCTCAGTTATTGAACTGCTGAAATATGCAGTTCTATCAGTATTTTAGGATTCAGAAAAACTTTCCTCTGAAATCTTAGGATATTCTTATCCATCTGGGCCTTAATTCCAAGAAAATATGAAGAAGATACTAGTAGATACCTGCTAGAGGGCATTTTATTCATCACTAGGAGGCCTCTACTAAAAAATCTACTTTTCTGGCTGTCAAATTGTATCCATTTTAAATCAGATTTCACCAAACAGAAGCAGGTGTGAGGTGAGCTTTGGTTAATAGGTCACAGCCCTGTTGTGTGAGCACCCCACACCCTTCATAAAGGAGAGCCACCAGTCTCTGGTGTCAGTCCATGGAAGCAAAACAAAGGCTTGTGCCACTTTCTTTCTGTCTTTCCTGAGGCACTAAAACTTCTCCTTGAAGCTGTGATTTTCTTCCAGTTGGTCCCTTTCATTTTACAATGAATAAGAATCAGAAGAGTAAAAAAAACTTTCCATTTACATACTACTTACTATACTGTGGCAAAATTATTCCCCATGAACAGACCCTTTGAAGGTCTCTGAAATAAGTGCTGTGTTAGTGTGAACTCCATCCTCTACCTGAAGGCTTTGGGAAGTTTCTTCCTTCTTGATCGCCCATGACAATTTTCAAAATAATATTGTTTGTATATCCTTTAGCTACATTGTATGCATTCAAAAATCCCAGGCCTTTGAAAAATTTTGGCTTTATTTATAGAATTGCTTTTCTTTAACTTATCAATCCCAAATGGGTACCTCATACATGTTTATTGCTCCTGACCATGCAGATAATCTACAAGAATAAATGGAAAAGAGGCATAATCCCTACCATTTTTATGTACACAGACTTGGAATCTGGCACTGGCTCATTTGCACAGTTACCTGTCTGAAGGCAGGCAGGTTTTTGGAAGGGATAAAATGAATAAACTGGCACTTGTACTACTGTGTCATGCAGCAGGTGCAGCAGCTCCAAATTCTGCTCTTTGCTGGCTACGACTTCCTTCTAGATAGGCTAATCAGTTCTGATGGCAGACTTACAGGTTAAGGGGTAAGTAGGTCAGATCTGTGGAGGTGGACTCTGTTTTGCCGAAAAAGAGAAGTCAAATTAGTCAGGGATACCTCTTCTTCAGCATACAGTTTATAGAGATTACATGCTCTGTGTTATAGCTATAAATAGGGTGATATTTGAGGCATATCACAGCATAGAGCCAGGAGCAGCTGCTGTCATTTTTAGTGGCAAGTCCAGCACAAACTACACTGGAAAACCCTTACGGTAAAATCATCATCCTTATGAAATTATGGGCTACACAGATAAGGCAATAGGTAAGAGGAACATATATGAACAAATATATGAAATGCATAAATCGAATAAAACACGTATCTCATGAATGTAGCATATATAAATAATATAACATCAATGATATAATTTTATCTATAAAATGGAACATATGAACAAAAATTGTCCTTTGCCTAAAATGTGTGGGAAATTGGTGGTAGAGCTAGAAATTGTACGAGACCGCATGTGTTAGTCAGAAGATTGTTCCTCTGTAACTGCAGCAAAAAGCTGAGGGAAGGTTTATTCCTCTATTAACTTTCATTTTTTCAGGCAGCATTGCCCTTCTAAAGATATCTCTTCAAAAGATGGACCTTTTAAGAATGTCTGTAGATCTGGACTCCCTCAGATTAACTGGGAGCACACATTTCAAAGGCAAGTGGTGTTCATGGGGAATTCTCTGCCAGCCACCCAGATCTCAGCCACGGAAGTAAAGGATAAGTAGTAAAGGAGTTTAAATTTCCTCAAGCCGTCCTCTGTTGTGCTTCAGCTTTGATCTGCCAGGATTACCTCGAGAGGTGGGAAAAGTAGTTAATTTTCCACATTTACTTGACACTTCTCCTTTCTCTAGGGGCTGCTGAGTTAGTGCCCACTACCTACTAGGTGACCTGAATGCAGTACCAGAACTTGTACTTCCTTGGCATTGACTGACTTCGAAGGCTGTCAGATAAGGAAGTCATTTGATGATTTTCATTGTTTTCATTGTAGCTGCCAGCCACCTACAAGCAGCAAGGTGGACTTTCTCCTCCTGTCAGCCCATGATGTCACTGTCTCTACTTTGTCTTTTCCCATGTTCCCCCTGTGGTCCCACAGAGCCTTAGTCGCCAGGAAACATCCTTTAAATATCCTCATAATTATTTCTTTATCTTTCTCCAGATTAAAACCATTCTTTGTGATGATGCCTACAAAAAGACTTGACTCTGCTTAGGTGACTTCTGCTATGCTTATAAAGTTAAATACGTTGTCTAATCGTGTTCTTCTACTCCCTCATCTTTCGTCTTTGGAGTTATATTTAGGCTTTTTGTTTTATTATTAATTAGACACCATCCTTTTGTTCTGCTCTTGTAGCACTTCAAACAATGGATTCTTAGCCATGGCTAAGGCTCCTGACTTCTTCAGTAATACAAATATTTGGCAACGGAGTAGACTGTGTGTTTGTTTTTAAACAACTGTCACATGGAAGCTCTCATGTCCTTGCACTGTTGTCAGCAGTTGCAAAGGACAGAATAGCAGATGGTAAAATGCACTAGAAAAAAATGACTAACCATGACTTGAGCTCTACTTCTGCACTAGGAGTAAGGGGGATCAGAAATAATGCCGTCCTTGCCTCCAGGCTCCATATTTTTGCAAACTTTTTGCCCTGGTGTCCTGGTTGTGTGCATACTTAGTACTGGATGAGGCAGGTCCTTGCACTGTGGCTGGGTAACCAGCCTGCCTGGCAGAGGCTGTCCTGGAAGGAGAGAGGTGGTGGTGGAGCGTGGTGGCCAGGGTGCATGTCAGCTGGTGGCACCTTACTTTCAGAGGTGCAGTGCTCTAAGGTATGCTCCTGAACTGCAGTGTACTGTGACAGCCTTTCAGGTATCATGCGCTGATATCATGTCTCGTGTATGTGTATCCCATAGCTCAGATGTATATTGTAGACTCTGCCCCACACAGCAAAAACAATAAAAACCTGAGATGCACTTTTTCTTTCCTCTGTGTCAGGAAGCAAAGGAGGCCTTTGTCAGCTAAATACTCTGAGCTAAGCCACTCAGACGGTCACAAGTATCCTTGAACAGATATAGGAATTACTGGTAATCTCCAGGACTTTCAATATGCCTTAGCTCTCATGGTAATATGTGTTTAGATCAGGGACAATTTCAAATCAGGTATGCAAAAAGCCAAATACAGCTTCTTCACTGGAACCACGTTGTGTTATAAGGGACCAGCCAGGCCTGCCACTATGGTCTATGCTTGGGGTGAGCCTCTTCTGGCCTTCTCAGCTCTGCTCCCAAGACACAAAAGGCGGATGAAATAGCATCATGGCAATTTCTATACAATGCAATGAGTCAGTTCCTGTTAATGATGAGACCCCTATGAGTCAAATCATTATCACTGATTTCCATTTCCATTGCTCTTGCTGGTTTGGGTATTTTTTTAATAAAGGGGGATATTTTCATTTTACATGTGTTTTTTAAGCTGCTTTCCTAAGGAAACAGGTCTTACATGGTGATGATCTCTGTTTGCCCACCCTCCTTTCCCCTCTCAGGAACTTCTGTGCCCATCAACGAGAAACAGTAGAAAGATAGCAATTTCAAAGTTGCTAAGTCCCTGCAATCTTCATGAAAATAGCTGTCTGAGTAGAAGAAAAAGACCCCGTTAGTGCTGCAGTGAGAGAGATGCCACAAAAGCAACTCACTCTATTAGTCACCAGAGAATCCACACCTCTAGATGGCAGGAAAAGCTTCAGTTTGCATGTTATTAGACCTCAAACAGAGACACATCTATTAGAAACTAAAAATAATCTTCACTGCTGCTCCCAGAAAAGCTGATTTTTAATTGTATAAAATCCATCCTGTAAAAGAAGCAACTGTATCTTGCTCTGTAGTTTCCCTCTCTTCATATGCATTAAGTTTTAAGGTACTCATCAGTAGGAAATACGTATGATCTCCCACAGGACTGCAGTCTCTCCTTCAGTACTAACATATAAAAACTAGACTTCTTAAACATTCGTATTAATTAGTCTGTAAGGAACCATTATCAAAATATGGTGTGAATACATAATTATGAGGGTGTGTTGTCTGGCAGGAAAATGAGGGTCTGATCCTGCCTCCTCCAAAGTAAAAGGCAGCTTCACCACTAATTTTCATATAAGCAGTTGTGAGCCCTAAGGCAGCAGAAACAGGAGACAATTTTCCCCTTCCTGCCTCACTGGAAGCACTGTCCCACCTTTGCTGAGAAGGCACTTCACCCCTCCTGGGAGGAGAGATAGAAAGAAGAGCGTTTGGCGGCTATTATCAATATTCATGTACAGCTGCAATTTGCAGCCCTTATTCCCTGCTGAAAACTGCCATTAGCTTCAGCAGGGCTTGACCCACAGAGAGCGGGACCCGTGTTGGCGGCAGTTAGGCATGGCTGGCCAGCCCGTCATACTCGAAGTACATCTACTGTCCTACTCCAGGAGAGGACTGCCTGATTCTTCTCCAGTGTTGGTGTTGCCATTGTCACCAGGTCCTGGGGCTTGTGAGATGGGGCAGCCAACCACTCTGCACGTGATAATGCTTCAGTATAGGCTGGAGGCTTCAGACAGTTCAAATTCTGCCATTTCCCTGGGCTTAGAACTGGGCAAAACCTTTGTTTGCTCCAGATAAATGCAGCGCCAGAGCCTACAAGATACAGCAAGCTATGTGTTAATTTTCAAATATCAAACCTGCAGTTCATCTCAGATTAGGATCTCTGGTTTTGGGGTTTTCTAAGGTTTGTTTGTTTTCTCTAAAATAAAAAACAGCATGGTCTAGGGAATGCAGAATGGGACTGGAAAACTGAAAAGAGATCTTAGATCTTGTTTTTCTGCCACTGATTTGTTTGCAGCCTTGGGAGAACATGAGAATAGTATTTCTCCAGTCCCAATTACCGTCTTGTTTATTATTTGGTGAGGAGCTTTCCCTGCTGTTTCTCATCCCCAGGTTTCCCTTCTTGGCTTAGCCATATGCAAGAGCAGTGTTTTTATGCTTGCACTAGAACATTTCTCTCCCCTTAGCCAGCATTTCTTTCTCTCCTGCAGCTCCTATCTCTCTCATTCACTGCAGCAAAGTTGCACTGCATTGGGAAAAGCAAGGGCAGAAGAGAGGCTTGTTCCCATCTGCCACCTTGTTGACCTCCCCACCTGAGTGCTGTGGGGGGCAACTGTCCCAACAGAGAGTTCTCAATGTGTCCAAAGCCTGGGTGCTCCACCAACCAACATAGCCGCCCTCCTGTTTTAGGGAATGATGCTGTAGCAAGACATCTGCAAAGGGAATATATTTAATTTACACTCTGTGCTGGTATAACTGGACAGGCATGCTTAAAAACACCATAATTAATGAGATTTTCAGTCTTGACGCTTTACTGACTCTTATTGCAAGATGAGCAGCCTTAAAGATGGAAATTTCCTAATTGCACACATAACCTTGACAATGGCAATACAGACCTCTCCTTAGTGAAACAAGGTGCCACCCTAGTAGTGGTTGGACACTAAAAGCTGAATTGAAATCCCTATTCTGTTTTTACCAAACAACTATTGCATATTAGTAATGGTGAAGGTCAGTTATTGTTTTGAGAAAACTGGATGTATAACAGAGTTTTCAAAAGGGCAGGCATTCAATGGGATTTTCTCCATACATGCAACAGAGAATTTCAGAAGTCCCTTCTAGGTACGTAACTGTTGTCTTTTTTGCATCCCATTACCTATAAAAATCGGCCTTCGATCACCGATCACTTGCATTGAACTGTTGTTTGTGAGCAAGTGGAGAGGAAAAGAGAACCTATATCAAGTTAGCAGCCTCTTAACACTCAAATATCACCCTTTTTATTAGAATTTCCCCCACTTCAACATTCTGTTGCTTTTCAGGAGAACGAGAAGTTGAAATATGTCAGCAGCTGAGAGAAAAGCTTATTCTCACCCTCTGTCTAAATGTTATATATCATTGGGATTTCAGAAGTGTCCTGCCTGAGACTGCTAGTACCAAAAGCTTGAGTTTGGCTGAGATATACTTAGCCAGAAACAAATTCCCAAATCTTGGGTATTTTCACCAGCTTTCACCTCTTTCTAAGCAACATTCTTTCTGTAAAATTAAACAGTTAACAATCCCTGCAAAATGAACATTTGCTAATTGGATTTAGTGAAGTCAGGACTGCATGTCGGTGATGTGCTCAATAAAGTGCTTAAACCTGGGATCTTGAGCATGGAATTTGACTATGGCAGTGACTGTTTAACTAGAAAACGCCATCAAAACGGCAAGTAAAGCAAGCTGCTATACTGACTGTACCTAGCCACTAGAGAGAGACATTATCCCATGTAGTAAACTGAAAAGTTTCACTTGGGAATGTCCAGGGACCTCTCCTCAGAGCGAAGTATCCTGTTCATCTGGAGCGGATGATACAATCGTCTCACTGACTAGACCTCGAAGAGCTGTGGCCATAAACGTGTCACGCACTGTGTGTACAAGGAGGCCATTCCAAAACGATATAACGATGACACGTGGAAGGTGTTAAATTTCCATTTATGTATTTTCCATCAAATCAGTGGATCTGTGGTTAGACAAGGGAAGAAGCAAGTTCACTCTTGTTCTTGGACGTCGCAGGGCAGATGCTAATCAAGCCTGTGCAGCTAGCTTCTTGCAGCGCGACACTCAGGCATACACAGATCTCTCCGGTTTTACAAACAGAGCAAGGGTCAGATCTTACAAAATGTGCGCCGAGCTACATAAATCTATATATTTTTGTACACGTTGTTGCAGAGCCCTTAGCAATGAATGTCCTCTATGGTGTTTGCTGAAAAAAAAAGTCATGCCAGCCTTGTTTTGTCCAGATATGTTATAATCTCTGCTCTGAAGTGCTCCTTACGGGTGCTACCTGCCCCCCTGCAGATGTAAGTGGGGTGGTTGGTGGCTGGCTCAGCACAGTGCCTTTTGCATTTGCAGACCTGTTTTTCTCAGTTTCTCAGTGCTGATAAGAGCCTTGTGTGACTACCAGATTTGTAACAGGCATGTCAGAGTGCTAAGGTGCGCCGTGCTGTCAGCAGAGATGTTGGAGGCTGCACTGGTGTGCGAACGGTTAATGTTGGCTGCCCGGTCCTGAGACTAACAGGTGCTCATCTGATCAGAAAGGAGAACTGGGCAGACTAGAAACTTTCATGAACTGATCGTGGAAACGTCCATAAAACTAACATTCAGGCTGATAAATGTGTGGTGTGGACTTGGATAATGCCCGGAGGTCAAAAGCTGCACTTCTGTTTGTAAAGCCTGCCAAAATATTCCAGCTTCCAAGCACAGGAAAATCTACTTAAAGTAACAGTGGTGAGAAACATAGGAAGCCTGATCATGCTAAAAATGCATCTGGATACAAAACCGTCTTGTCCTGTGAATAAGCAGGATAGTGCCCGATGTGTAAGTGGGGCTTGGGTATTCAACCTCGGTGATATTCTGCAGTCAGGTGCCAGCTTTGAGTCCCAGAAGGAATTCCCTGAGAGGGGAGTAAGCGCTGCCTTGCTGTTGTGTTCTTTCACAGAGTACTGAGCAGGGATCTGCTATTAGGATCAAGTAGTCATTTCCTACATGATTAGTTTTCTTTTAGTGCAGGCAACAAATGACACTAGCATTGCATGAGTTCTTGTGTGAGGTGTTTAAGTTATTTAGGAAGTCATACAGTTCTCCTTTTTGATAACGCATAAACATGGGATAACAAACATTTGATTTATGACTTCTAATTAATTATTTTCTATTGATTCTTTAACTTTGAGTTAGAATCTATATTCGTATCTTTGCACCTGCACTTACTCTCAATTTCTCAAAATAGAGTAGAGACTCACATGTGAAAATCCCACTAAATTTCAGAGACTGCTTTGAAAAATCTCAGTAGTAGCACTTTAAAGCTCTGAAGGTTCAGATTCAGCTGTATGCAAACAGGCAAAGAGAAGTCTCAGCCGTGGGTTCCCACTAGGACATTACTAGGTAGGTGCATGTTGAAAGTGAGCATTCATTTTTTGTCTTGCAAATTAGCAAGCACTCAACTAAGGGGAGTCCTCAATCATTATGTAAATAATAAATGAGTAAAATCCCCTTTTCTCTTCTTTTTATATAACAGCACACCCTTTAGCACATCCTCAGTTTTAAGGATTGATTACTGTAAAGCGCTGTAATCTGCTGTGACATTAAAATGAAACCTCTTAAAACCCCCTTTTTGAAAAGCTAACCAAACGTGGGTTGCAGGCAGGGGTATTTCCTGGCCAGCTGTGTTGATTCCGAGAAGCTTTTCTAGAATATGGCACAACACTTTCTAGCATCTTACAACCATTTCACACTTCTACTTTTACATTTTCTGAATACTGGAAAATTACCTGTAAACACGAACATTTAAATGAAAAAACCCCATGTGTACTACATACTCACGTATCACAGGATGGTGCAAACAGCACTTGAAAAGTCTGTAAATCAATAAAGAGTTTTGAGGATATACAGTGAGTGAAGAGGATAGAATTATATATACATAACAACAATCTTGATGACAGATATTAATCTTCTAAGATGGGAAAACAATTTTTGAATATGTAAAGGAAAACGCTACCCTCAGTTTCCATGAGAAATGGAAAAAAAAAAAAATGCAAGAGAGATTCACAGAAAGGAGAATTGTTTTCTGTTTCTCCTCAGCTTTCAAAAAATGGACAAGGATAGGGCTTTCTGGTCCTCCCATCTAACCAGTTGTCCAGCTCCAAGCTACCATGACATATTGCCATTTGCATTTGCAATATGGATCCATCACCCCACCCTAAAATTCCATAAATCCATACTGCTGTGCAGAGGGAATAGAAAGGGGTTCGGGAACTTTCTGGAGATTTGATCTTGGCTGTGAGGAGTCTTCACTTTTCTCTTTCTTAAGGAAATCTGCTGTGCCAAGTTTGCAGCATTGCCTGTCTACCCTACATCTACCATACAAATCTAACTTCATTTGAGTTGTGCATAGGCACAACACGATTGACCTAACCATGCAGAGAACGATTTATTAAAGTTTTTCTATCACAATTATCATTTTGCCTAATGAAAAAAAGGGAAATTCTACTGCTCTCACCCAAATACAAATGACGTCTTTTGGAGGTCCAGAGAGCCTTTTGTAATGTGTAAAAAAAGGTTTTGCCCGTCTTCTTTTAGACAGGGAAGTGAGACAGTGTTGAAAGGGCAGCTGTCTTTGCAACACAAGAATTCTTGACCAGGACAAGAGGCACACAATGAAGATGCTGTTGCTCAGTGTGCCCAGGCCAGTTTTCATCTGCAGGTGAAGGTGTGGACTCTGGGAACCGAGGTGGCCAGCGCTGTGTGCTTACACACTTGTGCTGTGTACATATACTTAATAACTTTCCTTTGCTGCTGAGTATACACTTCACCTTTGAGGAACTCTGAGGGTAAGTACTTTCACGAGTTTGAAGATGGGGAAACTGAGATGGGAGAAAGCCAATGGCTTGTATAAGGACAGAAGTCCTGGCTAGCCCAGGACTGTGAGGCTTACAGCTCTGTGTTCACACCCTGCAGCCACAGCACCATGCAACAACAACATGTTTCAGCTCATTCCCGTTTGTGGAGGAAATGAAATTTGAAAATCTGAAATTTCTGAATATTTGAAAATAACTAAATATATTCAGTCCCTGGAATGGGAATGCATCCTATTAAAACATGTGTCGTAAGAAATAAAGGTAGGCAAAGGATGTACCTGTCTTTTTTTTTTTTTTTCTTTTTCTGTGTTAATCGCATTGTTTCAGCATCCACTTTCTAAAGGACTCTGTCATTGAAAGGGCTGTTTATTAAAAGGAAACTTCTTAGGGTGGCTCGGTTTAATTGTGTTCTCATTGGAGTGAAACAGGATGTGTGGCCCTAACCTTATTTCCTTCATTTCACTCTGTCCTATTATGAGCATTTTCCTGCATCCTGCAGTAAAATACCAGTGACGCTGCATCTTTTCGAGCCCGGGGCATTTGAAAGCATGCGTGACCGCGGAAATTTTCATTTATCGGTCACAGAGGCAATGGGGATGCCCGTGTCTCACCGTGGGCAATTCTTTCGAGGCCCTTTCCCACTTTTCACTTTTTCCACTAGAGGGGGTCCCACGTTCTGGTTCAGAGAGCTGCAACAGCCCGAGATAAGATGGGAGCTGCCTCTCCTCCACCTACATTTTTAACTGATACAGTTAACTCATACGTACAATAATGAGCTGACAGGACTTGAGGCCTTAA
The DNA here is from genome assembly GCA_009806455.1 of Tetrax tetrax. Lineage (NCBI taxonomy): Eukaryota > Metazoa > Chordata > Aves > Otidiformes > Otididae > Tetrax > Tetrax tetrax. Next base: position 203,315 of record WHYT01015605.1, on the reverse strand, counting down.
TAAGCATTACAAAAATCATTAATTACCAGGAAATTAGAGAGGTGTCTGTTAAGTGCTTAAATTTGCAACCTTCTGTCCACAAACAAGAAATCCAAACGCTTGCCTGAATCATAACTTCCCACACATTGGTTATAAGCTATATCTTGTTTATTTCTGCATATATTACTCTCAGTAAATGATTAGATTTGTCACCCATGACCCAGTATGCTGTTTGCAATTATTTCTTATATTAAATTAATCACTACATATTTACTTTGAGAAATTATGTATGATATATCAATGCATGCATGTGTATAAGTGTATGTGAGCACATGAACTTTCTTGATTGCCTCGCCTCTTGTATGGCAATTTAGAAATAACGACATTCAAGCCAGCAGAGTTACACTGACGGAGAACCTAGCACAGAGAGAGGGGGAAAATTGCTGCACAAACTTATCTTTCTTTTATATTTTAAGTATTTCTACTTGTTTCCTGAATTCCAAGGATATAGACAGTCTAGTCTCCGTTTGGCTGCTGGTGTGGACTGCACTCAGCCTCTCTTTTTCCACCTCCCACGTCTTGTGGTTGTGCCTGGGTGGGGTGATCTGCATACGTATGGACTTTCACCACATCTTTGGTACTTGGTGTAGCAGTAACACTACCCAGGTAACTACTTTGCAGAATCAGATCCTTTGTGAATTACTTACTGGGTGAAAGTAATTCATATGGCTTGTGACTTTTTCCAGAGTAACGTAAAGCCTCTCCTTTATACAATGATAATTAATTTGTAGCAGCTCATTTTCTAGGAAAACTAAAGCTTATGCTATATATAGAAACAGGACTTCCAAAAATTTGGGCTCCTGCACTTTATTTTTTTTTTTATAAAAAGCTTTTTATCTCTATTTAGTTTGCATCTAAGATTTTAGATTTTTCATTCTCACATATTTCTGTTCTATATTGTGTTTTATTTTTCATTGCAATGCTTTCTCTGCCTTCTCTGAACATAATTTCTTCTCAGAAGAATTCACCCCCAACAACTTCCAAGTCAGAGCTGAATTTACAGATCCATTGTGTTTGAGTGGATTAAAAATGAGACAGAAATATTCACTTTTAATCTGTTCTATTTCTGAGGTGCTAACTAAATGCCACCTCTTATTTGCCATTCGGTTCAAACTGGCAACCCCAATGTATGAGAAAGTCTTTTAATAATCTTTTAAGAAAATTATGTGGAGTAATTTACTTCTGCAACAAGTAACTTGCTTCAGGAAGGATATCACTGAGACCCAAACAGTTGTGCTAATGTAGATTTTAAGTCATAAACACTTCAGCTTGAAAAGAAACCCAAATTATACCTATTGAGAACCAAAGTTTAAACAACTTTGCCTGTAAACATACAGTATTCTTTATGCCCCTACAAAGGGTGGACTGGAGCCTCCAGTATGTATACATATGAGGTCCTTTCTTGACTTTTTGACTCTGTTCCTTGCTTAACTAATACTAATAATGAATTCAGGGACACTGGGTTTTACATCACGTCAGCGGATGATCTTCTCAGTTACACCTTGTTGCAAAGCAGCAAGGCAGAGATGGGAGGGAAGTCATACTGCTTTGAAAGAAATGGCCTCGTACCTTCACGGGGTGAGTATCTGCATGAACTCTTACTGACACACAAAGAAATTGTGGTTTTTGAAGTATTACATTGTTTTGTCTTCTGGGCTGCCTGGAGTTCTTTCAAGCGCAACTAACAACAGCTTGAAGAAAGGATTCAAAACATCAAGGGTGGGAGGGGGGGGAAATACCTTGCTAAAGATTAGAATGGTTTTTTGGTCTGTTGCCAGGTACCCAGGGGAGGGTGCACCGAGCTCATGTGGCCGCAGCCAGCCCCAGGCAGGTACCCAGCTGCCCACACAGATGCCAGGCAGCTGCCACTTCTCAAGCTACCTGGGGAGGATGAGCAGGGTGTGGCAGAGCAACAGATTTGGGGAGGAGGGAAGGGGGTATCCCCTCTGTGAAGCGCTTCTGTGTGTGCCAGCTGAGACTATCTCTTAGACTTTGTCTCAGTTGCCTGCTTGCCTCCCTCCCCTCTGCTCCCAACCAAAAATATGGTTCATCATAAATGAAAGAAACATCAGTCCAGTTAGACATTAGAAAACCGTATGGACTTACAGACAGATAGATAGATGTGCCAAGTATAAATTATTTTCTCTCTTTATATAAACAGAAGAACTTCTAGCAGTGAACTGGCGTAGTCAAAGAACTTGTAGCCATACAGCTGTACCTGGGTTTGCTATTCAACTCAAATATTCAGCTCAAATTCTGTAAGAGTTTGCTTTCTCTCTTGGATTTAACAGAGGCTGCTATGGGCAGTTCTGATAGTATATTTCATTGTACGAATTGAAATATGCAGTGGCTACTCACACATGGAAACATAAAGTTTCATGGCAAATTATTTTACCAGTCCCTCAACATTAAAGCCCCTTAGCTGTTCATATGTAGATAACATATATTTCAGCTGCCTTTGTCAAAAAGAGTATGTTAATGGCAAAACAAAATATCACATGGCTATGTGATTACTTACTTTGTAACCCTGAAACTTATGAACATTTCATTAAAAAAGAAATCCCAAACCAAATAGCTATACTTTGGCGCTCAGTCTGCAATACAAAGATTTGGCCTATGGGTTCCATTTATAATGAGTACAATTTATCTATGTACTGTGTCACTGTAAGGCACCAACCATCCTGTCTAGAAGCATCCCAGTTGCACAAAGCTTGTGGAATTAGTTAATAGGCACAGAAGCACACAGAAACTCCAGCTGTCCCCCTGCCAGGTAGCCCCAACACTAGCCATGGAAATGCAGCTCTTAAAAATGTCCTTCCTACAGGGGCATCTCTGGAGAGCTCCTCCCCTTTTAGAACTAAAAATACCAGTGGCTAGCAGCATACCTGGGGAAGGGCCAGTTAGCACCTTTTAGCTGTTTTGCCTGTGCGATCACAGATCCCATGGAACACAGCTGCCAAGATGATAATCATTTTCAGCCAGTGACATTTTTCATGGATGCTACAGTTTGAGAGGAGCATATTTTTTGATCTGCTATCCTTCCCTTCCCTATCTGTCAGAAGTTGGTTATAATCAATTGGCACTCGTACAACACGGCTTCTAACCAGCCAAGGATCTTTAAAATAGCTTCACCTACTTCTGTTCTCATTTTTCAGAGGAGGGCTTTTGAAGCCAGAGGAGCTGATATGCCTCACTCCAGGTCACCCAGGGATCAGTGATAGAGATGCAGCTGGAACTGGGCATGTTGGTGGCTTTCCTACGCTGAGTTTTCCCCTGTGCTTACCTTAAGCATTTTCTCTCCTCCCATTTCTGTCGACATCCTTTCCTAGAAATTTGCTAATCTCAGGATTATATAAGGAAGCATATTTTCAGTCATAGGATGCTCACATGCTTCACAGACCAGGGTGAACTTGAGCACACTTGTTCCCTGACACACACGCGCGCGTAGATGCGTACACAAGCATGGGCTGGACATTGGTTGTTGGGTCATGATTACGCCAAGAGGGGTGGAGATGTGAGCTTGTGAATTACAGTAACAAGCAGGATTGTGCTTACCACCTCTGTGGAATAAGTCTGTCAAAAAAAACCAGTCGTTCCTCTTGCTACAGAAATAACGTTCATCTACGTGCATTCTTCTCTGATGAGCTGTGTCACCACAGAAATGGTAATCCTGCCACTTATCAGTAAGTTGCTTTTTAGAAAAACAGTGGGTGAGGAGGGTAAACAGATTGAAGAGGAAAGTAACAGGAGAGTAGGATGGTGATTAGATTTCAATGTCATTCCAACTATTCTATAACTAGATAGATCGTACCTCTGAACAAAGGAAGCTGAAATGGGAAAAGGTAGCTTTTCCAGCTCCTGAGTGCTTCAAGAGATGCTAACCATCCCTGAGTAAAACATCGTTATCTGCTATAAACTAAATACTAACTATTTAATTATCCTGAAAGTGCTGAGCCCCAAAAGGCAGAGAGTACCCTAACTACAGTAACCGATGCGAAAGCTTGCTGCTTCATGACTAATTCTGTTTAGGGCTCCGGTGAATCTTCCTTTGGTGCCTCTTCCTCTTGTCCCAGGCCTGTTGTTGACCCTTTTTTCCTCCATTAAAATTCGGTCTCTGCTTCCTTATGGCTACTAGTTATCTCACAGTCACTTTTGTCTCTGAAAACCTCCTTACTCAAAAAGGAAATTTAATTAATCAGCTGCATGAAGGCCTTTGTTATTAAAGTATCAGTATGAATCTAAGAAAGAGAAAAAAAATATTCTAGATATAAACAGCTGGTGTCTGGGTGGGAAGGACTTCAGGAATATTATGGTTGGAGAGTCCTTGCTGTGAACCCTTGGATTTGCTCTTTGTCTGCAGGCCTGGCTTCTAATCCCTGCTCTGGGTTTACAAATACCAGCCCTGCTTCTGGCTTGGAGGATGAATACAATAGAGTTTTATTGTAGTTCGTTTTTTTTTTTTTTTTCCCTGAACAAAAGTCCACACTAGAGGCCTTCTGGTTTTTACAGACTTTTCAGTTTGTTTTGAAGTCAGTTAAAAGATTTTGAAAAAAAAAAAAAATCCCAAGTAATTCAGAATCCCTTAATTGGTCTGACAATAATTCTGTATGAGATTTTTTAATGTTCCTAATATATCCATTTCTGTAGTTTTTAGAGAGCCGCTTGACTTTTTGTGTCTATCCTGATTTTATCTTTATGGCCTGCCTTCTGCCCTTCTGTCTGTCTTTCCTGCTTTGACTCTTCTGCACAGTGCCCTGAAACTGGTGCCAGCGGGTGGCTAAACCTGAGGTTTCCCTGTCCCGGAGCACTGCCCAGGGGCTCACTCCTGTATTCCAGCAAATGCTGGGACAGATGCTAAGATGCTCAGCCATCTTAGCCATACTGCAGGCCCTGGGTTCTTCACCTACAGCAGATCATCACACACAATCAGACATTTTTCAATTACATGGTCAGAAGAGAAAGTAAGCCCATTTAAATCAATCCAAAACAAAAGCTATGGTTTTTTACTAGTGCAATTTCAAGTTGATCAGTAACAATTCTTCACATAAATATTTTCAGAAATAGATCATTGGTTTCGTCATCTCTTTACTTCATTTCGTCTGGAGAGTAGTTCTGTCAATTTTTTTTTTTTTTTTAAAGAAAAGGATAAAAAAATAATTCCTCTATGACCTTCATTTTTTGGCAAGATTTGCAATCAAGTCTAAAAGTGAATGAATGGTGGGACACAGATTCTTCTTGAAAGCTTTTATGTGCTGCAATGTGAACTGGGGAAGCCAGATCACCAGTCTTATGGCATATGTTTAAAAATATTATTGAAGAGAAGATCTTTTGAAAAATAGTATACAAACCAGTGGCATGAGAAGTTTTCTTGTGACTGTGTGCACATACATTTTCTGTGTGTTTTTTTTTCTCGTGTCTGCAACTGAGCTCCCAAGAAGCTATTTAGGGACACATGTAAGCGCCACTGACTTTCAGTCAGATAGCAGGTATGGAATTGCTTTTGAATAATTGCATCAGTTTATGTGACAATTAGGATCGATATATTTAACATGTGCGCTAAAATTTTTGCTCGTCTGCAGAGAGAGGGCTTTGGATTTTTTGGATGCTGAAATCAGCGTGTTGAAATGTTTTAGGAGTATCTGTGCCTTTGAGTGGATTAGCTGCAATCAGAAGTTCAGCATATGAAACCTCTGAAAGATTCAGATAGCTTTGTGTGTTTATATATTTCTGCTACTTCACATTGCTGATATCTGACACTTCCTATTGCTAGAAGATATTTGCATATTGTATATAATTATTGTTTATGTAAAATTAAGTCACATTTCTGACTTAAAGGGATCATTATATAAAGCCATAAAGTTCCACAAAATAGCTCTGCAGTGTAAAATACCCTGATGTAAATTATGGCATACTTATTATATGTTTCTTATATTGTGGACTATTTTCTTATACCACAGGAGCACATGAAAACAGTGAGAAAGTAACGCGCTTGGGTTTGTTGGGGTTTTTTTTCCCTGCATGCTATTATTTGTAATTTCTAATGCCATGTCTTACATCCTGTTTCACAACAACAATCAAGACACTCTTGTTTAACCATTAAGGAAGTCTGAACAATTTGATCACAAATGAGGACAGTTCAGATTAGATACACTAAGAAAATAAAAGACAAAACCCAGTCTCCTCTCCTAGATGCAACCTGACTGCCAGAGTAGTTCCCACAGTACTACACAGATAGCTAGGTTCATTTTGGAGCATCCAGCTGTGAGGTGACACACTTAATGCACCAGTGCTCTGATCCAGTATAGAAAATCTTTGGGGCCTGATTCTCCAGCGCCTCTCACCTTGTGCAATCATTTGTAGTGAACAGCCTGGATGCCTACACACTGTAAAAGCAGAATATAAAATATTTTGCACTGCTTCTCCTTCACAGCATACCTGTAACCATGCAAGCAGGTGTTTGAGGTGAAACAGGCTTTAAGTTCTTAAGAGAATTTTATTTGTATGGCATGGTAAGACTTTCATTTTCTTTAAAGGTAAAATATAAAGCTTTTTAGTCAGTGATCTTATGAGAATTACTATATGATACTTCCAGAGCAACAGAACCTGCACACAATGAAAAATGTGCAGGTCTAGTAGTCAAACACAGAGTAGGACAAGTGCTAAACCTGAGCCTTTGTTCAAAAATTCAGGTGTTGCTGGTTTAAAGTGTTGTTTTCCTAACCTAGCAATTATTTCGGAAAAGGAGCTCCAATGCCAATTTGAAATCAGTGATTGTCCTTTTACAAATACAAACGACATCTCATTGCATTGCAACCTCCTCTCCTTTTTGTTTTTATGATAGTAATTTAGGGATATTAGAAGCTGTGTTACTCCATGAAAGACAGTAGTGCAAGAAAACAGCTTTACATGAAAAAATGCGGTAGCAAAAATTGTATATGCTCTCTGATTTTTCAAACAAAGATCACAAATTTACAGAACAAGCTTTCTTGTAAGGAACAGTATCTTTGGCTGGGGGCTTGGCCACTTATTTACTTAAATTTTGTTTATTTTGTTATGTTTGTTTGCTTTTCTTAAGGGTACTATTTGCTGCATACATGCTGGATAATAAACCTCCAGCAACTGTGCTAAATTTTAAAGAGGGTCACACAATTTTTTTCAGATTTATTTTACTATTAATTACTGCGTCTAAAGATATAAAAAAATACTCTCTTGTGGCACAAAGGTTGATTATATTCAAAATTAGAGGCTTTTGGCAATGACGGGAAATTGAGTCATTTTTTCTGTCCTTTTACAGCATTTTTTTCTTTTGTTTTCGTTTAAGGAGCACTGTAGAGATACTAATCTTAATAAAACAGTATATACAAATCTCGGTTCCTGTGCTGCTGATAAGACACTAAGTGCTCAGTCCTGCTAAAACTTACTCACAGGAACTGGCCTCTATTTTCAGAAGTCACAGATGATTTTGATTACCTCCCTTTTTCAGTCAATCACCGGTTTTTGAAAATGGGGGTAGATTTAAAAAATGAAAGACACCTGCTCTTGGAAAACTCTGTGTCACCTGAGGCACCACAATTTCTTCAACTCATACAGCACCCAAAATGCCTGATCGCTTTGAAAACTTTATGTTGCAGTCCTTGCTTGAACCTAACGTGTGCGCTGTGCACAATGCCGCACCACGCTGACACACCTGAATTACTTGGGGGTCTGGAAGTACCACACTTGCGCTGTCCTGATGGTTTGCCCTGGCTAATTAGTCCTAAGCGACCCCCACTGAGCCATGTAACACACATTCCTAGTGGTCTCCGTATGTAAGTAAGCATCACCACATGGTTTCTCACCCTGCAAGTGCTTCCTCCACCTCCAGTGAAGGGTCCATAGAAAACACTATTAATTAACCTGATGGTGGGGTAAACAGTCAAGAAAGAAAGGGGACAGCCAGCACACGTGCATGAGACTGCCAGCTGCAATCCTTGACTTGGTTCTCTGGCTTTTGGTAGGCACATAAATGAAGCTGGGGTTTGGGGATCTCTCTGCCTCAGGCTACCGTATTTCTTCCCCCTCTATGTCATGGGATAGAAACTGTGGTCTTGGGATGCTGTCGCTTGCTCAGGTATTCTGGCATCAAGAAAGATATGTTCCTCTGTTAGGGTATAGTTAAGGGAGGCATAAAATATTTTCACGGCCTTTGCAGCATCAAAGGGGGTCATAGACAGGCTGAAAATTTTGATTTGGAAATGGAATGTATGACAATATATGTATTTATTAATCTGTTGGAATTGACGGAAATTCTGAGATATTGACCAGTGTGGGCTACGGCTGAAATGTGAAAAAAAATCTGAAACTTTGCAGTTGGATTTGTGCCTAGGAAAGAAGCAAACCTAAAGGAACTGTTTTGAGGTTTAGGTCCTGCTTCCTTTTCTTAGGGAAAGGTTGAGGGGTGGGCTTCAGATGGGAGCTCGTTGTGAGAGAGAGATTAGGGAGGATCTGCCCTCAATTGTAGCTTTGTAATCCCTGCACTGGGCCCACTTAACTGCTTGACATGTGAAAATATTGTGTTAATGAAGTTTCAGCCTGCTTCTTAAATCCATCCTTGTGACTGTCTTTATACATCTGTGTGTCCTGATAGATTATGCTTATTTTTATATACGTGAGTTATCTCATTGAAACCTAGGAGTTACTAACGGTACATGATAGATGAGTGTTGCTCGGGCCTTTAATCCGCTATTGAAATGGAAAGCTGTTTACAGATGCTTGTAATATTTAATTTTTGCTCAGCATGGACAACTAAAAGCAAGTATCTTAACTTTTTCAGCTAGTTTCCTATTCTTTTTATTGTTCCATGTGCCTGCAACAGTTTAAATTACAGAACACCTTATCAACATTTAATTTAATCAACATTTCCTGTTTCTTTCAGATTTTGTACCCACCTTCTACTAAAATAAATATGTTCCTTATTTAGTTAATAGGACCTAAATGTGGGATCCAAACTACCTTTAAGACCATCAGTTACTCTGCTGAAACATGACTCTATCGTTTAGTTTGAGGAACCTGCTAAGAAGAAACTGGATAGAGAGCTCTATTCAGCGACACAACAGCAGCATGTTTTATGTTCCCTAGGAAGTTATTTGGATGTCTTTTTGAAATATCATAGCTGGGATTCTCTAATGCCTCTGGGGGAAAGGAGAAAGGACCTGCATAGAAGCAGATTGCTTCAATTTAAGTAACAGAGGCTTTTCCTGCTAACACAAATCAGTGCAAGTATCACCCTGATTTTATTATGGAGAAGCTGATAAGCCACACTGAATGTAAAAGACGAGAGCGATACTTTGACTGATTAGGACCACATAAGGGTGTTCTTGTGCTGATGCACTCTGATATGAAAACAGATGTTTCTAAGTCCCTAAGTGGTTTCTTTATTTTGATATGGCTTTAAGGTTATCACAGTACCTCAATAATTGGATTACTTTAGCACAAAGATAATGTTGTTTTAAAGGACTCAGGCTTTGTTCTTCAACGCTGTCATTTATACCTCTGAAAGGTAGTAATAAACCATTTCCATATGAGAAAGGTAGCATTTTACACCAGCTCTTGTGAAAATGAATATGCCCAGACTCAACGTACCAGAAAACTAGAGCTCTGAATTTTCTAGGAGGATGAGGCAAGAAGGCGCACACAGTAGCTCATGGAGAGTAGTAGCAAAGGGAGGAAGCCAGGGAGAACTGAAGACAGATGAACTCTGCGCAAGAAGAGAGATCTACCCGTATGTTTCTCCCTTACAAAGTCAGGCCTGAAAATGTAATTGTTGATCTTGCAAGTACAGGTGTGCAAGTAATTTAGTGAAAGTGGACCTGTGCATAAACCACCTTCACTAAGTATGCACAAACTGATTCCTAGGTGCATGCCACTCACTGTAAAGGTGGATGATACCTTTCACTTAAACACAGTCACGTTCCATGAAGTTGCCTAGGGCAGAACCAGATTCAAGCCATGCTTTCCTGGTATTGGGAAACTGCAAGTCAGCCAGAGTTTTGCCAATTTCAAATTTAAAATAGGTAACAGTCTTTGCACAGTAGCCTACCTTTTATTGGTTAAGTTGCACCAAAAATTTTCTTCTATGCTTTCTTTAGTTATTCAGGGTGGAAAAGTGGCTTGAAGCTGTGCTCCCAGCTGTGTCCAGCCCGTGTGTACTAACATTCAACAGCCTGTGCTCTCAAATATTCAGAGCTACATAAGGAGATATCTTTATGTTCTACTAAAAAACCTTCAGTTGACTGAAACTTTTGAAATGAGTCAATGCAGAAATGGTAACATCCTTGCTTTAAATTAAAAAAAAAAAGGCAGAATCAATCCTCAGCAATACATAGTAAAAATTTAAATATTATTGGCATTCACAATTATTATTTTTGAAAGTACTTGGAAATAGGATGATAGAGTCCTTGAGGGATGAAATGTCCTCATTATTTGAGAAAAACTCAAATGCAGCTAGTACCAGTCCAATGGGGCTTTTTTTTTAATTCTCTTTTCCACTGAACACCTTAATCCTATTGTAGAGGTAGAAAAATACAGCTCCTGTGGAGAGCATAATACAATCTCACATCATTGTGCTTTTGATCTTAAGTAAAATGCACTTGCATTTGGCTTTTTCTCTTTGCTCCAGATTAGTTTAGGACCCAGCCACCCTAATTCCTTTCTTGTGTTGAACTGCAAGGAACTTCATCATGATTTTAAGGAGGAGCTGGCATAAAGCAAGAAGTGAAGGGGAGGGGCAGTGCTTATGGGAAAAAAAAAAAAAAGATGGGATTTGTGTCAACAGAAAAGAGCTTTGAAAGATGTGAGGAGGACCACATACCCCTGCCAGCCTGACCCAAATAAGTCTGGCTGTGGGCCCCTAGGCTTGAGATACCCGAGACAGCGGAGCTACAGGCTATTTCATTGTCTGTGCCAGCACCTGGGGCTGCCAGCCATCAGCAGTGGGGTTTGCATGAGCGAGTGGGGACAGAGGGTTTGTGACTTTGAGGACCACTGTGAGAACTTGTGCAGAATTTAGTGACTGGGGCAGCGTAGGGTGAAACTTTGCCATTCAGCATGTGGGGACCGTTCTCAAACGTCTGAATTTGATCCAGATGAGGCAAGTTTGGGTGGTTTGTTTTAGTTTGTTGGTTTGTTGGTTTTTTTTTTCTGATACATCTGGGCCATGGGCCACTACCTGTTTGGCCTGCTTGGCTCATGGCAGGTCCTGAAAGTCATGCTGCCTTGCTGCCACGCCATCTCAGGCCTGTGCCAGGTCAGAAATGCTGCTGCAGAGCTCAGGAGTCCCATTCCTCTCCCAGTCTGGCTTTTTCTCCAGCCAGAGGAGTTACGGGGCTGGCTGAGAGAGCAGATGCTTGCTTCCATGCAGTGTCCACCCGCCTCGTGCCAGGCAATGGTGCGTTAGATCTGTGCTGCTCCAGTCCCACCCACAGAACTCCAGAGGGAGTTTCTGCCACAGAGGTAGGGAGGAAGCCAAGAAAGAAACATTCCTCTATCTTTTTTTTTTTTTTTTTTTTTCCCTTTTCCCGTCAGGGTTACCACCCTCTCTCCCCACTCCCACGGAGAGGTTTGAAGTCTCACTGAATCAGCAGTTGTGAATATTATCTGTGCTGTTAATGGTTTGCATCTTTCTGCATCAAAGGGTAAAATCACTTAGGGACAAACACACACTGAAAAGATCATATACAATAACGCATCCAAGCAGGGAAAAAAAAAAAAAAAAGGTTGTAAT
>WHYT01015605.1:97311-190503 GCA_009806455.1 Tetrax tetrax | reverse complement strand
TTTTTTTTTTTTTTTTTTTTTTCAAACCAGCAGGCCAACGAAATAGGCACGTGGGAGATTTGTAGGCGTTCGACATCGCGATCGTCAACGACAACAACAATACAGTAGGGGCGGCCAGGAGGACGGTGTTGGATGAGAACTGTTTTCTTTGAGAGGCTAGGATCGCATGCTGGTACAGGTAGCTTTTGGTATCGTTGCTACCGCTTAACTCTTGTAAAGGGAAAGCCATATCCTAAAATTAGAGAGGAAATGTTTCTGGTTTTGTTTTTAATAGGGCCGCCTTTTGCTCCATCTCTGTCAAAGAATGGAATATTAACTTTAGTTCAAATTAAAAAAGGAAGTTTGATTCCAGCTGTAGAGCTGTAAGATAACATGTCCTGGCTTTCCTCCTCCCAATTTAAATACAGCTAGCTGCCTGCAGCCTTGCTGAAGTGAGCCACTCAGATTAAAAACCAGCTTCTTGTACATGAGGAGCCAGTACAAAGTTCTTCGTCAGAATATTTTATCACCTGAAACTTACCTGAGAACAGCTACTTGTAACTGCTGCTCTTTTTATATCCTCTTAATCCTTCCCAGTGCTGGAAAGTACATTACTGCCTCAGAAATGAATTCTTCATCCTGTAAAATGCACAATTTGCAACTATTAAGCTGGGATTGCAAGGGGAGATTTATTTTTCCTTTTAATTTAGCTGTAATATCTGGACAGGTTATAGCCAGCTTTGTTTTATGAGGTTTCTCCAGCTGAAGAGGGAGAGGCTGGCACTGGTGCGTTGCACTTTGCGAATGGATAGCATGTCTATTCTGACATGATTAGAACACGAGGATCCAATAAACACGTGGCCATTATGCATGGAAATCTCACAGCAGAGCTTTCTGTTTGAACTTAAACTGTTTTGGTTGAGAGTTAGGTTATAAGGAGTACAACGCTTGAAAGCTGCAAGTGCCTTATGTAAACAGATGGATAGTTGAGATGTATTGACTGTTTCGAGTTAGTTCAGTTAGCATGTGGGTGCACATGTATTTAATTTAGCCTAGTTTTAAATTTTTGTAAGCGATGGAAGCTAATACATGCTTTTTTAGAAAAAAAATGAAAGCATGTCAATTTTGTCTGTACATGTTGGAGCTCCAGCTGTAGAGGTTCTTAGGGACTGTGATCATCCTGTTGTCGTGATCTTGTAGTACCAGGTGAGACTTAACAGAGACCTTACCGTTTTTTTTTGCCTAAGTATGCAAGGTAGCTTGCAAATGAGTTTTGAAATGGTAACGAAACCTTCTGAGGTCTCTGTGCTGGGAAGATATAAAGTGCTTAAACGTACATCTTGCTGCACCTTATCTTACGTGCTGCTTGCCAAAACCAGTTAGGTTGAGCAATATCATTAAACTGTCAGATGTATTGTTTACAATGGGATACTTCCTCAGTGATCAGGAGAAACAGCAGTTTTCTGTTACTCATCGTAAAAACGTACCGCTGCGTTCCAAGAAGGTTTGTAAGTGGCGTAGCTAACTGTCGCCGCATAAAGCATAGCAGGAGATAGAGACTTAGCATCTCCGACGGTGCTGCTGTAATGCAACGTGCGTATAGGAGCTTTGTTTCTGCGCGCAGGTTGTACTTACCCTGATATAAATCACTGTGATGTTGGCATATGGATAGACCAAAAAATAGTGTTTGTAGAAAAATAAGAATTTAGGGGAAAGTAAATTAACAGTCCTTCTAAAAATACAACAGTATGCTAAAATATTGCCAAAGCACTGCTGTGACGCTGTTGTAAGTGGTCATATTTTTTGACCATTATAAATAGATTAGTATTATTGTAAGGATTTTTTTCCTATTAGCAAAGAAGTTTTTTTCCTGTTTTTTACATAAGGATCCTTGCACGTCCCCTGAACGGGCAGAGCTGGGCTCCAACTGAAGGCAGTGGGAGTGTTGCTGGTGAGGAAGTGGGCAACTGGGCCGTACACCCTGGAAGTGGCCCTTGTAAAGCCTTAAAGTCTCCTGTACTGTAAACTTGTTATTTTATAATCTGTTTTACTTATATTCTTTATTTCTTCAAGACATGAGAGATGGTCCGGTTCATCGCTGGTGATACATTGTTATGTAGTCGATTTCAGGTCCAGCTTTGGTTTAGACAGCGTACAAGTTGAAGCCTGAAACAAGAATGAGCTCCTCTTTGGTGGCACTGAAGTGCTGGGGGCTTTGGGGAGTTTTCTTCCCTTTTTGTGGTATGATCAGACCCAATTAGGAAAATTTCCATTCAGATTTGCGACCAAACTGTAGGACTAGGGGAATTTGAAGCCAGGTCAGTTTCCCTTTGTGGAATGTAATAACAGATAAGAACATTCAGGCCAAGACCAAAACATTAGATTTGTGTCCTACTGATAGTAACGCTACAGTTGTGCCTTCATTGGGCATTGTGTGGAGGGGAGGCTACAGGCAAAGTGAACTTCTGATGACTTGGGTACAGTCTGAGAAAGCAGCTTAAGTCCCCATGCTGCTTGCTCCACTGACGATCGTCCTAGAAAAGTGTAAGATGGTTACTCTTGGAGTACCTTGCCCCATGTCTCAGGGTTCTTCAACAACGTGGTGAACACACACAAGTTGGGACACATACATGGTACCTTCTGTATATTTAAAGTGCATTGTCTGAAGCTTTGTGTCTTACAGAGCACACATACTTTCTAGTTGCACACATTTCTAGGTAAAAAGACTATGCTTCATGACAGCTTGAGGAGGGTCTCCTCTAATATTTCTGACAGCTTTATTTTCTGTCTTCTCCAGCCTCTCTCTTTTCCTTTGAGCTGCAAGCATAGACTGAAACTCAGGTAGTACATAAGAGAATCCTTTAATGTTGGCTATTTTCAGAGGCACAAAGGACAATTACTTTCTTTTCCTACTAACCTCCTGCTGGCGTACTAGCTGCTTGGGAGGCTGGTGATTTTAAGAATGCCACTTTACCCAGGGCATCAAATACGAAGCAAATCTTTGCTCACCAAGATCCCAGTTCCTGCACCCCGTGGTAACACCAAAAAATTGAACTTGAGTGGCCCAGAGCTCCAGCTCCTACTGTGATGACTTATACAACCATCAGCACTTTTTAGAGTTAAATTTGATCCATTGGCCCTGAGCAGTGCTGACAATTGCCAGCTAAAAGACCCTTCAGTGAGTTGTCCTTTAACAGAAGTCTCCCTCCCCACCCCCTGCCCCCATTTCCTGTTGTTCTTTTAAATAAAAAGAAATCCTGGTGACAAAGCTAAAGTGTATTCTGTGATTATTGTTTAAAGAAAGAGTATTTACCTATATTTCAAGGAAATTAATTGCCTGAAAATTGCAGGTCAAAGTTATTTTATAAGGATAATGTTCTTCACTACTACAAAATCTCCTAAAAAAAAAATCTCACACTATTTAGATTATATATCTATGTATGAGTATTTGATCCTTTCAATGATTGTAGTTAAAATACATGGGAAACTCTGTACTGTATTAATACTGTACTAGTCTGATAAAGGATGCTGAACACTTAAACATGTCTGTTTTGTTTGTGAGCATGTCCTGAGAGAAACTAAGCAGGCTCAACTGGCCGGTGCGATTTGATGACATTTTGTAGCTTCTGCAAGGAGCACAGGGTTTACAGAACACAATCCAAATAAAACCACATCCCATAGAGGAGTGATTTCCATTGTAGTCTCCTGGTCCCTGGCAGGGTGGTCCAGGTTTTGCCTGAAATGAGTCTAAAGAGTCTTGGGAAAGCTGATGTCTTGTTCAGTAGGCTTCGATTTGCTACATAGGGGACTTGCCTTTGCTAATCAAAGCCTAGGGAGGTGCTAAAGGTATACTGGAGTATTAGTAAAATTGTCTTTAAGGTCTTGCTCTTAGTGGCAGTGATTTTAATGTATTTAATTTAATTTAAAACCAGATTTTCAGCACTGGCTTTTGGCTTAGGCAGCGTAGAAGGTTGGCTAGGACAACAAAGAACTGGTGGGACAGGGTGAAGTTGCCCCCTCATAGCTGGGCAATAAGGGCTCCTCCTGCTCTATGAAGTTTTTTTTTCCCACATTTTTGAGGAGAGGGGACAAAATTCAGTTAAGCTTGCTCTGCTCAGAAACATTGAGCTGGCTCTGAAGCAGATGTAACTATGCTTGGCAGTATCTTCAGTTTCTGTAGGGGATATGTGAATACAACGGGTTTAAATTTGACTGAGTGCCATGCTGTGTTTTGTGGCAGTCAGTCCAAAGACACATTAATTAAACGGCTTCAATTTCTAAATGAGGATGATGGAGTCTACCTTTTACACTGCTATAAAATCCTCCTGTATGGGTAGACTTTCAGTGTAATGAAAAGGGCTGAGGGACAGAGTTGTAATCCTCATCTTACCAATTAAGTATTTACTTAATAAAGATCTAAAACTTAATTTTACAGTCCATTTAAAAAAAAAAAAGAAGGCAAATACCTAAGTCAGTGCCTTTGGTCACTGAATGGAAGAGTTGCTTTTCTTAGCAAGGAATGCCATTTTAATGTCACAACTGACCTTCTAGCAGGAGATTAGTCCTAATGGACCAGGTTTATACTGAGGAAAATTCAGAAACCATTAGAGAAGAGAAGAAAATTAAAAAATGAATGATTTTCAAGTGATTTCAGAGCAGGCTGAATTAAAGGCAGATACTGACTTCTGCAGTGAAGAATTCTTTACAAACATAGAGAAAATATATATTCTATAACAGCGATTCATCCACCAAATCACACCCCAGTGGTGTCTCTCCTTCTCCACTGACTCTAGAAGGAGTCTGGGGACATTCAGGGTCCCAGGAAAAAGGAGCCACGGTGGCTCTTCGTGTGCTGTCCTTATGCATGTATCTGGTGACATACCAGGTATTCTCACTGAGATGAGATTGCTCCTTATGCCAGGATATTAAAGATCATGCTTCTCCTGCCAGAATATAGGCAAATGCATAAATAATAACAAGAAATGCAATATACGTGTCAATTGCCCTTCTGTTTAATAATAAATTGAACGCATCTGCTATGAAGGGTATGCAAAATATATAAGAAGCACAGAAAAGCGAATGTGCTAATGCAATATTCTGCTTTACGAACTCAAATCTGGCAGAAGAGTGTGTTTAGTAGGAGAAATTGTCCTCTTTGCCGTGCTTCAGATTGATTTTATATTTGTAATTGTATGCAGGCGGCTGCCAGAGGCAGGACAGTCCGATTCTGAGAAATCTAAATGATTTGTTCCGATTCCTGGGAATGCGAGTTTGTTTAGCGGCACCACGGTACATTAAGTGCGTTGTGATTGAGATTAACAATTGTAGGACAATTAATTAGTTCAGGTTTGCAAGTCATGCATAGATTACTCGGCTGGTACGCACAGATGTAGGGGCGAGTTTTTTAGTTCTCGCTGAAACTTGTTGCTGAGATCGGTTTCGTGCCTCCTGCCGATAGTCAAAAAAGACAGAGCTGGAGCAGAAATACTGAGGTACCTGTCACTTCTGTAAAACAGTTTCCATTTGAAACCTGAAATTATATATAATGAGGCATTCCTATAAACAGGGTTGCCGTAGGTAAGTAGCAGTTTTCATGGGATGATGGAAGTTTTGCGACTGCAGAGGAATAATATTAATTCTCATGAGAGATTGCAAATGAGTAAATGCTGATGAATATGTACAAATACGTATGTGTGAATTTAGTGCTTTGGAAAGGCAATTGACAGTTCTGGAAACTGAAGGCCTCTCTCTGCTAGGAAAGCGCTGTAGAGGAAAGCAGAACCGTAAACATGTGTGCGGTGCATCCCCGGTGTGGCCTGGGCTGTGTTCTGCGGGCAGCCCCTCCTGGGGTGCGGAGGGGAGTCAGGTCTGCCCGCATTCGGGGCCTGCTTGGTAAAACACTTGTGAATGTGATTCCGTAAGCACGTGTGTAGCAGTTTACTGACACATTTAAAATGTGTGCTTGGGAACTTTGTGTGGATGTTTACCTCCTCCCCCAGTCACAGAACACCATTAGACCAATATCTTGCCTTATATGAATGTCTTTGAGTGATGGCAATATTTGTGTTTTTATGAGGGGGGAGGGAGGGAGGTAAGGCAGAGTCTTGCACCTTCTACTGCATGTCCCGCTGTTCTTTTAATAACTAATGCATTGTGTTCGTACAGAAAGTGGCTCCTAGTGAGAGGTAACAAGCTGAAATGGGGTAGAAAATGGAGAAACCAAGAGATTCTAATCCTTAAAGGTATATTGGAGGTGAAGGTGTGGGTACAGCAGCGTGGATAGCAGCAGTAGTTCTGTACCAAGCACCTCTGCAGTGCACACAAATACAGCATAAAGAAGTAGCAGAGGCTACATGGAAGAACAGTGCTATTGCACAATAGTGTAAAGTTTTAAGAACACAAGATTTTTCTTCTTGCTTTGCTTAGTTTTAAATTCTGTGGTTTTACATATGAGAAAAAGGAAAATATTTACTTGTATAACTGTACAGCTTTATGTGATTATTTGTATCCCCACGGTTTTGCTCATTCTAAGCTGAAACTGCTGTGTTTTCACTGTCTATTTGTAATTAGCTAAGAATATGGCATGTGAGTTGTAGAGGTGTGTGGTTCATGGCTCTGATTAAGAGCAGTATTTGAGTATAGGCTTAACTTCAGGATTGTGGCTTAATTTATCTAAATTCAGCAAATGTGAATGTTTGCATAAGTGCAGTGTTGAGTTAGAGAAGTGAGATTTCAATGTGGCCAAAGTCCCATAGCATAGACAGTGCCCTATTGACCTTCAGGGTGATTTAGGTGCCTAAGTCACTCTAATAAAGGGAAAAAAGAAAAAATAAGTTGGTTTCCTAAGTTACCTGCATTGTTAAACGTCACTTGTCTATTCTGAAAGCCTGCAGGGACTGTGACAAATGAGTGCAAGATGTCTTCCAGGAGCTCCAGAGACTGGAGGATTTACATGGATTCATTTTAAGGAATGACATTTAGGACATTTTAAATGCTTAATAGTAGCAGAGATTAGCTTCTCTAAGTCCTTGTACAGTTTTGTTTTCTTTCGTAGTGCTAGGGATGTTGGTTAGGTTGGACCTCAGGCGGTCATCTGGTGAGGCCACCTGCATGGAGCAGAACCGATGCTAGCAGCAGATCAGGTCAGCCATGGGTTTGTCTGTTTGAGTCATGAAAACCTTCATGGATGGAGGTACCACAGCCTTTCCAGGCAGCTTTTGGTTTGTTTTGGTGTGTTGTCTTTCTCTGATTATGTTTCAGTTTATGTTACGTTGCTGTTAAGTGCATCTGTGTTCATTTTATGATACTTTATGGTCTTTTTTTTTTTCCTGTTCTGATATACTAGATCAGTAATGTGAACGCATGTAGGATCTTTGTTTATAGTTTACATCCAAAGGCTAGCTTTTACTTAGTGAAGGTGATCCTTCTTGGCTCCTTCTGTCCATACAGAAAGAGAGACTTCTGTAGAAAGTACTATAGAGCAAGAACTTCCATATCACCATTGACTGTAATAGGGATGACTCATCTCACTAGACCAAGTTGCCCGTGTGAGAGTGAATCTTGAGACATGGGAGGTAAGCATTATGGGCCTGGTTTTGTATCCACTACTGTCAGGGCAGACTTTGCTATTTGGTTTGGTCTGTTGATGCTAAAACCCTGAGGTGGTGAGCCTTTGGAACCTCTAGCCACTTGAGCATGCAACCACATGGGATTTCCAAAATTGCAGAAAGAAATTAATCAGTCTGTGTTCACTGGAGTTTAATGGACTTGGGAACACAGCTGTTTCCAAATCCAGCTGTTTAAAAAAAAACCAAAACAATCTTTCAAAAAATGAGTGAAACATTAAGAGTTTTGCTATTAACTTCCTTTATTTAGTGGGACAAGATTTTGCCCTCTTTTTGCTGTACAGAAAGTGTGGAGTTTTTTCAGTGTCTTAATAGGTTTTGGTTCAGCCCCTTGTACAGTTTCCCATGTAGAGCTTTTGTTTGTTTGTTACAGCTCCAGCTTTGGAGAGCAACGAGTGGGGTGTTTAAAGAAAACGGGGATGGGGGGGGCAAATGAAAGTATATTGTTTTTTATAAAGTATCACCTGCAAAGCGCTTTTAGATAAACCCCTATATAACCATCTATTTTTTTTCTCACTTGAAAGACACTGTCTCCTCCTTCTAAACATTTGCACAGCAAAGTAATGCATTATTGCATTTTCATAAATAATTGAAAAGCAACTTAAAAGAAAGTAGGCCAGCAGGAAAAAAAAAAAAAGAAAGTGTCGGTTTCAAATTTGATAGAAGAAAAATATGTTTTCTTCTTGATAGCAAGTCAGTTAAATGTTATTAAATCCCATTCTCCCATCCTGACATGACCAAAGACAAATCTGACAATTGACAGTTTCATTTAAAACAGAGAGAAATGGGGAAAAAGGTTTTTTGAATGCCAAGTTTGTTTTGTTTTGTTTCTTCTTTTTTTTTTTTCTTTTTTTATTTTTTTTCCCCCTTGGTGAGAAGGCAGTTGTGACCCCTTACCGGTTTGCAAGTGACTGAGGAGCAAATCTCTGGAGGTCTGCGTGTTGGCTTTTCAGTGCTGTTCTCCGTGCTGGGCTGTAATAATGCAAGCTATTTTAGAACTGTGCATACGTTAGTGTTCTGGCGCGGCATGATACAATAATGTGTGAAAAAGCATAAGATCACACCTTGGTGAAACTTGCAGATTTCCTGCATAATCCGACAGTGAGCTCTTGTCAGGTTTTGACTATATGTAAAGTGAGAATAAAGTTTCCAGAAGCAAAGCGCAAGCCTTGGATGCATTTTCAATGGCTGTGCGGGGATTTTGGCCCTGGCGTGGTTACGAATGTGCCTGATTTTAAGCACTTTAGTCCCACCGTAGCCCACGAGCCTCCTTCAGTGCTTAAAATTTGGCACACATTTTAAGCCCCTTGCCAAATTGGACCTTTATTTTTGCTAGTGCTGAGAAAGATCAAAGAGCCAGTGTAAATAGTTTCTTAAAAAATAATAAGTAACATGAACAGTTTTCATGTAACGTACCATGTGATGTTTCTGGCGATGGAACTAGGTATCATCTGTGGAAATGGTTTATGGCCATGGGTCTATTCACTGGGCTGCTGGCACATCGGTCCTGGTGTGTCTGGGAGAGGATGGGTGGGCTGGAAGCAAAAATGTATTCCGTTCTAAATGCGCACAATGCAAGATGAGGATCAGGGCCTTTATTCCATCAGGGGCTTTGCGTAGGCTCTGGCCATCGATTTGTGCTGTACCAGAAGTTACAGGGACTTTGTGGGAATTGCTGGGAGAGGTTCTTGTGTGGGGCAGGAGGCCTGACTGGCAGGTCTTAATGGTCCTTTCTGGCCTGGGGATTAAGAGATCGGCGATTGCTGGTGTTAATGTGTTGCTACCTGGTGTTTTAACATCAGAGCTACTCAAGGAGTGGACCCCATTCAGGGGAGCCCTGGTGGGTGGAAGCCTCATGCAACTGATCTGACCTCCACGAGAAAAAAAAGTCAGCCTGCACATTCTCCCCTGCTTTCCTCCCAGATTTACTCCATCTCCTTTTATTTTTTTTTATAACCAGTGCTGCTGTATTTTGAGTCACTGCCCACCATTTTCGAAATGTGTGATACATTTGTTAAGGATTTGGAATTTGGGATACTTTGATAGAACTCGGTGTAGGTTTTACAGAAACACCTGACGTGTATGTTTAGTTCCTAAGCACCTTCTGTGCTTGATTTATCCTCACAGGTTGTCAAGGTATTCAGATGACCTGAAACTGAGGAAGTGAGAGGGAGCTCAGCTGGCAAAAGTCTGACATCGAGTCTGACTGTGGCTCAAATTTGTTTTGCAGAGTTGAGCTCAGGCTGCGTAGGTGGTGAAGAAAGCCTTCTTCACCTTCACCATTGTATCCAAAAAGCTCTGAGCAGCATGTTTCTTTGCAGGTGATGAATAACCTAGTTAGCTCACATTGTTTCAATCCAGTGACAGTTCTCCTCTGAAAAGGCATGGTGGTAATTCATAATAGCATACTCATGTTCAGGCTTGGTGGTGGAGATGCTCTGCTGGTTCTTTGGTAGGTTTTCTCCACTGGAGAAATCACACTGCCAGCCATCTACCACAGCCCTCCATGCACGCGGTACTTCTTTACATTAGGCACCGCTGCTTAATATGGCTCTGCAGGTTGGCTTCTAGTGAAGCAGGCTCACAGCTTTTAACCTAGCTGGATATTTTCAAGGTCCTGTGACAACTATGATCACCAGAGGCATGCAGATCTTGAAATTAAATATGTGGTGCCATTTCCTTTTGTCACAGGATTTCCTTCCCCTTTGGTTGTCCTGAGCAGTGTCTCCTAGGGTGTAAGGCCAGGCCTTACATGTGTCTTGGGAGGTTTCTTGTGTCTCCCAAGACATGTGTCTTGGGAGGTTTCTTGTACAGGTTGAAGGAGGATTTCTGGGCAGAAGAACGAGTCGTTTTGTTGACACAGAGCAGTGTGGCTCGTTGTTTGTGTTATTACTGTTTTATGTTTTTTGTATTTGTAAGAACAGCATATTGATGTCTGCGTGTTAAAACACTGTCTTTTAGTGGCTCGTTTTCTTTCCGAAAAAGGAAGAAAACTACACTCTTTCTAAGAAAAACTCAGAATTATATTGGAACAAGTACTGATGCTGTATTCATACATCATAATTCGGGAAGATTAGGGCACTGTGTATAAATTGCCTTTGTGTTCGTTGGGTTAGCAGCTGTCAAATAAGTGATTATAGACATTGGCAAGGCTTTTCTTTCCATAATCGCTGTGAAACAGGGATGGAAATGTAACAGATGTCATTTAGTACGGACCAGCACCTAGGTTCTGTTTCTGGGTCTGGCTCTTTATCGCCTCATGGCCAAAGTTTCTTCGCATCTTTTTTGCTTTAGTTCTTCACTACCTGTAAATGGAGATCATAGTACTGCCTCACTTTGGAGGAGATTTCTGAAGTTGTTTGTTAAATCATTTGAGATCTTTTGATGAAAGATAGGGAATATCTGCAAGAGCATTAATGATAAGACTAAATAGAATAATTCTGTTGAGATTGATGAAAATTATTGGTCCTAGATAAGCTTTGCTTTTCTGGGCGGTGTGAACCTTCTGCAGGAAGTCATTTAGTCCGAGACTGTTGGGGTTTCATTTCCTGGGATTTTTTTTATTTGTTAACTGACAAGGCTTTTTGATACCAGACACTACACTTGAAGTCCTGTTGGAGAGTAAATGAAGCGTTGTGATGCTATTTTTTGCAGCACAGGAGTCTATGGTGACTCATTTAGTGTTCGTAATGCCTGTGACAGATTAAAAAAAAATCAAATCAGTTACTCCCAGTGAGACGGATACACTCAGCCAGACCCTATTTGACAATTATTTGCTGCACTGTTAAGACCAAAGTACACATCTTCCCCCTCCCCCCCCGAAAGAATCCGGCTTATCACGAAATGTTTATCAGAGCCATATAAACATTTCTCGATTGCTGAATTTTGAAGGAAAATTCTTTCGGTCTAACATATGTATTGCAAGCAAAACTCTTCACAGATTTAAAAACAGTAATAATTAGCTTGGTTACAGCCCTACTTATTACCAAGCATGCCAGCATCTGGCAAGGGTACGGTGATCTGGGAATTCACTGCTTGAAGCCGTGGAACAAAGTGTTCTGATCCGACCCCAGGCAGCGAGTCCAGGACTTGAACTGGAATCTTCAGGAGCAGAGAAGTCTTAAGTGTCTGGAAAATTGGCCTGTTGAGTCACCACGCAGGCACTAAAACAAAACTAATTTTAAGCAGGTCAGAGTTCAGCGATTCCCTCTGGAATCTAATTTTTTTTTCTTTAAAAAAAAAAAAGTCTCATGTTTTAAGTGAAAAGGGTCAAAGTTGATGCACTGCTACGATTTTTGAATGCTTTCCCTTAAGAACAGCCACCCAGGCTAGGATTAGCATGAAGGGCTGCTAGGCTGGCACTTCAGTGTCTGGGTTAAAAATATTTTAAAGCAGTAAATGCAGTCAGAACAGAGAGAGAGATCCCTGGGAACCTTCCTATTCAAAAATGTGTGAGCTCAGGGCAGTAACTGCAATGTAATATAGGGCAGTATATACTTCATAGCTTTGGAGAATATTGCCTCTTGTTAATGTTACATTGGAGGACAGTGGGATAGTAGTAATTTTAGAAAGGTGGTCTTCCTGTTTGTTTTACATTGGAAACTTCAAGATAAATAAAAAGAAGCATCAATTGAGGAAGAAATGTAACTGCATAAAGCCAGCAGCGAATCCACCTCTGAGCAGACTATAGAAACGGCAGGGGAAAGTAGGTATAGAAACATTTTCGTGGGAATGCAGCTGCAAAAGGAACTTAGCAGACAAAGGCAAAATCAGGTACGTACTTTAAAAGGCATGTGGGCAAACTTTTGTCTGAGAGCCCAGTGAGGAGCCTGCTCACATTAAATTACAAAATGTTTGGGGGGATCAAATGACAAAAAGCTTGTATTGCTTTTCCATTGCTGAAGAAGTGGGACTGTCTATAAGCAGGGATGACTCAAATAGCTGTTAAAAAAAAAAGAACCAAAACAAACCACTTGCGAGAGTGAGGGACATTTTTTCATTCCCAGTCTTTTATTAAGATGATTTCCTCCTTTTTCCCTTCGGATCTTGCAGGGTTCTCATTACATTTGCAAGTGAAGAGGACGGGGTCTAGGCTACCTAGGGCAGCTTGAATCTGAACTCTGTTTGTGTCAGGCATTGTGAGCTTGGTCTCTGTTTATCTCTTAGGAAATAGTCATGCTTGCACAACAGGGCAAATGCAATCCGCAGATGTCAGAACAGCTAAAACAAAGAGGACTGTCTAGGAAAAGCCATGCCAAACCTAATGGCTAGAGCAGAGAAGCAGCAGCTAGGACTTCTTGCTTTTCTTCCCCATGCCTCTGCGTGGCTGTGGGCAAGTCTCTATGCCAAATGGAAAGCTCTTTATTCTTGGTAGTGAGTTGTAGCTCGTGTGAATTGTACGGCTGATAGGAGGATGTTTGTGGAAATGGTTGCCCACATACGTGTGCAAGAGTTTGTGCTCTGGTCACTTGCTGTAGTAGTCAGACCGGTCTGTGAAATAATAGCTATTCGATGGGACTTCCCCTTGGATGTGTAGTGATTGCAAAGTATGTGGCTTCTTGAGTGAAGGAGCTATAAAGCTTAAAATTTATTAGGAGAACCTCAGTCTGCCTTGCTAGTACACAAAGTTATTGGAATGCTTCTCCTTTGTATTCTCGCAGGTATGCAATGCACAGAAATTTGAATAGGAGGATGTGTGAGGCTCTCAGATCCAATTTGTCTTCCAGGTTACGGCAATGCTCCATTTTTCTTAGGCTTAAAAAGTAGCAACCATAGTTTACTAAAATATTTCTTTAAATTTAGGGAAAACTTATTGACATGCAGTTGCTTTTGCATTTAAGATCACAGTTTATAGTCCTTTGAAGTCTGCATGTTTGAAGGAAAAAGAAGTGCTTAGGCTAAGCTGAACTTGGATTAAATTGTGTAGGCAGGTAACATTGAATTTGCGGTATGGCTCATTTTGTGAAGGAAGTAAGTCAAGCAATGGGTAAAGCTGGCCCAACATGTATCACAGTAGGACGTGGTGTAGCTTAATGCAGGGTTGTGTGGTTCCCTGAATCTCAGTTATGGACCAGTTTTCCTAACTTTAGGGATGCTGGTGGTTCTGAAGAAAAAAAAGTTCAGTTACGATTTGTGTAACTTGTATGATTCACAATTGTAAAGCTGGGATAAATCACACAGATTTCCAGTCCTGATGCTTTAATTTGCAGTGATTTGAAACTTGAAAACTACTAATTGTTTAAAGGTTTGGATTGTTTTTTTTTTTTCCTTTTTGAACGATATATTTCTTTTCACTAATATGTGACCCGGTGGAAACTTTGCAATAAGGAAGAATTTTAGGGAGCTAAGAGGCAGAATGAGTACTGATTTTTTTTGTTTGATCTTTGCATTCATAATTCCACAGTTGTTCTTGCATCCAGCCCCTTTTAAACCTTCTCTTAGTGCAAGAGGATTGCAGCATGTGCTTGCTGTGCTGAACCTTTTGGTTAACTGGCAATGCTTTTGCACTCAAACTAGCTATCAGAATATGATGGGTCAACAGGATCGTTCTCTTTATCATAAAGCACACCTGAAATATCTGCTTAGGTAGCGTCTGTGATTTTTCAGCAAATATTTGACTCAGTGGGGAGCTGCAGGACTCACCTCCATCTCCCAAGGGTTAACAGTAACCTATAATAATAATCTTGTGGCACAAAAATGCTTCTTTTTATGCATTACCTATTTTCAGAGGCCTAATTTAGGTTTTGTATCAAAATGGATATCACAAACACTTGAGCTTCCTGCTGAGAAGGAAAGTGCTACCGAGATACTTGGTTCTCTGTTATTCTCATGGTGTCCAGGAGGGATGAGGAGGCAAGGAAACAATTGCTGATGTCTGTAGCAGTAAGTATAAATAGTAGCAGGATGGGTTGCAAAGGTAAAATAGTTTGACAGTATTGTTCCTGTGAAGGCCTGGCCTTTGCTTTTGGTTAGGATATATGTGTGTGTGTGTGTAAATGCATGTGTTCTCATATATGGGGCAAATTTACACATCAACAAGAAAAAAAAGACCGAGTTTTATTTTGTACCTGCACAAAAATTTCACCTGTTATTAAAAGAGAAGAATATTGTCATGGAGTAAAATTAGATGGTGTTTGCTAAATACACAGACAGTTACGCTCAAAGATCAGCACGCATGTGTCCCTGCTCTCTCTGTGTACGTTTCATGCCAGATTCTGCCGTAGATCCAGTTGAACTGTTTTTATCAGTTACTTTCCTCAAGGATCTGTTTGTTGAAAGTTTTCACATATGAAAAATCATGTTTTGATTTGTTGTTGTTGTTGTAAGAAGTAGAAACAAGGGAAACAGAAGCTGGATTTTAAAGAAGAAAATTTTTTTTGAGATCAGAAATGCTTACTGAACACCCAGATAATTTCTTCCTCCCTGGTACTGATTTTCCATTGGGAACACATGTGGGAGGAGAAGGGAGATTTTAACAAAACCTGAAAAATACTCGTGTTTCTGAATTTCATGGCAGTTGCTATTTTTTCCTGCTCTTTTATATAAAAGTTGGTTATGTTGAATTTGTCCCAGACCTATACTTCTCATTCTGCCCATGCAGATGCCTTCAGGGATGGAGGAGCTCTTGCCTCACAGCCTGCCTCCTACCCGGCTCCTGGGGAGAGGCCCCTTTTTCCTCTTCTGGACCCCTGTTTTGGACAGCAGTTTCTGTCAGGGAAGCTGTCGTCTTTGCTCCATCTCTGGAAATAAGGGGTCCTTGGAGTTCCCCGTTGCTCTAGTCTGGCAGATTCAGGTGCTGAAATGTGGATGAAGTGAGAAGTGCTCACCTGATCTGCTAGCTCCAATGGGTGTCTGTACTGTTTTTAACCCATGAGGTCTAACGAGGCACAGCGATGGGGTCTGGTGGAGAGAAGAGTCCTGCCCAGTGCCTGATGCAGGTCTGCCTTGGCGTGCTGGCCAGTCAGTAGACCATCTATGCTGGGTGGTGATTGAGCTTGGGGCTCTTTGTATACAGGTTTATGTGCTGTGGAACAGAGAGGGCAGTCCAGGTCAGGTCTGGTGGGACTTATTCAGTTGGTTCAGCCCTGCACACACGGAGTTGCATTGGCTTTGGCCCGCAGTTAGCTGGTCGAGCATAAAAGTGGTCCTTAAGCAGGCTGGTATTCACTCACCATCCTGAGTGTAGGGGATGAGTGCATGGCGGAGAGCATGGGGAGCACGAGCTGCGGCCCCCGCTCTGCCGCTGAAGTGCTCTGGCATGCTGGGTAGGTCTCTTTGCCTTTTATTCCTCAGTTTTCTTGTGTTCAAGGACATGCAGGCTTACCATCACACATGGGTGTTGCAAGAATTAATTAATTACCATTTCTACAGTTTTGAAGACTTATAACCCTAAATAAACAAGAACCTAATCATTTATTTTTCTTCATATTTATACTTTAGGAAAAATCCACTAATTTATTTCCAAGCGCATGACACAGAAAAACTATCTTCACACTTCTAAGTGGAGCTGGGGCTCGATGCCAATGCTTGCTTTTTTTTCCTAGTGAATATGGTATGCTTGTACACTCAGATAGAATGCAACCCTACAGTTTCACTCAGGAGCTGGACATTTTTTCCTTGCTGTGTTTTAATACTTACAAACTGTAAATACCAGGCACTTCTCTTTGGTCAAATTCTTTGTCCTCAAGACTGCACCTATGGCCGATGTCCTTTAGCATGTGAATTTACTTCTTTGGAATAACTCTAAATAACTGGTAAACTATGTGTCCTTTTTCCCCATGTGTTCTGCCATCTCCTTGTACATTAGTTATTGCACTTAAAGAATCTGAGAATTAGGGAAGGAGAATGGAAACAAAATATTACAGGGATGATTGTCACCTCTTATACTCTTGCCTCTGTGTGTGGAGAAGCCCCTTAGTACATTGCTTTGGGAAGGCGGAGTAACTCGTGTCCCACATCTGATGCAACCCTACGGAAATGCCATACAGTGCCCTGGTTTAATGTGGAACATCTAGGCACAATGGGGTGAAGGAAGTCAGAGTTCGTGACTGTCTCTGTATTTGCTGTTATAAGGGAGTTAAATCAGAGCTAAGGGTTTTTTTTTTTTTCTTTTGTGTTTTAATTTCCTTTGTTTTAAGAAAGTATTTTTTTAAATGAAGTGGGGGAGGAGAGTAAAGTGCCACTGACGTGCTTTGGGATCTGAGGCTCCTGTGGACCCCATAGGATGTCAATGGACTCATTAAGATTTAGCCAAGTTTTATGCATTATTCATAATATACATTCACAGCATGCACCCTAAAGACTGTCTCCTGTGAATGCTTAGTCAGAATCATTTGCATTCTGTATTATGGATCCATAATATAGAATACATTTAGCTACATTTTGTGTATTATCCTTTACACATCATTTCCAGCCTTTACTGTTCTGGTATATGCAGCAAATGTGTTTAAACAATAGCATGCAGTTGTATCTTGTTGCTCCATAAAAACTAAAGTATAATAAGGACTCTGGTGAAAAATATTTATTGCATAGGAGTGGTGGACAGGCTTTTTCCTCTTTTTAGCTTCACTGACATTTTGAATTTACTTTTCTAACATGTTTAGGAAGTGTTTTAAATTCTGGGCTGATAGTAAATTTTTTGTTTCAAATACACACAAATATCTTTTTTGATGTGGAAGGGTGGCAGGTGATGAAACATCAAATTGAAGATGAGATGCTTAATAATCATAAGAGTCGTTTGCTGTGAGTTTACTCTGATCCCACAAACGTTATTTCTGCTGTACCTGACAAGACGAAAGAGTCAACAAAACACCACATTGGAAAATTAATTCTCTTCCTGTCATGTGAAGTGTTGAAGCTCCTCTGTTTTCTCTTTTCCTCGACTGGCATTACATCATGGTGATTGGTCTTATCTCAGCTTTGCCACTGATCCACAGAGTGGCCCAGACGTGTTCTTTAGCACACCTCTGCCTTAGTTTCTCCATCTATTACACAGGAATAGCAGAAGTGGTGCTCCTTGAAATCCTCTATAGTAGCTGTCTACTTAGATTTACTCTTTCAGCACCCATAGGGTGCCCATAGGGAACATTCCTGTGGGAAATACTGCTGTTGCGAGAAAAGGGGATTTCTTTTGGGGCAAAATTGCAGTAAAATCAAGGAGGTATAAGGATTGTCTTCCTTGTGCAGAATCTGTTAAGAGGTCATTTTTATGAAGTGTCTTCCAATTTGGGGACCATAAAAATATTTCTAGTTGTCAGTCCAGGTGCATGAAAACACGAGACAGTCCAAATCCAGAATCTTGTGGCATCTTTTGCAGATCCGTTTCCTTTGGGGAGCAGCCCTCGTATATCTTCAGGAAGATGTAGGGAATGTCAACCTTTCATCCCTTTCCTTGTTCAGGGAAGTGCTACAGGCTCGTACAGGTTACAAAAAAGCTTGTTAGTGTGGTGATGTCTTTGTCTCAGGAGCCTGGCTCGTGGTGGGCAATGGTAGTTACTTGAGCCTGAATATACACAATGTGCATGAAGGATATCAAGTGACTTACTATGTCAGGTTTTTTTTGCAAATCTTGTAATACTTAATGAAAATCCAATGCTTATCAAAATACTTTTTAAAAGTCTTGATATCATGTAAGATTGACATATTTTTTCCTATCATAGGCTTAACACAGGAGAATGTCTTGGCAAAGTGCAGTGAGGAGGCAAATAGTTGGCATAAAATGAGTTAAAAATCCTAAGGATTATTTATATTTGCTTATTTCCACTAGTTCTTGAAGTTTACCTTTAGGCAGCATTCATACATACATGCCCAGGAGATAAATAGAGAGTCAGGAAGGATTTTGCTGTGGCCTAAGCAAAGTGGAAACATGGTACCCTTTGGTCCAAAACTGGCTGTCAGGTTCTCAGTAGAGTAATATCTAAAGTATAAACATTTTACTGCCTTCCTGTTGAAAAGACATGACCAGTTTTTCATGACAGTTTTTCACAAGTGAATTGAGAATTGTAAATTTATTTATAAATACATGTATTTTGCAGCATGCCGTTGCTGTTACTTGGTCCTTTTGCTTACGTAGCAATTGACAGTTCATGATGTTTAAGTCTGATGCATAGAAGCAAAATATTTATTTTTTCTTTTATATAAGATGTAGTGCAGAGGAGTCCTCATCTATGTGTAGTGTAGTAGTAGTCTATGTAGACTGTAGTAGGGTAATCACTGTAGAGGGAGCATTGACTTTGAGAGCAAACATTATTGGATGCATCACATGGTGGCTTTATGTCCAGCGGAGCAAAGCCGCCTTTCCATCTTAGTTGCTTGTGTTACTGTTGCCTGTGTGGTACACAGGACAAGAAAGAAAGACAGCAGGTACGAGGCTGAGATCCAGGCTTCCCATCAGCTTTGTGCTGAAGTTTTGTCTAATTATCTCCCTGAGCTTTCTTTCCTTGTTCTTTTGTATTGCCCCTCCTTCTCAGCTTTTGCTGCAGCCTTGGCACTTCTCTGCTGCACACTTTCCTCCTTGCTGCACCCTGAAAGCTCCAGCATAAAACCCAAACTCCAGCATAAACCCCAGA
Source organism: Tetrax tetrax (assembly GCA_009806455.1). Classification (NCBI taxonomy): domain Eukaryota; kingdom Metazoa; phylum Chordata; class Aves; order Otidiformes; family Otididae; genus Tetrax; species Tetrax tetrax. Next base: position 171,332 of record WHYT01015605.1, on the reverse strand, counting down.
TGCATCAAAGATTATTAGCTGTGTCTCTGCTGTGTGCTTACGGCACTTGTGAGGTTGGCCAGCCTCACTAGTTAGGCATCAGTGTCTGAGACCAGTGAGAACGTATTTTTTCTCATTGCAAATCAATGGAACAGGAACATAAACAACGGTCAAAAAACCAAGAGGTCAAAATACCCCTTTCAGATTCACGAATATGCTATATATAAGCCTAACTTCTGAGATTTTCTTTTATTCTCAGGAATACCATTTACATTTGCGCAAATGCAAATTCATTTCAACTTTTGATACTCTAGAAGCTGTTTCTGGAGAGCGAGTGGAACTTCAGCCCATCCCAGTTCAGGCCCCACTGCTGCGTATATGACACCTGGATCTCCAGAGCATTTGGCAGTTCTGCTCCATCTGTCAGCAATCTAAACTCATATTGTAAAATGTGCAATAGTGCAATGAGCATGGTTTTTGTTAGTGCTATTAGGCTTATGATGTAGAAAATTAAAAACTTGCTTCCTGTTTAGTGAAATTTCTAGGAAATTCCTAGCAGTTTTATTTAATAGTCGCAATAGGTAGCTTTATCTTTCTAAATTATTTTAATCAGTCTTTCTTTAATGAACAGCTGTTTAAAGAGGAACCAGGGTACATAGAAAATGTGTTGTACATTTGCTGGACTCACAAGGCATGGTAAGAGAAGGAGAGTTTTCTTTTCTGTGCCTTCATGATAGTATCTGGCCTAAAAGAGTACCTCTACACCAGCTTTCAATTCAGGACTCCTCAGGTACTATGTTACTGTTATTAATAATTATACCTTAGAGGCAGTGGTTCGAATGGATAGATGTTAAAGCGTTTCGCAAGGTTGCTTACTGTGTTGTTATTCCATTTCACAGATGGAAAGGTTGTGGTTTCTACTTCTGACTCAGTACTCTGACAGAGTTTCCAGTTAGCTGATGCTGTTGTACGCTTTGTTCCCTTGGTGTTCTCTCTGTCCTTTGTCCAAAATCATTTGCATAGTATTTCTGTCCATCCATCGTGTAAAAAAGTCTACTGTCAGAACCCTCATGCATCACGGAGTTTTAAAAGTAATAGATTCTGATTTCCTTTTTATTAGACCTGGTTCTCCGCCTTTGTAGTTCAGGGTCTTGAACTTCGCAACAGTAAAATTCAACATTTCAAAAAAAGAAGCTGAGATTTTAGTACAATAACAAGCATGGATGCTTTAAGGAAAGCACCAGATATTCCAAGACAATAGAAAAAGTTTATGTGTATTTGCAGCCCTGGAACTTCCGAGAATACACGGAAGGGGCTACAAAGACTCTCAGGTTGTGTGTTCTTCCCACACAGAAGATCTTTCACCTTGTGGTGTTCCGTGGGGTGCATAATATCCAAAGAGGAAAGGTGAGACTGTGCCTCTTATATCCCCATTCTCCATACAGTAGAGTTGGAAGTGGAGGAATATTGAGAACAATAAACTCCATTTAGTGAAGATAATACCATCAGATCGTTGTTTCTGCTTAGATAAAATTATCAGAGCAATAATTTTCCCCAAAATTTAATTGAATTTTTTCCCACTTCCCTGTTTCCTTCCTTACAAGACCCACAGAAATTAGCCATGCTCAGCCAGCAGGTCTCCACCTCCCAGTGCGGACAAAGCATCGTGTGTATTTTGGGTTTTGTTACCTATCTAAAATACTCAAGTCTCTGATATGACTCTGTTCAGAAATAGTTTTCTCTGCTGTTTTTCTGTAACATTTTCTGTGCGCATACAAATTTCTCCTAAGAATAACACTAGAATTCCCCCCACCCCTTTTCTGGTGGTTGTTAGTAAAGCTTCAAGTCATGTTAGGGCTTGTTGTCCTTGCCAGGCTGTTCCTTCACCTCTGTTGCGTCTCATCCTCAGCCCAATTAGCAAGATGTACTGTAGCCTGCCTGTTATTTGTTCTTCAGTTCAAAACTCTAAACTTGCTTTTCAACGTTTTCTCACTTTTGCCCATTTTGCAGTAGTGGCACTTGCTCTGATCTTACTGATTTGTCTTAGCACTGAAACCATTTTGTAGTGACGGATGAAAAAGCAAAGACGAGTTTAGAGCTACATTCATTCATCTCTGTGTTATTTTAACGTTAAATCTCAGTGATAAATATTAGTGTTATATTACTGCTGGTTAAAATGTACAAGAAATAAAAAGTCCTGTTTTGAAGATTAACCTATTTTGCTGAGTAGAAGGGATAGGAGCCCTGTTGAAAAGGGTAAAAGATGAAGAGCCTGGTAGGTATGTCCATTTAAAATGTGTGCCATGTGTGCTGAGGGTGACTTGGTTCACACAGAATATTTGTAGTCAAGTCGAAAATAGAACTCATAACTTGCATGCTTGTGCTTCCTCAGTCCAGTTCCTTCAGAAACAAATCTCCACATTATTTAAAAAGAACAGAACTGAAACATGACTGCTGGAGTTTGCATCGATTGCCTGGTGATCTAGTGCGAGAGTCAGGAGGAAGGCAAGGAACAAAAATTGGGACCATGTATTGGCCTCCTGTGTGGTACTTTGATCTTCGTGAGTGTCAGTCCAGCATCTCCTTTAAGTACTGGATTAACACAAATGCTTCAAAACTAGTGCTAGCACGCTGATGATGTATTACTCTAGTTCACTGGGACTAGGGATTATATGTCGTGAGTAAACTGGAGACAATTGCAGTCTTGGTTGCAACTGGCTTGTTTCCTAAATATTAATGCTAATACCACACTGAAAAATTAAAACAATTTAAAAGAACAGGTTGGAAAATCTGTACAGGTGTAAAAGTTAAGCATATGGCAGAGTGGAGATTGCCAATGAAAATGACAGATGATTAACATTCATTAAAACTTTCAATTAACACCTTGAAAAATTCCATAAAATAATATTGCATGTAAATAAGGTGTGATCTCTCCAACCATTCTTCTACCTGCTTTTAAGGGAAGGGAAGAGAGAAGGGTGGAAATGTATTCTAAAAGTACTTACTACAATGATTTTTTTTAGCCCTTGGTTTGTTTTGGAGTTCAGTAGTCTACTGATGAATAAATCAAATTTGAGCTGTCAGTATGGGAAAAGATTTGGCATGGATAAAAGTTAGTCCTTTACATTCCCAAAGATGAGCAAAGATATTCTTATCCATATTTTTATTGTGAGCATGAAAGAGAACCCACGAGAAACAGCAGGACAATGTGAAAGATGCTCTGATCGATTAGCTAATTACAGAGAGGAGTAGATGACAGTAGTTGCAGTCCTGCTTGCATCATTCCACATTGCTCTCAGCTTCAGTGGGATCTCTGCATGTTATGGAGAATTCTAGGTCTGTGCCTTCTCTTGCTGGTGCATACACATGAACTCAAGAAAGATTTGTCTCATGGAAGTAAGCTCGGTGACAGTAAGCTAAAAAGTCAACATTAAGAGCTGACTTAGATGTCAGTTCTTAGCATCAGCTGTTAATTATACCAAAAAAAAGCTTTGCAAATCAGAGGTACCCTGGCTGCTTTGACCCAAAGAATTGTGTTTCTGGAGGGGAAGAAGTATCTTGGTCTTGTAAAAGCAGGTGTGTTGTTTAAAAAATGCAAGTAAATTCATGTGAATGTTACCTATGGATCTTTCAGAAAGCATCCATTGACACTAGAAGTTACAATCTTTTTTCTCTTTTTCATTACTGAGCACTTCTGTGGTCCTGGCTAGACTCAAGTGCTGCAGAATTCTGGGGTCAGGGAATCCAGACTTCAGGTTTAATTTCCTCTACTCCACTCCTGTTTGAAGTTCTTGCATTTGTTCCTTCATCATCTTGGTCTCCTCTTCATAATCAGGTCCCATCAAGGCATGAGTGTGGCATTTTAAAATGTAAACCCTCTTTTTCTTCCTTCTTAAAATGCTATTTTGTAGGTTTAGAGTGTGTGTCTGTATGTTGTCATGTTTCAACACTTAGTGTCTTAGAGCTACTGTCTGTTTGAGGTAGTTGAGGACTCATGAAGAGGATGTGATGGCTAGTAAAAAATACAAACAGCTTCATTTTTAAAGGTATCTACCTTTGGGGTTGTGGGAAGGACAGAGGGATAAATGAGAAGGTCTCTATCTAAAATACCCATTAAAATGCTCAGTACCTACTTGGGCCACTGTTTTATACATGTGGTTAAGAACTACTTTTTCCTGTTTTGCACTTGGCTGTCACTGTGTTCCTCTTACCACCACCTGTAATTATTGACTAGTCTTTGCCATATCAAGGCTGCAGCTCCTTCCCCACCCAAACACATCTGCACTTCAGCGTGGGCTGTACCAGGCGGAGAGCCCTGGCCCTGACACCAGCTTATGTGGGCTGGTGTAGGTCTGTTACGCTTAGGGCTAACGCCCTCTGCATTGCACTAGCCAGTTCTGTGTTGCAAAGCTGTGCATCTGTGTTTTTTCTTGGGCACTTATGGTGTCCCTGGGATGGTTTTGTGGCATGTTTTGAATTCTGTCAATTCAAAATGCCAGAAATAGTGAGCAGATAGCATGGTAGAGTGGTGGTGGAGGGTGATTTTTCTATGACATACCATTGGGTTGTACATTTCATGTTCTGGGTTGTTGGTTTGTGGGTGTTAAGAGGATGAGAGGTCTGCCAGAATGGTTGATGGAGCCAAATTTGGCATTTCACATAGACATACTTTTTTTGTGTAGCATTCACACTGGGATGAACTCTCTTGTCAGACTGTTTCGCCTTGGAGGGTCCTCACAGTTTGTTCCAGAAGGGAGCCATGGAGAAAACGAGGGTTGGTTTGGTGGTTTTTTGTTGTTGTTGTTGTTATTTTTTTTCATTGTGGATGAGTAGGGCACCTCAATACAGGAGTAAAATAGGAAGTGAACTAAATAAACCATGTGCACACACCCAGCCTTCCAGTTGAAGGCTAAATGAGAAGCTGAGTTGGAGGGAGAGCATAAATTTAAGCATACTGGCAAAGGGTTTTGACCTCTCCATTCAGTCCTGGAGACCCCTTCCCTGAAATAGCATGCAGATGATGGGGTGCAGTTAAATAAAACCGTAATTAGAAGCAACAGGAGGGAAAAGAAAAAATCTGTCAGTCTTTTTGCATTTGACTGCTCTTGGTTTGCTATTTTCAAAAGTGATCGGCAGTGGCATCTCTTGGCTTCCAGGAAAGCAATGGGAATTTTATAGCTGACGTCAATGGGACCAGAATGAGACTGATCTTAAGTGCTTTTTTTATCACTCTGTCCCTAGTGTACAGTCGGTTGCATTGTTTTCCCTGTTATTTTTGTGGGTGTTACATAGATCAAGAAGGAGAAAATAGTACTTAAAACAGACAAGTTGTGATTGTGAAACCACAAAACTGTCAGAGAGGCTTTGGGGGGCAGCTGTGGGGCTTGGGACTGCTGTTAATTAGTGTTATAGATTTGACTAGATTTTAATATGACACTATTACTTTGAGCACCTTTCCTTCCCAGAAGACATCATCAGTAAAGTCCACCCTCTCTGACACCAGAAAATCCAGAGCAGTTCTACTGCTGAGCTCACAATTTGCCACGAATGAGAAGAGTGTGGCCCTTTAGCTTCCAGTTTGTGTTGTCATCTGAAGCCTCATAAGTTTACGTGTTTGGCATGGATTGTAGAAAGAACACATATTTTCCTGCAGCATTTTGACAGGCTGGTCCACGGTGAGACCTTTGCACTGTGATGTCTACTCTCCCTTGACCCGTGTCTTGACATCGCTAACACGAATGGCCAATACGTGTGTGTATTTAGACCTAATACTTGCTTATCCTAGCACTGAAGCTAATCTCTTTCACTCTGCTAGGGTCAAGGTTGAAAGATGACTCCAAAGAGCAAAGAAAGGGAAGACAGGTCTGAAAATGGATACAGGGAGAATGCACAAAATATGCCGATGTAAATGCTGATCTGTAACCTCTCCCTCTCTTGCTATCCATTTTTTTTTCCTTGCCACACGTTATTAATGAAGTATTTATTGAAATACTTGGTAAAAATAATTTATCTAGCAGTTAAATTACTGATTTTGGATTAGGCAATAGAAGGTGGATTTAAATTTGGAGAATTCATATTCAGGCAGATGCTTGAGGATGGAGTCAGAAGTTACCTCTGCAAACTTCATTCACCTGATAGTATGTATTCTCACATACTGCAATAGAGTGGTGTTCTCATGGTATGTGGGGAAAAAATTGTGTTATGTGGGACAAAAAACTGATTAGGCTGATCAGCCTTTGCCCCTTCTCCAGGGGATTGCTTTTTAGGTCAATCAGGAGAAATCTGTGTAGAATGTAATGGCGTTTGTTGAGCAATCAAAAACTTACCCTTGAGCCTACAAACTGCTCTTGTGGTATTTAACAGGGGAAAAAAAAAAGAAAAAAAAAGATAACTTGTGTTGCTTTTTCCCCTCTCTTTAAGCAAGGAATAATAGATGTTTGACACTGGCAGCAGTCTGTCATATTGTAGTTATGTTACTGTTTTTAATTGAATGGTTTAAAAAACTATATGAGGGATAGTCTTAGTACAGATAAGTTAGAGGGTACAGTAAGCCTATTTTTCGGTAATCATGTACCATCATACATAATATAGTATTTTTTAAAATTATAAATGCAGTGTAACATATGGGAAGAAGCCAAGCCTTACACTGAAAGCACTGATTTCGTTGATCTATGTTCTCTAGGGTTTATTCTTTTAACAACAATAGCCAAAACAAGCTCTTTCTTTGCCTCAGTTTCTTCTTCTAGTATGAAGAAATGATGAGATTTCCATGTGTAGGTTTATCACCTTTATATCTACTCTGAAAACCTTACATGAAAAGAGCACTAAAATTATGATTAAGTGCAGTAGATTTGTAGAAGTGGACTCTTTAAGATAGCATTTAAGTGTGTAAGATGAGATAGCTTCCTGCTCCAGAGCTCATTTAATCATACGTATGAACTCCTGACAGAAGAAGAGTGGCAGAAGTCTGACTGCTATACTGTGAAGATGGTAGTCATTTCAAACCTCAGATGAGCGTTTCTGTCTACCTGTGGGGGGTTTTTCTTCAAAGTCAAATATGTGTTCATTAAAGCTCCAGTCATACAAAACTGTTTTGCAACAGGAGGACCTTTACTGGTGCTCTCATAGCAGCGTGGAAATGGATGAGGCTTTGCATGCAGCAGCCTACATCTATGCCTGGCAGGACTTCGGCCTAGGTACACTGGCTTGGGTCTGAGAAGAAAGAGTTCACCCTTCAATTGTGAAGAGACTGTTTTTTTTTCTGCTGTTACATATATAAAGCCTGAGATTGTCTTTGTTTGAAAATAATTTTGGTATTTCTTTTGTTTGGAGCGTACCATGTCGTAGCATCATCTGAGTTTAGCACAGCATTTGCTTTCAGTGTTGGAAAGCCAAAGCTCTTGTAAAGATTTTAAATTGTCTGATAATATTTAATCAGTTCATAGACTGTGCGTGCTTGAATAGTAAGCACTCCTGAAGAGCTTGCACCTTTAAAAAAAAAGTGAAGTACACTGATAATATTGCAGAGTGTAGAGAGGTTTAAAATTATTGGAGCACTTAATTTTTTCTATAATTGCTTCAATTTGAAGGGAACTAGGCAAAATACCAAGCTGAAAATGAGTTGCATTAATCGAAAAATTCATCAGTCAGAAAGTAGGATTTAAACCAAAACGCCCAATTAAAACAAAAAACCGCACTAAAAATGTTGGAGCTAAAGCCTTAAAGTGACGGGGCTCATATTCCTCCGTGTTGGCTGGTGGCTTCGGCAGACAGCGGAACAGCTTCACCCGTTCGTTTCACAGAAAAAACAGAGGAGCTAAGGTGGAGTCTGAGGTGCGTTGCTTAGGAAGGAAAGCGGCGCACAGGGAAGGCCTGGCTCCTTGCAATGCCCCACTGTGGATAACAATGAAATGTGAGGATAGATGAGCTAAAGGTTAAAATCTTTTTATAGTAAGCTGACAATAAGATAAAATATTTAACACTACTGTGTATAGCTTATGGTAGGTAAAGAGTTTTTTGGTACCGTGTAATTACATTTCATAATGATTTAATGAGCCTTATTTAAAAAAAAAAAAGTTGTATCGCTTGAAGGGTACCACACAAACCAAAGCAAAAATGAGGCACATTGCTGCAGTTCAAGGCTCTTTTTAAATTTTCAAGTCAGTAAGTTTATCGTTAAAAGTAAAATTTGGCTAATAGTTAGTCTGCTTTTCTGGTCTGACTTAAATTTTGCACAAGCACTGATTGTTGCTAAACAAGGGAGAGCTAAAAAGAATTTATTTTTGAAAGAGGATGAAAAACTAAGTGTCCATATCCTATGTCACTGGAACTTAGTAGGTCCTAATGAGTTTTGACAACATATGGCTCCAGTGTACCACATGGTAGATTTTCATATACCAGATTTCACTAGGTGTTGGCACTGATACAGTCAAGCAGAGACAGACACCCAGCGTTCAGTATGTAAGTAGTCATCTTTGAATCCATGGGACAGCTCATGGACTGGAACTTTGTTATGTACTTGCATATCTTTCTGAACCTTCTTCACTCTTTCTTTGCCATCGTGCAGAGTATTTCATGATACTGTACTTTGGTAGAATGTGGAGAACTGCTCTGATTTCCTACTTTACCTTTTACTTTGCACCGCGTAGATGGCTGTGACATGCAGAAGCATAGCAAGTGAGTAGTGGCAAATGGCTGGGGAAGGCACTTGGTGCACACTCTGTGGATCCTGAGAGTGTTTAGTGTGCTGGTCATCACTGGGTTGCTATGAAGGAGGCATCGCTTGCATTTTGTCTGAGATCTCCGTGGTGGCAGCTGGCTTCACAATAACACCGGCAACAACAATTTCCTTGTCTAGGATCTCCACCTGCGTAGCTGCAGGACTGTGTGCTGGTAGTCCCTGAACCGCATGTAAAGAAACGTCACAAGGAAGGTCTGCTGCTGTTGATCTTTTTGTCATCTCTCACACAAAAAAAACCCCGTATTTGGGCCAGAATACGTCACCAGTGGGTAAAGTGGTGGTCAAATTCATTTTTTTGGTAAATCATGGGTGGAGAAAAACAATGCACTTCCTTTCCATTTAAAGAGTAATAATTTAACAACTACTTTCAAAGGTTCACACAGGAAAATGCTGCGTTTTGTATTTGGCTCTATTGACAGGACTGGGCTGGACCCACAGCCCTTTCCAAAATGGCAAAAAGGTTTGAGGGGAGGAATTGTGTTTTTTAGCTGGGGAACAACAATCTGACCTGCAGTAAAAGTGCCGTTACTTGGCTTGAATGCCAAGTGATGTCTGCCTCAGAATTTAGTATTGGGAAAAAAATATTTGTAGCCATGGCCTCCACCCTTATCTCTCTGGGAGGTGCCAGGGGATGCCCCGTGTTGGCTGTGGTGGTAGCAAGAACAGTGGGGCTGGGAGCAAGTAGCATGTGTGGGACTCATGTCAGAGCCGCAGATGAAGGGTTGGTTTATCTCTTGGTTGTTTAAAGCAAGGGGATTGGAAGAGCTGTAGCCTTCTCCTCACAGCTTATTTGCTCCTTGTCCTTGTTGTCGTAGGAGGACTTGAGCTGTGTGCCTTGTGCAGTGCTCAGTGAAGATGGAGTAAGGCAAGTAGGTTGGAGGTGGGAAATGTGGGGAAGATGAACATTCAATTTTTTGGCCCGTGTTTACTTCTGCTCTTCTAAAAATGCGTGTTGCTTTACGATTGATGCCACTCTATTCAGCTGAGTTCAGTAAGGACTCTCAGACCAAGGGCCAAATTTGTGAGGCAAATTAAAGGAAAACACTTGTAGCTGTGAAAACTGTGTGGTCAGGCCTATTTCTATTTTCTAAATATCCTGCCTTATTTACTTAGAGGTGATGACAGATAATTAAAATTTTGCAGCATTTTTCTAAATAAAGGAATGAAGGATCAGATTTTTGAAGCAACTTGAGTGCTACTCCAGTCAGTGCTGGAAAAACTTCCCTAGACCATGGCTGACATTATGTGTGAGTTTCTGTCACACCTGTTTTGATGTTGCAGCCTTCTCAGCTAATCAGCCCACACCTCATTGTGCCTTCTTCTGTGATGTCCCCTTCTTGTGCCACATACACCTGAAGTTTTCCTGCTACAGCTAGTATGCAACTATTGATTGGAGCTAATACTCTTGAGAAATTATTTTTACTATTTTTGAGTGCTTTTTTTTTTCCCCCAGAAATGAACACAATTCATATTAATAATTTGAAATTCTAAAGTATTTGATTACCACTTCAGATGATCCAATTGCATGCCAGATTCTTACTTCTGATACTCCTTTCTTCTGATATTCTTTTCTTCTCCTCTCTTTTTCATCCCCCATGTTGCTGATGGTAATATAAATCATTCTCAGAAGCACAGATATTCTGCAAGTTGCTGTGCTGGAAGTTAATACTTTAAATAGTCACAGGTTTGGGTTTTTTTCCCCTTTCTTACCTGCACTTAATCCTATCTTCAGTGCAGAATGAAAAGAAGAAGTGAGAAGAACAGCAGTGGTGGTTAGCTATATTGCAATTCCACTGCATTTTGATTAGCTTTAGGCTCAGTTTGCTTGGGTTTGTAATCCACTCATCAAGGTGAATACAAACTCAAAGAAATGAAACCCCAACTATGTTTTTTTGAAGGGATTTTTCTCTTCTCTTTTTGTATTGGAAACCAAATTCACACCATTAAGCAGGGGTGATTGGCGAGGGGAGGAGAGAAGCTGCTCCATTTCAAAACCATGTGCATATTTTTACGTTAATTTTTATTCTTCTGCTGCTCTGTATCGGGTAGTATTGAAAAGAATTGTTGTCCAATATGCTTATTTAAACAACAAAGATTATTCTTTTTTACTTCTCAGTGCATGTTACTTGCTTTTAAGATCTGCAAAGCTGGCTTGTGTGATCTATTGTCCCTCCTGTGTTGTGTCTCTGTAACATATCTGTGAATACCTGTGAACGTTCCTAAGATTATACCTCTTCTGGAAATAAGTATTTTGGTGGAAATAAAATAGTGAGTCACAAACATTTCAGTCATTAATCCTCTATTACTCTGCTTTAACATGTACACTGTATTCTGTTTCTTGGTTTTAATAATCCTTTTTTTTTGTTGGCTTCTTGATGCTTATAGTTTCACAGAATATTTTAGGGACCTCTGGAGGGCATATGGCTCAACCCCACACTAAAAACAAGGCCCGTTTTGAAGTTAGATCCTATTTTAAAGTTGAATCAAGTTGCTTGGCTCATCAATCACATCAAACACCGCTGAGGGTTAGGCACCAAACAGATAAAAGTATGGTTGTACGGATTTTCTCCATGTAGCCTGGCCACGGGAACTCCAGCACCCACATCTCAGATGGGAACCCTGAAGGAGAAGCTTCCCAGTTGCTAGACACATGCTGGCACACTCTCTCTCTGCTCCCCGCTACGGCTGTGAGGGCTCAAGCACCAAGGGTTTCCTGCATCTGGCCTCAAAAGTGCTCTGTGGCTGATGATAAATGGTACCAGGCTCTTCAGTAGTGACTTTGTGGATTAGAGACTCCACAGCTGAAATGTGGAGTCTGACTTCCTTGGAGGAGACTTTTCTTTGAATGCAAATATGAATGTTTTCATCCACACATGCATTAATCTTTTCGAGTCCTGCCAAGCTCTTTTAGCTACTTTCTCAAGTTAATTATATGGTACAGAGTGTCTGGATCTTTTTATATTTCTTGAAAAGTGTTTTAATTTTAAATATATTGTATGCCATTTAACTGTGTGTCTCGTGTTAAGGAAAGAGGTAAATATGAGCAAATGATCTCTGTGCCATTTACAATTTTGTATTAATGCCCTCTATGAACAACAGAGTATTTTTTTCAGGATGTCATGTATCCCACACTTCTGAGTATGAGAGTAAGAGGAAAGAGATTCTTTCCAATTTGTCTGTTTTAAGACAGAATAATCAGAACTAGCACCACTGGCAAACACTGTTCTTGAAATAGGGGGCTCAGTCAACAGAGGATCTGATGGGAAGTTCTGCCAATTCTTTTATTTCAGCAAGGTACAGTCTTGTTACAGGAGTCCTTTTTCCAGCCTTTTGTGGCTGGATGATTGTGGACTACTTCAAAGCACCTGTGAGTGGTAGCTAGGAAAAGCAAGTGGTTCTCAATAGGCTTGAATTTGTTGTCCAGAGGGCTGAGTTTTTACTGGGAAGTTGTAAGGTCTCTACAAAGTCATGAAGGTCATAACATATTTTTCTAACTGCTGATCTGTTTTAGAATCAATGGACTAAAAGTGAGAGACTCAAACTTTACCTGTATAACTGCTTTAAAGTGGCAACAGAATGGGATGTCACAGTACAGGGTGGTCACATCTCTTTTCTAGTGCTTGACAGTTGTGTGGGGAGCCAGAGCAGGGGACTGATTTGGCTGCAAACTAATGTTTAGTTTGTTTTTAAATTACATACCCTCTCACATAAGCATCAGCAAGTGTCCTAATGATGTAGCAGGAATATCGGGCTGAGGGGAAAGGGGAGAAAGAGAAGCTCTCTTTTAGCAGGCGCTGTCTTTTGCGTTGTCTCCTGGCTGATGCTGCTTTGATCACAGCTTACCCTGCATTGAGCAGGAGTTTAGACCAGAGCCTGCTGAGGTTCCTCTGAACCTGAATTTTTCCATGATCCTATGGAAGTGATTATGGAACTGCAGCAACTCGAATGGCACAGGTTGAATCCACTTCAGGGACAAGTATGGACTGGTATTTTTTAATACAACTGTGAAACTCTGCTACAGGAGGTTATGGGTGGTCTAAAGTAGAACTGTGTTAGAAAGCGATCAGACAAATGGACAAAAGAAAAGTCCATCAGGGCTGTTGAGTACCAAGATGTAGATACAGCCTGGAGGCTCTATCTTAGGGTGCTTTGGAAGTCTGTGGGCTACAAGTTGCATGGAGTTGGGAAGATGTATACGAAAGGAAGAACTACTCTCTTCCGTAGTCTCCCCCTGATTATTGCCAGAGAAGGGAATGAATGGGCCTTTTTTTCTGATTGCATGTGACTCTTCGTACAACCCCTTGAAGTCCTTTTGAAATCTATTTTATATGGTTGTGTGAACTGGGGAGTGTAGCTGAACTGCTGATCACTCTTCATGGTGAGAATTTTCTACTTGGAGTTGAAATAGCTTTGAACTACTTGATGACTTGTACTACATTAAAAAAAACCCAACAACAATATGCTAATTATTTTTATCTTTTATTATTAGACTTCTATTTGCAGAACCAGCTGTCATTGTAAAGAATAAAGAGATCTTGACACTTAAGTTAGAGCCAATTAAAATGGGCTAAAGACTGAATATCCTAATATCCTGCATCAGGCTGCTTACTGTTATACTGAAGTATGCTCGGGTATGAGTACTCTTCCTATGAGACCTTAACAAAAAGCTAGGTGAGACTTTATGAGACTCAGCCTGGAGAAGAGGAGGCTCTGGGGAGACCCTATAGCGGCCTTCCAGTACCTCAAGGGGGCCTACAAGAAAGATGGGGAGAGGCTGTTCAGTAGGGCCTGTTGTGATAGGATGAGGGGTAATGGTTTTAAAATAGAGGGAGGTAGATTTAGATTAGATATTAGGAAAAAAATTTTTACGTTGACAGTTGTAGAACACTGGAACAGGTTGCCCAGAGAGGTGGTGGATGCCCCATCCCTGGAAACACTCAAGGCCAGGTTGGACGGGGCTCTGAGCAACCTGATCTGGTTGGAGATGTCCCTGCTCCTTGCAGGGGGGTTCGACTGGATGACCTTTAAAGGTCTCTTCCAACCCTAACTATTCTATGATTCTATAATTCTATGATTCTTCTACTGTGTAAAACTGATCCGCAAAGCTGACTGTGCAGCATGGAAATATTGGTAAGGGATTAGTGATTGTGCGTTTAGATGCCATTTGTAAACAACAGGACAAAAAAGGTTAAACTAAATATTTTAATAAATTCTCCTCTGTGATCCCTGTTTTAAAATAGCTCTTACAGTATTTCTTAGGAATTAAGGGTCCAAATCTCGCAGTTAGGTCTCTGTGCTTTTGCAGGATTGAAACCAGCAGGGCTCCAGAGCAGCACAGGGGTTTGTTCACTAGGATCCAGCTGCAAGCCTGGAAGCGGACTTTGTTTGCGTGTTGGTCTTAGTTGCTCTGGACCGGAGCCAGAGTTTTGCCTCTGCTTCGGGGCAGAATTGTACTCTGACAGGCCTTCTGCTGGTGCAAAGAGCTGCTGGGCTGTGCGCTGCTCCAGTACGTTTTAAACATATAGTGCAAATTAAATTGGTATCCCTAACTTATTGTCAGCGCTTTCCTCCTGAAGCCTGGTTGTACTCTTATTAGAGTTCATACTCACATGGAAGTTAGTGACAACTGTGGGCAAGACCTGGTTTTAGGAGGCATCATTAGGACTGTGTGTGTGCCTGTGTGCTTTCTTATGGGCTGTAGGATTTGCATAGCCTCGTTTGTTTAATCTTGTAGGCTAGTTACGGGCTTACATTCTTTTTCAATGTCTGTCTGGTTTGTTTTCTCAAAGTGATGGGCAGGCCTTTCCCAAACAACTCTGATCCTCTAATTGATCTGGTTTTGGAGCTCCCATTGAATTCAATAGATGTTCTAAGCATGGAACAATTACAGGATCAGGACAATGTCTATACAAGTTGTATAAAAGTGTCCTTTTTCCCTCCCTTCCAGCAGGAAATTGATTTCATGCTTTTCAGTCTCCCAGCATATTTATTAAACTATTATTTATTCATTTAGTTACTTCATTATTTAATTTTATACAAAAATCTGGCATTAGTCTCTAGAAGGAAGAGTGGGAAACATTTCATGTTATGGTTTTTTTTTCCTCAAAAAGTACATATGCTCTTGCCTCTTTTTAAGGTACAACGTTGCTGTGCACCTTGGAACAACAGTGGCTAACAGCTCTTAACAATAAGAGTGGGAATAATGGCAGGAGTAGCAAAGACATGAAGAATTTTGGAAAGCAATATTCTTTAATGTTGGGAAAATAATAAAAGGTCAGAACGAAGCTCAATAGAGACGCTATTATGAAGGGAATGGGCAGAATTTTGGTTTTATGTTGTTGTCATGGCTTTGGATTTGTTTTCTTTCCATTCTGACAAATTTTATTTAGTTTAATTCAGATTATTATTATTATTATTTGCTTTAACTCATGCAGTTTTACTAGGTGTGATTTTAACGGTGCACAACTGTAAATGGCTATGTTTTAGAGACTTCTTTCTCTTTCTCTTTTTTATTTGGAAACTTCTGTATAATAAATCTTTAATCAAGAATTATTGTTTAGTATTATTTACTCAGAGCCAGGCTGTGCTACTGAAATATGGACTGAGTAGCACCATACTCTGCTGTTAGCTCTGCTGGCTTCTGCAGGACTGCTTATGAAGGAGTGTGGGTGCAGTTGAATGTATTTTATGTACTGAATTCCACTGTGTCTGCAGTCAGTGTTGAAATCTCCATTGACTTCCATGCCAGTAAAACTAAATCAGCTGTGGCTGCTTTTGATAACATCATCCTAGAACTTATTTTCTTACCCCTAATTAATTAAAAAGACATCTTGCCCCCATTAGTTATGGCAAAAGTATGTTCTGAAAATAGGACTCATGAAAGAAAATGTGTACGGCTGAAATAGATTCAGAACGGGTATCAATGCTGGAATCCGTCACAATTTCCTTTTGATTTTGACCTAAGAAAACAATTCTGTGTGATGGGGTGCTCATGTAAAGCACAGTCCTCCTCTTCCCTTTTCCCTTCCCTATATGTAAAAGCAGCAAAGTTGCCCAATGCAATTTAAAATCAGCACCCTTCAGATAAATCTTTCTTCCAGATATATCATTGGCTGTTCAGCAGATGCTCAGTCAGTATGTCTAGATAGCCAGTAATTTGGTCCATTTCAAACCTAAATAATGTGTAGTGACTACACGTGAGGAGAGCCTGCATAGCTCACATTTATTTCCTCTCCATTGCATTTCATATTTTTTCATCATTTTCATTTCTCCCAGCCATGTCTGATCATAAGATCCCACTGTAGATAGTGCTGGAAGTCTGGAAGGTCTATAGAAGTGTCCTCCCAGACCTGTTAAAGACGGATTAGACATGCATTTCAGCAAAGAAATAGTCCAAACCCTGGACCAGTCCCTCTGGGTGGTTTATGCAGGCATCTTCTTTCTGAAATTTCTTAGAGCAGTTCTCAGAGGCTTTTTGTGGTCTCATTTTCTAGTAGGGGGTGGTGATTTAAAAGCGCTCGTGATTTCTCTCTGCTACTATGGAATTAGATACTAAAGCTCTCATTTACCTCAGAGGCAGATGAGCTGTGCTGCAGGCTGAATGCCTGGAAATCACAAGCCTGGAAGCCTAATGATGAGCCCCATATGCAAGCCACCACTGCCACAGTGGAGGTTAGTCTCAAATATAAGCAGTGAGTACAACTGCTGCCAGATTGCTGCTCAAAAGATGCAGGTGCCCAAATAAACAACTTATTACTTCACCATTTCCTCTTCCATTATGTACAGGGAGGAGTTTTCTGTTTTCTTTTACGTGTCTTCATTTGTTTTTGCCAAGTGCACTTAGCAGATGAGAGAGTACCCCTCCTTGCCTTCACTGGATATCAATGTTCTGAAAAATTAATACAAAATGCATTTGGACTCTCTTTCAGGTACAAAGGTTGGAATTTCAAGTAATTGTAACTGAAAATCTTGCTTACATTTGGAATGAAGTTCACCTTTTTCCTCTTGCCATTTTTTAATTCAAAATCGTTAGACTAACATGTTTCTTGAAAATGGTTTTGTCACTGGGAAAAGAAAATGTTTTCAACATTTAAGTCTAATTGAAGACTGGCTTATCCTTGTTCTTTCCTTTTTTAACCTCTCCAAACATGTACTTCTCAGATTCCTTCTTAGCTGTCTAAATTTCCCCTGCGCCCTTTCTGGTTGACTTTGTTCGTGTGGTACATTCCTTTTATGGATTTGTACATTTTTCATTTTTTGTCCTTCAGTGGATTCTTCGGATGGGAATCTTGGCCGCCTACATCTGTCTCACTCTGGGTACCAGCGTGTTCTATCATCTCTTTCATGGGAAATTGGGTTTGCATCCTTCTTCCCCTAGGGAGTCAATATGGAGAATCAAGGTACAAAGTTGTCCCTTGACTTAACCAGGGCTGCTGATGAAAGCGTGCCAGAGGAGACTTCTTTATATGTTGTGGTACTTTATAGTGCTGGGCATTTGTTCGAATTTCTCAGCTGAGTGGGTGATGTACCGGGTTCCCGGGATTCTAAACTTGTTGGAAGCTTCAGGCTCTTGAAAGTTTTGTCTGCAGTGGTAGCTTCTGTATGCACTCTTTACTTTTAAGGAAAGTGAAAGTATCCAAATTATCAGGTAGACCAACACTTGCTTTAAAATGTTGGATGATCTTAACAGAAGATCCTTTAAATTTGATGGAGCAATGGGTAACATTCTTGATTACAAAGCTGGAAACCAAGCTGCCAGGAAAAAGGGTGAAACAATAAAATAAACCTCAAGGTTGTATCCACAGCCTCCTCTTTTGTTGCAGCATGTCAAGGAAGGTTCAGATTGGACATTAGGAGAAGGTTCTTCACTGAGAGGGTGGTTGGTAACAGGAACAGGCTCCCCAGGGAAGTGGTCACAGCACCAAGCCTGTCAGAGTTTAAGGAGGTTCTGGACAATGACCTTAGTTGTATGGTTTAGCTTTAGGTAGTCCTGTGAGGAGCAGGGAGTTGGACTCCATGATCGCTGTCGGTCTCTTCCAACTTGACATATTCTAAGATTCTATGAACAGTTCTCAAGCTAATGTGAGGACTGACAGCCTAACTCCCACCTATACCGCTAGCCCTGAAAAATTCTCTTGTGCTACATCTTTGCTCTGCCTTCTCCTCAGATGAAATCGCCTTTCACTGATCTTTCTGCAGAGGGCTCTGCGTGGATCATACTGCTGTTCGGTGCAGATGAAGTGAGTGGGATCTCTGCTTTCCCCGTCTTGCAGGCCACTTGGAGTTTATGGTCCCTCTGTGGTTTTTAACCAGCACACTGATCCCAGCTGGAAGAGTTTACTTGCTGTTTACAGCATGTTCCGGAAGAAGTGTTCTTTGCACATACATGCTAGATCTTCATAGGGATCATTTATTTCCTGATGAGATACAAATGATAGATTTGGTACTCACGTGTTATACCCCCCTGCCTTTCTTTAATCCGTCCTCCTTCCGCGTGTCTTTTTTGCTTTCATTTCATTGCTATCGTGTGTCAACGGCGTACTGTAGCTGTTGCTGCCTGTAATGCATTGTTTCAAAGTAGTTAACTTGTTATGGAGAGTAGGATAAAAAGCTATAAACAAATTCCAAGCATGTGGCCACTTGCTTGGTCAGGTTTGAATGCAGTCCTACCAATATTGTGAAAAGGCAGCTCCCAGAAAATAACACAACAGCAAAGTCTGCTTTGCCGTGGGGAAACCCTTGCAAGCAGAGCCAATCTATGTGAAATATTCTTGATAGCTGTTTTTATGTTTTAGATTAAATTAATAGGCCAAGGTTAGGAACCTAATTCTATGTTGTAAACATTTTTCTGTGGCAATGTCAATTATGAATAGTTCTTGCTAATCCAGTTGTGAGCATTTTTCATCTTTCAATACAGCATGATTCACTACAATGTACATAGAAGCCAAAAACATAGATGAAATTGTAGAGACATCACTGAAAGCTAGAATTACTTCTTTAATTTACGTTTTTGGTTTTTTTTTTTCCCCTGAGATTATTCTGTTTTCTGTCTTTTCTCTCTATCTCTCTCTTTTACAGGTTTCCTTTTACATTTAAGTAAATTGTTATTCTGCTCTGCCTACTTCAGGCATTACAGGAAAGCTTAGCTTGGGTTTTTAATACACTGAAATGACTGATTCTT
Source organism: Tetrax tetrax (assembly GCA_009806455.1). Classification (NCBI taxonomy): domain Eukaryota; kingdom Metazoa; phylum Chordata; class Aves; order Otidiformes; family Otididae; genus Tetrax; species Tetrax tetrax. The sequence goes on along the minus strand of WHYT01015605.1, from coordinate 152,433 downwards.
AATCTAATTGCAATTTGTTTAGCTTCATGTCCAGTTTAGAGCTTTGAACTTCTTGTAAAACACCGTATAAAGTACTGGGTGTTCTTGTACTTCCTAATTCTGTCTGGCATTTACAACAATTCTTTCACTATCTCTGAGGGTATGGCTCCTGGCTCTGCCAAGACGAGCTTGGAGTCTGATCCACTCCATTGCTATGAATAGGAGCCTGTCCATGGACTTCAGTGGGAGTTGATTCAGGCTCTTTGTTGCTTCACCTTTACAAACTGAATTCCAGGCTATACTCCATGGTAAAAATCTTGGCAGTATTGAAGTGAGTGGAGTGTTTGCTGTGGAATTCAAAGGAGCCAAGATTTCAGCTAGAATATTTAATATCTCACAATTTAAAAGAGCCTATTTTCAGCCCTTGGATTTGAGTTGGACATTCTGCTTTGAAACAGACATAGGAGATTAAGGTGAAATAAAATTTCCATACTGAAGCTTGATTAAGGTCAGAGTTCCTATTAGATACTAGGTGTTAACTACAGCTGTGTAGGATAGAATTTACTGAAGTCTGTATTTTGCCCATTAAAGGAAATCCTGTGACATGTTTGAGTCACGGGGATACCAGCGAAGTGGTAACTCTGACTTCAAATCCAAATCTTGGTGTCAATACTTGCTTTTGACACACACCACAATAAAAGTGCATCTAGTCATTACAAAAAGGAAACTATGTGTGGGGGGGGGTAGATCTAATTGTAGGTTTATTTTTTTATATATGTTTTATGGGGCAATATTTAATACATTTGTGAGCCAGCCAATGAACCCTGAAAAGTCTGATGATGACTGCTCTTGTAGAGGCTTCACAGGGGCCCAGGAGATTTTCCGTCTATGATCTGAGTATTTCTCTTGTAACATTAATACCAATCATCAAAAGCAAAATCAAAACAAGAATCATAGCTATTTAGGACTTCCCACATCTGCAGGAACTCACTGCTTAAATCTCCCACCCTCAACCATAGCACCTTTTTTGTTTGTTTTTTTAAAGTGTATGCTAGTATTAAATACAGTTGGATTTCCCAAAGCCTTCTAAGAGGACCTATTAGATAGCCAGGTAACTAGTTTGCTCTTGGATTCTTACATTAAGGAAAATAAATATTGAATTTGGTAGGAATCATAATCTTGTCTGAATTGTTACTCTGTTTTTTTCTACAAGTCTTTCCAACCAACTGAAAAGAAAAAATGTATCCAGGAAACTTGTTAATGTAGTTCATGCATCTAATATAGAAATTTGCTCATAAGATCTGTGTATAAAAATACGTATTAGATTATATATTTGTCCATATTTTTATTTATTACATTTGTCTACACATATGAAAGTCTTCACTTAGAATTTCAGAAAGGCCAAGGTTGCTCTATATTTCATAATGTTTTAATTTTTAATTTTTTAAAATCCTTTTCACAATTACCAAGTAACTAAACTCTTAAACTGTTTTTGTCTGCCCCAAGGGTTTTTTCTCTTCCTCTATGTGTTGAAGGGAAATCTGAGCCTAAGAACACTAAAGAGGAAAAACATGTCTCATCTACTTGTCACGGCATCTATACTTTGCCATTTTTTTGCCACCCAAATGTGACAGGGCAGCGCATAAATGTGTGAAGTCTGTCACAAATGGCAGCCAGAGCTGGGAATTCAGGAAAATGAGCTTTGCCTTTTTGAGGCTTTTGCATTTAAATCCTGCAAAGTGCTGAGCGCCTTCTGAAAGGTTATGCTAAGCCTGCTCAGCGTTAGTTCACGGGAGGTGTTCACCTTGCGGGATTCAGCCTGGAAAAGGCTTCTTCTACATGGAGCTGTGTGGGGGATGCGTGGTAGAAGAACATGACATGTTGCCTATACTCTCATATGTCTCATGTATGAGATAGCTCATATACCAGAAATCACAGGTGTGGCTCAGAACTGTGGGAATGGCAGCAGTGAAGACAGAAAGTCTCTCTTGACCCATAGAAGAGAGTGGCAGCTACGCAGGCAGCAGTGGTGCAGCCTCACCCAGCGCAGCAGGACTGTCCCCTTGGAAGTGAAGAGGTGTTTACAGATCCACGATGTGTATATCATACTTCCTTCTTCTTAAGTGCTGTTTAGTGTCTTTCTGTGTCCCACATCTGCAGGAACTCACGATATGCTCAGACTAAATAGACTTGAGGATAACGTGACAACACCAAGCAGGACGAGGCCACCACGTTGATCTTACACTAACACTTAAGAGAGAGCATCTGTGCACTGGTAAAGATGGGCTGTGTTTTATATTATCATGTGAGGCTCCAGGTGTTTTGCCAATCTGCAACCATTCAGAGCCTTGAACTTCATATTCAAATCCATCTGTATATCTGTTTGTCTCTCTGTGTGTCTGTCATACGTGCATCTATTTTTTTTTTTGTTTCATTTGTAGCAGCGTAGCAGCACTGATCCTCCCCCTGTTACAGCCAGGCCCTTCTGAGAGAAGCCGCTAGATGTGACCCCAAGAGGCTCTGTTTAGGAAAGAAAACAACAGCATTGTAGATTTTTGAAACAAGAACCAACCATGTCATCATCTCCTGCACATGGCAGCATGTGCTCCTTTTCTTCAGGGAGGCAAGCAAAGGTCTGATTACCTTCCCCTGCCTTTTTTCTCTCTCACAAATGCATTACCTTTCGCTTGATTAGAGGATGGTTTGGGAACCAGGCACATCAGCAAGCTGCTTGCCTTGGGTGTCTGGCAGCGTGGCCAGAGCAAGGGATGTGCAGTGTGAGGTGTGGAGTGAGCACGTTAACTTTGCAGTCCGTGCTGTCTTCTGTGGTGAGGTATTTAATGTGAAAGGGAGGGGGGGTAAGAAGGAGAAGGGAGGGGGAGGGAGTGAAATGCAAACATCACCACTATCCTCAGTAAGAGATTTAGATCTCTGTGTTGGCATAAAAAGGTCATTTTGGGCCTGAGGGTTTTGACATTGTTCCTTTAAGTTAGACCCACAACATAAACTATTTTCAACACTTGCCATGAAGAACAAATGACCTTTAGTAACTTGCCCAGAAGACAAATGGTACGTTAACACAATAAATATACTTTGCTAGTATCGTGCTTCTTGCTTTAATTTTCAATTAGAAATGTTACCTTTCCCTTTCCCTTTTACACAAGGGACCACACTTTCATGCTTTGATTTTGTAACAGAGATTTCTTTGCCCTCTGTGGGATTCGTAATATTCACTGATAATTACTGGCTATACAATAAATTTCCTTCTGTTCAGGGACAGCATTTTGTACTCATCTGCTCAAAGCAGGCTCAATGGAGTGTATCTGTGAGGGAAGGAGGGGATGGTTAATGAGCATCACCAGACAGGTCTGCTGCACGAGCAGAGGAAAGGGAGTCAAAGGACAAATAGTTAAGAGCTGGTCCTGGTAAGTATACCTTTTGTTTGACTGAGCTTTGGTAGCATATAAAGTGAGAAATTAACCTGGAAATTAAAGGTGAAATTATTTCAATTTACATCAGTAAAAGTAGAAAGTGTGGATGTTGGCATATTGACTTCTGTTCAGGGAAATGAAGGGCCGGCACTCTTCTCTGTGCTCATTTTTATTTCACATTTTCTTACAGTTAAGGTTTCCAGGCTGGGTTGTTATGAAGCTAGCTGCCAAAGCACAAAGTCACTGAAGGACCTGGAGGGGCATCACCAGTTGTATGAGGGTGGGGACGCCGGAGTTTCTGCTGGGGATGCTCAGGCTGTGGCTCAGCCAGCTGCTGATCTCAGCCCTACGCTTAGGCAATGCCGTGGAAGAAAGGGATGTCTGCAGTGTGCTGGAGTGGGAGGGGAGGACACCTGAGGGAGGAGAGGAAAAAAAATGATGAGTAGGGATGCAGCAGCTTCATTGCACACAGTACTGTGCCTTCCCTGAAAGGGTGGAGAAAGGAGGTGGGCATTAGGAGATGCTTCCAGGGAGCTGGAAAAAGTTTTGTCAAGGGGATGATGGAAAAGATGTCACCATCATACGAGTAATAAACATCTGGAAGAAAGGAGAGGGTGTTGGTGGTGGGAAGATAGTAGATCAAGGGATGGCACAGTGGCAAGGAAATATTTAAAAAAAAGGAGAGTGATTTGTCATCCACTGGAGACACAGATACAGTTCCCTTAACATTAATAGTGTTTGGAAGGTAGGAAGATTTAATGTGTAATGCAGAGGCTCATTTCGCATTCCTTAAATGGTGGTTAATTATTTCTAGGGCTGATACAGTGCTCTTCATCCCAAAGGGATCCAGAACACTTTACACAAAAGCAGATTTTTCAATTTGCTGATTAGTTTGAGGATTACAGTTATTTCACATCAAATAAAAACATTTTGGAGAAGGAGTGGTTTTTTTGGCGAGGGGAAGATCTTTTGTTTCAGCTGAATAAAAGTTATTTTACAGAACCAAAAATGAAAGCTTTATTTTGTGTTTAGAATCATAAATCCTTCAGAACCTTACTGAGGGTGTGTTTAAGTAAAAAATTTTTAAGCAAAGCTTCTGGAAATGAAAAATTTAAATACTTTAATTTGAAATAACCCTTTTACATCTCCAGAAATGTTTGTTTCTTCTTTTGCACCAGACTTCCAACTGAGTCTGACCTTATTTTATACATAAATTAGTCATTCTTTTTTTTTTTTATCAACTGTAATAGTGTTGATTTTTTTTTTCCCGGCTATATGTTTATGCCCTTTTATGATCATTGAAGGGGACTTAAATAGAGCTGGAGAAGTGTGCTGCTCTGAAGCAGTTTTATTAGGGAAAAGCTGAGCTGGGGAGAAGGAGCTTGAAGTGGAAGGAAGCACAGGATGAATGAACTGAAAATGAGGGAAAACTGAAAATATTTGGACAATGTGAGTAATGGTGACAGTTACTCCCCAGAGTAAAAATAGGAGCAAGGAAATGAGGATTAGGGATATGAAGATGAAAAGGGGAGTTGAGAGGGACAAAAAAAAAGCTCACTAAAAAGGCAAAAATAGAACACTCCACCTTTATTTTAGTGAGTGCTTTAATTCTCCATTTTCCTGAGAAATGCCATATATTTCTAAATTTGGAAAGGAGGATAGGATGGCTATTTTTAGGAATTACTAATGTTTCTGGCTGCTTGCAATTCTGTAGTTAACCAGAGAAAAGGGAAGAATACAACAACGTAAAAGTTAGTGAAACTTAAGAAAGTACTTTTGAAAAACAAGACCTTATTAATACCTAAACTTTCAGATCATTGTACTTCTAAAGGGACAACATGTGGCCTATATTACTTACATTTCACGTGAATGTTACAGACGTAATCCTGCAAACACTTACAGGTTGTCGGCAATTTTTTTTCTTTTAATGGAAACTGATACTCCTATGCAGTCAGGTGGATTCAAAAATTAAGGACTCAAGAAAAAGCCTCAGTCTTTCTAGACTTGCAGTAAGATGTCACAAAGATCGGGTGTGCTTTTTTATGCTAGTCTTTAGCCCCAGAAGGGAATTCACCTCTGAAAGGGTTTTTTGAGTGATTGTTCTTCAGACATTGCAACTGTATGCGCCTGGTTCCCAGCTTAGGGAGCCCAACTTCCATTTATTTAGTAGACGAGACTACTGGAAACTGAAAATTCCTTCTAGCGAGCCTCAACCTCACTTTTTCTTTTTTCTTTTCGTTTCTTTTTTTTTTTTTTTTTTTTTTTTTTTAATTTACTCAAAATTAACCAGTTAAAATGGGGTGCTCATCTTACTGGCCCTCCCAGGACACCTGGGGTAGGTTTTGCTGATCTCTCTCTTTCAGTTGTTCATCCTTTTATAGAACAACAGTGGGAGCCTTGAGGATATGTTGGACTAGCAGCCACAGTCAAGCACTCACAAAGTGAGAAGGGGGAAGGAAAAAAAAAAACCTGGGTCAGCAGTACAAACGGGGAAATGACACCAGCATGCTGGTGAGACTGAGGATTTCTGCTTCGCTGGTGATTTCTAACTTTCTTTTTAAATGAGTTTTAGATCTGGATTTTCAAATGAGCTCTTTGAAGTAGGGACAAGGCTATGCAAATTTTTTTTGCAAGAAAAAAATAAGAGGGAAAATTAAAATGATCCTTACTCTCACTCCCCTCCCCTCTCCCTCTCTCTTTCTCCACTATGGTGTACAGAGAGGAGTATGGTTATTGATTCGTACATTGATGGTCCAACTGCATCCAAGCTACAAGGAACATAAACTGCAGTTACCTGGGCAGCAGACACCGTTTCATTTCTCTTAATAGCACCCCACTACCACTTTAGGTCAGTGCTTCTATGTTGGTCTGTTGTTTTTTAATGATATATTAGGTCATGATCCTTGCCCCAGATCACTGACATTAATGGGTATTTTGCTGCTGAATTAGTGAAATTGGGATCGATAGAGATATTTCATGGGTTATTCTATGGTTCTGTTCTTGCTTGAACAACATGAGGCACATAATTGGTTGTGAGCCTGTTCATGGTCTCTGAGTCATGAGTTCTTGTTCTTAGGAATCGGCTTTTGTACAGCACACATAGTTTTTTGCATTTGAATGTCTTCATTAAATTCAATTTTCCATCTCTGTAATTTACTTAAAAATTTGGAATTCCCGCTTTTCTTACAGGTCACTACTGAGTTATTTTAAGTCCTCAATTTTAGATGGTAGTGCTGGGTAGCGATAGCTTAGGTAAAAATGGTATTAATTTTGTTTTATGAAAAGTTTATGGAAGTTTTAAGCAGAGCTGAAGTCTTGCATGTTAAAATTCATTTTCCTTCATGAGTAAGAAATTAAGAAACCTTGAGTGAATTATAACAGAATCATTTAGAAATTTGATTTCTAGACAAAAATTCAGAAAAAAAAGATTTCTGCTTTTGTTCATCAGTCTGAGGAGCGGATATCTTTTTAAAGTACTGTAGGAAATGGCAGGTTGGCAGCTCCACCTCTGAACCAACCCAAAGCAGCAGGATCCACTGAAGTCAAAACCAAAGAAGTCAAAACACAAGGAAGAGTATTGCCAGTGGAAGCACAGGTTTTTCTCAGAAATATCTGAGTGGCTGAGTGTGTAAAACCAAACAGAGATATCAAGAAGACTAAGGAGAAACTGTGTGAGTATGGGCAGTGTCTGTAAATTGGTCAAAAAACGATGAGACAGCCTCAACAGTGGAGTCTTATGAGTTGTCTGAGCTCTAAGGATGCAGCAAGCATATGCAGGAAGGAGGCAAGTCTCCTTCACTGGGGAAAACAGATCACTGATGGCTGAGAAGCAGATACTGAAACTTTATAGACAGGCTCCTGCAGAGGCAGGCCCTGAGTCTCCATTGCATGTTCACATTGCAATCATTCAGAGCGGTGCAAAACGTATCCACAACAGCAGCTTTTAAATTTACTGGAGTCCCAAGACGTTCTGGCATGTGCGCGTGGGGGTAGATGTGCCCTTGCTCTTGGCTGTGTGGCAGCAGTCTCCCTCTTGTCCCCCTCACCACCAGAAGCCATCTAACTGCCTTAGTGTGGCACAGTGCCACGCTCAGTGGCTGTGCTCCCAATCTGCATTGCTGTGAATGGGAAACAGCATGCGAGCCCATATTTTCTTATTTAAAGAGACTGAATATTTAATGTAAGAAACATAGGGTATATTAATGTGGGCGATCTTTCTCTTAGTTTATTCACCTTCTAAGATGGCTACAAAAGTAGGGAACCAAAAGTACAAAACAGCAAGGGTAGTTGGACCCCACAAGCTGCTGTGACCTGCAGAGATTCACCATGTCATTTGGCATACTTGGAGTATGCCAGAGTTTGGGGATAGCAGTAGCAAGAGGGTAAGTTGGAAGCTTGTGGGTCAACAGGAGGTTTAGGTTAATTGAGAGGTTTCAGGGGGGTTGTTGATGATGGGAAGAAGCTGAAAGCTGGTGATGCTTGTTTAGTAGAAATACTGGAAGTGTGTTACAATTTTGAGTTTGAGGAAAGGGAAGTCAGTGGCAGGAAAGCATGTCCAGCACAAACACTTAGGAGAAGCTGGAGTTCTGTTCTTGGGCATGAGTTGACCTTCTGAGAAAAATGGGGTAAATCCAGTCCCCACAGACCCAATTTGGTTGTACTAGCAAAGAAGAATAAAACAGAATGAAGGTGGAAGATGGGACTGTCACTTTGACTATAAAGGTTCGAAAGCAAGACTGCTCTTCTAAGAGGAAGTCAATCAAAACGTTAATCGCTTAATATGTTTCCCAAGTTCTGTATTTTGCATAACTTCAATAGAAAAGGTTTTTTTTTTAAGTGGCCAAATTGTAAATAAATAATATGACAGTAATATTACCTGATCTCGTTGCCTGCCTTGTAAGTATGGTGTCAAATCATAAAGGCGGTCAATAATAGTGTGGAGATAAGCAGTAAGGACCCCCAAAAGACAGACATGTATGTCAGAAACTGCAAAGCCATCGAAGTGACCTTTCAGTGTGGGTAAGTGTCATATTGGGGAGTGTTTATAAGTTTAAGTAGAGTCACAGTAGAAAATTCACATTATCAAAATTAACTGTTGCTCTACAGTAGTAATTTATTACTTTTTTAAATTAGTCATTGCCCAAATTGAATTAAGATACTACTGTAATTATCTCAACTTCCTCTGAAATGGAAACAACTTCGTTTTTTTTCCCCAGATTTGTTTGCAAATTCATTCTCCCATCCGTCTGATTCTCCTTAGTGTGTTAATTGTTAAATTATGTGGTCCGTTTTTGTTGATGGTTTCTTTACCTTTAATTCTTTCCTTTTGCTTGATTTTCTACATGGAGAAGTTGGCTCGTGTGTCTCTGCAGCCCTGCTAGGCAAAAAGCTGGCACTGTCAATATTGCTGGAAGATTAAACACGCACAGAAACTGGGCTGCTCTTATCCAGGTAAAGAGGAGTCTTAAACATGAGCTGGTGCTGTCAGCTAACAGCTGCTTTGCTTGCGAAAACATCTTCCCCCACTAAAACTTTATTAACAGTTGTGTAGCTTCATCAGTGGGAGTAATGGTAGGAGGAGGCCTAGTGTAAACAAAACACAGGTGGCTGCGTGGGGATTTTATCGCAAGGGCATCTGGACCTGTTCTGAACAAAGCTATATATGTATATATAAGCAATCGCATAATTTCTACCACTGGGGGAACAGAACTGGTTTTAATAATGGTGGGAAGTGATAGGGAAAAGGAGTTTGTGCCACATGAGGGAGCAGCGGCTTCTGGTGCTCTCCATGTGTCTCTGTAGACCTCCCTTGCCCTCGGTTTCCCACCTGGTGAGGTCAGGATATTCCTTGCAGAGGTACAGGGTGAAGCTTGCAGGTGGTTAATACTTTTGAACTTGAAATGTGCGAAAATGATGAAAGTAGTAGGGGTTCTTACTATTCCCTATTTAGCACAAAGTTGAAATATTGAGAGTCTAAAGCTCTCTCAGCCAGCCAGCCTCAAGCCCCAGTTTGACTGCAGAGGAAATCTATTACTCATTTCCTGCCTTTACTTAAAATAAAGAACACCCTGCTGCCCAGTACCGTGTCTAAGAAGACACATCATCACTAATTTTTTTTGCCAGAATAATAAAAGTGACAGAGGGGATTCCCCTGAATGTTTGATGCTTTTCTGCTGCGCGGCTCTGGCAGTCCCAGAATAGCCGTGCAGAATCTGCACCGAAACGAGAAGTTGAAGGGTATGCTCTGGGCTCACACATGCCTCTTCTCTGCATTGGCCTTACTGGAAACGCATGTCCTTGTTTCAAGAAATAACTGAAGGGGCATGATAAGAGAAGACCAATGGACTTAAATCCAGAAAAAGATGTTAAGGAACGGAAGAGAAACTGCCTCTTTTCAAAGAAGAACTTGAGGGGAAGGCACTGAAACAGCCCGCGTACAAATTCACTCTCACTCCTTGCCCGTAACACAACTTTATTCTCTGACATGCTGAAGGCATACACACTTTTTGTATTGTATCGCAGTTCTGCATAAGGATGTGACACCTCGCTGGTGGGGGTAGGCAACACGAGTCCTAAGGAAAGTGCCGTCATCATGGTTTCGGGGCATATGTACCTATGGCGCTGTGGAGAGTTGTACATAGAGAGCTTGCAGAAATGGTAGGCTGGTTTGAGGACAATTGTGTGAGTAGAGCCATGTCTGTACTTGCAAAGAGGTGAGCAGTAGATGAGTGGGCATACTGGAATGGATCAATGTAGCTTTAACTTTATCTATACAGATAAATCGGTGCAATTTTTATGTACTGACAAGGTACAAACTTTGTAGGTTTTCACATGTGATTCCAGCATCCCAGGTAGTTAGACAGATGTGCACAATGGGAGCTCTTAAGTGTAGAGAGGACTTGAAAATTTGTGCCTTGTTCAATACTTGTGCAGAATCCTCCAAAACCCCCTGTTTAAAATATAGATTTTGGGCACCAAAAACTCTGAGCCCAATGTCAATGTTTGCAGTTATCTAAACTTTGCTTTTGAGTTACTAGAACTTTGCAATGGGGATTACATGTCAGAGAAGTGCAGTGCTGAAGCTGGAGATCAGGAACGTGCCTTCTAATAGGTCTCCGTTGAGCATGGGGACCTCCTACGCAGCTGCCGACAGAGAAATAAATGTAGTGATTACTTGGTGTAAGTGGAAGGCCTTTAAAATTCATTCAAAACTTGCAGTATGCTCCAAAAGGGTGTTATTTCTACATCCTCATGTTAATTTACAGACAACAGGCCACCGCTTAGTCAATTCTGAGAAGCAGAGCATATTAGCATTACTGTTATCATCATGCTGACAACTCGAACATCATTTTCTAATAATCGAAATAAAAAATCCCCACACCCATAGCCTGTGTAAATCATATTAATTCCACAGACTTCAGTGAAGCTCCAGTGCCGTTCGGTAACTGCACATCCTATGCCCTATGGTGATCTATGGTTTCTGTTCGAAGAGAAGCAACATGGTGATCCTAGACTTACGCAGCATCGACAAGCCCCAGCAGTACCTGTGAGCATCCCCTGCTGTACTCTCCAAATACCTCAATTTGACAGTACTGGAAAGAGTCCCAAAGTGTCCCCCTGAAGCAGCACCACTCCTGCGCAGGAGAAAGGTGGCTTTGCAAGGGAGTGGTTGTCACATCAGGTCACCGAGCAGACATGTATTACACGCCTCGTCCTGCATTCCCCAATGCTGAGCCAAGGGGGTGCGCACAGAGCAACGCCCCAGCTGCTGAGCTTTGCGTCGGTGAAGATGGGGCTTTGCTAGGGGACCCCCTTTCTGGCTGCAGTGCAGTGTCGTGGCCTCCGGCCCATTGCCCCTTTTCCAGGTTCACAAGCAGGGCTGTACCTGGCTTCCCGGAGAGGGAGAGAAGTGGCCCAGTGCTTTGAAAGTGGGAGATACGAACTAGTGATGGGAGAGTGCAAGGAGGGAGCCAGTTGTGCGTCTTGTCTTCACAGTATAAAGCTTAACATTCCTGTCTCCTGTGGGCTAAAATGCCCTCACATTAGGGTATCACAACACCTGTTTTCTGCACCAAATTTGCCCTTCAGTTTTTGTTTGACCTTGAGTAAGCCTGAAGAGGTTACTTTTGGCTTAACTGTAGAAATAATAAATAAATAAATAATGAAATAATACAGTGAGAAAGAGAAGCCAGAAGAAAGATTTTTAGCTCTTCATTAGTATTTTTTAATTAGAAGAGGAAAAGCTGTTCTTTTTACAAGCCACACATTGCCTACAATAAATGGTGCTTGAAAGCATAAGGGCTCTGAGGTGGCTGGTGAGTGTCAGTAATTCCAGAGCTGAGACTTTGACTACATTTGCAGTACAGCCTCTCCCACTCGGAAAAATACACCCATGCATACGTGTATATCTATATTCCTACATAAGGCACAGCACTGCATATGATGCTTTGTGAGTATGAACTGCATGAGCATAGCACCTTCCTTTAGATTTTTCTCTCTTGCAGAAGAACCGCTGAAGTGACTAAAAAGTGAGTTTTGCACTTTTTGTTGGGGAGTCTCTCTCTTTCTGGGGAGGAACACGTTCTTGGGTGGTTTCAAAACTTGCTGAGATTTCAAAAAAGCAGACTTAATCTCTCTGATAATGAGCAGTATGTAAGGTTGAATTCTTCCCTCAGCTCTACAGATGCAGCTGCCGTTGACTTCAGTGGGAGCTGCATGCACGCATTCAAGGGCAGAACGTGGACCAGAATTTTTAGGTGCATGTAAATGCTGTTGGAGGCTAAACAGAGATCACAAAGAGTTGCTGGCATAGAGCCACATATGATAAAGGGACTACTAAAGTAGACATAGTAGACTATGTTTCAGGATGCTTACTTTTAAAGCCTCTTGTGTTTTATAGAGATGAGGACATAGAGTCTCTTCAGTTAGTTGTTGAAATTTTTTGAAATTCTATCTAATGTGTTAATTTGTTGCTGTGAACTGTGCTGTGACAGTGTGATGTGCTGTTGATCACCTCCTGAATTCCTCTCTAGAAGTATCTGAATTTTCAGTGATGAGACACTATGAAAATTCTGCAACTTGAAAGATCAATATGTAATTGTAATCAATATTTTTGTTAGGTTAAAATATTTAATCTTTTTAAATATGAGGATGCAATGAGATCAGGAGAAAGAGGAGTACGTATGGTTTCACTGTTTTATTTTAGAAATGTTTCCATGTGACCAGAAGTGCATTAAGGAAACAATGCTTGTGCTTATATGGCATGCCACCAAAAGGGATGTGCCTTTTTTATAGCTTTATATATGCTGAAAGTATGGAAACTAAATTAAGGTCTGCACTGATGAGTGACTTTACGTGTTGCAAAGTTCTCCTATATTTCATGCTCAGTTTCTTTTGAAAGGGTGAGTTTGAGACCTGTAGAAGGATCTATTCTGAGACCTTTGAGATTGTGCTGAAGTGCTTTAAGAATGAATTTTCAATTTGCTTATTTAAGTGCTGTTTGGGTGAGCTTTAGATCACTGTGGTTAAGTCTATTTTAACAAATCTTTAAAATGCAAACCACCTTCTGAAGTTTGTAAGCATATAATGGAAGAATGTGCAAGAAACCTGTGTATATATAGTATATACATGTATGTGAGTGCATATATATATATATATATAAAATAGAATCATAGAATAGTTTGTGTTGGAAGGGACCTTTAAAGGTCATCTAGTCCAACCCCCCTGCAAGGAGCAGGGATATCTCCAACCAGATCAGCTTGCTGAGAGCCCCATCCAACCTGGCCTCGAATGTTTCCAGGGATAGGGCATCCACCACCTCTCTGGGCAACCTGTTCCAGTGTTTCACCATCCTCAGTGTAAAAAAAGTCTTCCTTATGTCTAGTCTAAATCTATCTTCTTTTAGTTTAAAAACCTTACCCCTTTTCCTGTTGCTACAGGCACTATTAAAAAGTCTGTCTCCATCTTTCTTATAAGCCGCCTTTAAGTACCAAAAGGCCGCTATCAGATCTCCCCAAAGCCTCCTCTTCTCCAGGCTGAACAGCCCCAACTCTCTCAGCCTGTCCTCATAGGAGAAGTGCTCCAGCCCTCTGATCATCTTCGTGGCCCTCCTCTGGGCTTGCTCCAACAGGTCCGTGTGCTTCTTTGGCGGGGGCTCCAGAGCTGGACACAGTACTCCAGGTGGGGTCTCACCAGGGCAGAGTACAGGGGCAGGGTCCCCTCCCTCAACCTGCTGGCCATGCTGGTTTTGATGCAGCCCAGAATATGGTTGGCTCTCTGGGCTGTGAACAAACATTATCAGCTCACATCCAGCTTTTCATCCACGAGTACCCCCAAGTCTTTCTCAGCAGGGCTGCTCTCAGTCCCCCAGCCTGCATTCATACTGGGGGTTGCCCTGATCCATGTGCAGGACCTTGCACTTCGCTTTGTTGAACCTCACAAGGTTCACATGATCCTACTTCTTGAGTTTGTCCAGATCCCTCTGGATAGCATTCTGTCCCTCAGGCATGTCAACTGCACCACTCAGCTTGGTATTGTCTGCAAACTTGCTGCAAACTTACCACAATATATGTATAAACACACACTGACGGAGATGTGTATTATTTTGGTATTTGTAATATTACTAAGTTATTCTTTGTGGGGCAGAGATCCTGCAAATCTATGAAAGCTAGTTCTGTTGCATGATAGTGTGGTCTAAGGATATGAATCTTGTCACATGTTCATGTTTAAGTTTTTTTAATCCATATGAAGACTATCTGAAGTGACAAAATGTTTAGGTATTCTAATCCAAATTATACGAGTAAAAGGGGTAAGTATTCTTCATTTAAGAAAATATTTTATAGTTGCAATGAACAAAAAAAAATGAAAGCTAAATCTGTTACTCTTCACAAAAAATAATTTTGCTTCCAAAGTATCTCCTGAAGTCACCTGTGATGCTTGCCCAGCCACCTAGAAGAGGCTCCAAAGATGTATTTCTGACAAAAAGCACTTCCTTGACTATGCTCTTTGATTTCTTTTTTTTTTTTTTGTGTCTGTTTTCCTTCAGAAAAGAATGGCTTACAGGGCAAATTCTGGTTTCAAATTCTTTTTGAGTGATAAGAGCAAAAATTCCATACTGGATTGGACTTACTGGGAGCTGCATCTCCAGAAAAGCAGGCCGCCAATCAGAGTATATATTTGAGTAATTCAAACTGCTGGAGAGAACCGTAAAGTGGAAGGGGTACTGTGAGCAAACGTGGCTGTAGTGATGCCTTTTTTAGCAAGCTCAATGGAGAGGAACTACTGCAGGGGAATCTAGTTAGTGTCTTATAGAAATTCTGAATGCTAAAGGCCAAGCAGAAATTGCCAGTGATTTAACTTATTTTAAAATATGGAGTTTGGGCGTGATTCCGCGACATACTTTCTGAATCCAGCTATTAGGCACAGCATTTGTTTTCCCTTTTCTTTATGTACCGCACGTGAGCTTATGAATGAGGTTTTGATAGGACACTACTCCCCAGTGTCTTCAGCTGCAAAGGTGTTCACTGAACACTTGCTTTTGAATTGTGCCTTCCTAAAAAAGCCTGCTCACTAAGCAATAGTTCTGAGCTGAAATACAACTCCAGTAGACGGTTTGCAGTGAAATTCCCTCTTCTGTAACTCGCTTATCTGAATGTCTTGGTTTGCAAACGAAACCTGCTGCTTCTGTTGCTGATCCTGCCACTGTTGTCATGAAAGAGTTTAGTCTGTACACTTGAAGCTCGCTGCTTCTTTTCTTTTGTCCTATGCCAAAAGCTCATGTTCAGTGGAAAATACAGCCTGAATGGTGTATCTGAAGAAAACATGTTTATGCTAGCAAATACCACCAGTACAATACTGTAAACTTCCACTAATAGAAGTGGCAATGCAGTCCTGCAGTATTTGTGTTAGTGAGAAGATAATCAGAGCTATGGGAAGGTCCCCTTCGGCTGGATCTACGTGTGATACCACCATGTGATGCTTACATAGTTCAACAATAATGACTTGGGATGTTTTTTTTTTTTGAATCTGGGCAGAGTTGTACTCTGCTGTAAAGCTGTAACTAGCGACAATGCATGGCTTGGCTTTATGCCATATGATTACTCAGGTATTTTCTCTTAATGAATTCAGAATATAGCATATGCAAGCTGGATAGATAGGAGGTATTCTTTCTTCACTTGTCTCCCTGCACTAACAATTTACATATTATAGATCAAATGGCTCAATAAGTATCCAGCTGTAGTTCTATATGAAAATAGATTTTCCCCATGACAGAAATCAGTGCACTAATTTAGTTTTATTCCACTTTTTGAAACTGTACTATGATTGGTGTGTCACCCAGATGGATTTATTCAAGCACAGTATGAAAATGGCCATTACAGAAATAGGCACAGTCTCTCCAGACATGATGCAAAACATGACAGAGATAACACTGTAGTGTAATGTAACTTCATAAAATCACATTTACTCTTCTGCATTCAATAAAGTCCCTTTATTTAGATATTGGAATGAAAATATGGTTTACTACTTTTGGGTTTGGATGAAAACTAAATTCAAAGGTTTTTCCAATGGAAAGCATTAAATATGAAATATTCATATTTACTCTATAGGAGTTCCAAATTCCAGCAGACAAAATTTCTGCAAAGTTCCAAAGATATTTTACACCTTCCTTTTTTTTTTTTAAATAACCATAATGTGTTTCTGCTGCTATGGGAAGAATTATTTGAAAACCTTTTAGATACAATAACCCCACCGCGCTGTGGTATATGTTATTGCTTATTGATTTCCTGTAGTTTGTTTTACTCTTGTCTTGCTTGTGATTATATTCCCATACTGCTTAGCAAGGTAAATTATGTTTTTGATTCTAACAAGAATTCTTAACATAGAATTACAATAAAGCGTGCTATTTACTTGAGACTTCAATTCTCAATTCTTCAAATGAAAAGACTTTTGGGGTTTTTTTTCATTTTTTTTTTTTTAATGCCTAGATTTGCTACACTTTTTTTCACAACTTAATTTTGAGGAATTGTCTTGTTATGATGGGTTATTTATATGTTTCCTTTGGAAGAAGTATGAAGTTAACAAGCATAGTCAGATCTTTGGAAGTGAATTGTTTGTGTCATTTGTTGTGCTATGTAAAATTGCTGCTGAAAGACTGATTACCAGTGCAGCTGATATTAGTAGTAGTTAGTTAGAATTTAACATCTGATTTTAACATGGAATTTTCCCTTAAAAGATCTCCTAAAAGAGAAAAAAATTAGGGAGGACACCAACACATAGTGGAGAGAATGTGCAAGGTTATGTGCTTATTTTGTGTTTATTTTATGGGCTTTGGTTATGTTTCCTAAAATTGCCCTTTTAGGTAAGATGAAATACTGTTTTGTTTTGCGGAGCTAAAACTTGATGGAATTTTTTTTTAATTTTTTTTTTTGCGTAATGTGACTTAGGCAGGGGGAACTAAAGTCAAATGACAGGTTAATAGGTTCTAGATTCAAAAGTCAAATAGCTGCTCTGAAAATTGAGAGCTCTGGTTGTAATTTTAGTTGTTTGAAACAATTTTCATACAGACCAGAAGCAAGGCAAATTATTCTTTCCTTGTGTGGGTAATCTCTTGGTACAAAAATTGTGATAGATTTTACCAAGAGTGGTACTAAACATTCAGTGTATAACCTGTTGAAACATAAATACGGACTAAATTTGAAAGTATCGCTTTGGCTGTAGTGAGCTGATAAACCAGCTGCATGTATCATCACTCATTGCTCTCCAGTATGGTTCCTGCCGTGATTCTAGCAGTACGATAATGCCAGTATCCAACTTGTTTTCTGACTTAACTTTCCTTTTTATGTCTTATTTCCCACAGTGTAATTCTGTAGGCATATTTTGGCAGCCTTGGTTTGTGCTTCTTGGAAAGCTGCTGCATCTTTCTGCCTGTCCTTTTTCAGGCAACACCACTATTGTTGTTTTATGACGCTATGGGGTTTTAATGTTTGAAAACCAACAACATGGCCTCATCTAAATCGAATTAGCCCAGCTGTAGTCTGTTCTGGCTCCTGATCTGAAAGCTGAAGTCATTCAGTCTGAGATTCCCAGCCAGCAGCACAATACATTGTACTGTTTCAGTAGTAATGAAATTCCCCTACAGTATATGCTGATGCTTGTTTTTGATAGGGAATATGTCTGATGTTCAGAGTCATATTAACAAAATATTTGAAGGCCAGGGAGATTGCTCTTGTGACGGAGTTCTTCTCTGATGTTGTTATCATTAAAGCTGACTGAAAATGTGCTGTTTAAAACTGGTTTTGGAAAGCTGAGTTCTCAGAAATTTATGTAGGATAATTTTTACTTTGTGGTTTCAGCTGAAAACAGAAAAATCTTTGTATGTGAATGCTGCTGTGGTGCCTCATGGGAATTTTAGGTCAACTGAACCCTGCAGATCTCTATGTTCAGCGCCCTGGCTTTCCCGTGCGTCCCAGAGTGTCCAGAGTCACTTACTCCTGTGGTCCCAGCAAGAAGAGGGGATGTAAACACTTGAGGAGATGAAATCTGTGCTGTCAGCTCTGTGCCACTTTTCTCATTGCAGTACCTAAATTTCTTGCAGCAGCACGTTCATTAATGTGGGTAACACCTGTTAACAGTCTTGCTTCTCTCTCTTTGTGTTTCATCTGAGAGAAAATGGTGTCCAGTGCAAGCCTTCAGATCCTTTTTGAGTGGGGCTTCTTTTGTTGTATTAAATATACAAACTGTGGTGCGTAGCATTAGGTTGAAGAAGTTCATCCATCAGATGCAATGGGAAATGACAGACCCTTATTCTAATGAGAGCTGCTGCCACATTTTTGACCCACTCCTGCTAAAACTCTGCCTCCTGCTGTACCATTACCATGATGGCATAAAAGCCTGCAGTGCCTAAGTGGAGCAATTCACTGTGATTTTGGAACTTTAAAGGATATTTTGAATATGCTGAAAACATGCAGTCTGTGTGACGTCTTGAAAATAAGGGCTTTGTTCTTATATCTGAAGTACTGAGGAAGCCCATATAGATGACTCAGAACATACTGTTACACATATGAATTAGTGATGCTGAGGGAGTGTTCTGCAATTTGCTCTACCGGAGGACTTCTTATTGAGAGGAGTGTGGGGATGTTGCATGCTTGAAGTGCAGGGAAGGATTTGTGAATGGTGATAGTCTTTGTTTGCAGCTTAAAACATCTAGGGATTTGGGAGTGGGAGCAAGGAAGGGAGGTTTTTGGATTTCATTAGTGGGGAAAAAGGCAAGGGAACTTTTTCACATAACTAGAGTAATGTTTTTGCTTCATTGCGGTACTCTGCAGTGTTACATGTTTTAATGCACTTAAAAAGCAACTTTGAAGCTATGTTTGAAAAGCAATGAATGCAATTTGTTGAACAAAAGTAACCAACGTTGATACAAAAAAAAAGAAAAACCGTTGTCTCCACTGAAATTCCATGCTGCATTTCAGGCTCACTGAAGTTAGACGGAAAACTAGATTGAGTCCCAGCACATGCCCTGCACGTTCCTTACCAGGACTTTTCAGGGACCTGAGTGGTCTTTTGATATATTCTAGAAGCTGGCAGTACAGCACTGTCTGTCCCCTCTTCTGGTGCCAGGGTTAAGTTCAAGTGCAGGGATCAGAGTGCCTTTTTCTTGTTTCTTCCTTTTCTACATTTTATTTTCTTGTCAGATTCTGTACAGAGATGCTAACCAGGCTTCTTGTGTCATCTGAAGGTTTCAGAAAATCGGATGCCACCGGTGCATACATGGCCCTGCAGAAGACAAAGCTCCTTGCAGGCTGATGCTCAGAAGATGGGGAGACCAGAGAAAATAGGGTTCTAAAGTACAGCATTTTCCCACTGGAAGGAACTGTGGCCATGCCTTCCCACCTTTGGAAACCAGTCCTCTTCCTCCTTTGCTGTCAATCCAGAGAGCGTCTCAAACTTCATTTGCGCTCCTTTCACACAGAGTTTGCTTATCAGTCTGAAAGGCGACTGTCTGATCTTTTCTTTTGCATGCTTTCACTTTTAAGATCTTCCCTTTCTTATGTAAAAAAGGCAATTAGAGTCGTATCTGTTTATTTTAAACAAAATGGCTGTTAATTAGCGTGATCAAAAACCCTGCCATTGTAGACTATGGGTTTCACTTTGTAGTTGCACTAAATTGCGTACAGTTTGGTGCCAGCTGACATGATAGCAACACAAAGTCTGGCTTTTTTTTAACTTAATGAACAAACAGATTTATGAGGCTTTGTTATCTTCTGGTTTAGATCTATAGGTTCTGAATGCATTATTTAGAGTTCTTGTTTCTTAATGACTAATGTCATGTTGTTACTTATTAAGAGTGCTTTAACTTGCTGAAGAAGTTTCCCTCTCTTTTGTATCCCCTTTTTTCCATTTTCCTCCTTTTTTTTTTTTTTTTTTTTTTTTTTTTTTGATGGCTTAATTAAACAGTACATCTGTGGTACACAAAAGCAGTCGAGATGCACTTCTCTAGTTGCGTTCAGATGCTTCAGCACTAACTCTGTCATGCCGTTGTCCTTGTGAGGAGACTGGATATTCTCTAATCCCTTAAAATGAGCAAAAGGGAAGTTCCTTAATTTTTTTCATTGCCTCCGTTACTGCCTGGCGTTCATTCATAATGTCTGGGAAAAAAAGATGCCTACAATAATCCATCAGTGCAGTCTTGCTTTGTTTGGAAAGTAAAAAGATTAAGAGTATTGGTGGTAAAGCTGTGATAGCTTCACTCCTATCCATCTCAGCTCACGTGTGTAGACCTGCCATCTTAATGTGAATGACAGCATGTCCTCCTAAATGAAAAAACGTTTAAAAAAAAGAAAAGATATTTTAACTAATAAGTGAAAATTCTGAGTACCTCCTTTTTTATTACTGTGACTATTATTTTTGAAGAAAAGGTGTTCATTTCAGAAATTTTAAAGATCTGGTTTTTGTATTTGGTGTGGTAACTTCTAATTGCCATTGAAACAGTGACTAGAACTAATGAAAATGTAGAGTCGGACATAGATCAGATCATCTACTCTTGTCACCACTGGAGAGCTGCTGGAAACTGCAGTGTAGTTTCCAGAGTTTACTTTCCTTTGAATACATAGGAAACTCCATCACTGGAGTTTCTGCTGCATCCTTAGCTAGCCATTTTGATGTTAACTTTTTCTGTATGCTGATACAAGGCCTAATTGACCCAATACTTCTGAAAGAAGCTGATTATTCAGGTATGTAATTATTTCTCGGCTTTTTTATCTGTTGGTCATTATTGAAGGATTCAAGTGAAATCCTTATTTGCATAGAGAAAATCAAAATTGAAGTCAAGTCATAAGCAAAGTCAGTGAGCTGGCATAAATTTGCTTAAAAGGAGGTGTGATCAGACCATTATATGGGTTTTGCTTTCATTCAAAACTTTGCATTGAGTGTAATTCCTGGTAATAATTCTCTAAGTACATGTTTAATTTGAATACAAAAGACAATGAGTACTTTTTCCTGTGGTTATATTTCAGTGTTAAATCATACACAATTTCATGTAAAAATATTGAAGAAAATGTACTTGCTATTATGGAAGATTAAGGTAATAATAATATTCTGTTTGTTGCACAGAATAAACAGTCTGTGTAGACTCAAGGCAAGTGGGAAAAAAAAACCCAAAAGACCGGAGAAAGTGATTATGAAAACTAATTGAAAGTACTACAAGTTTTAGCAGTGCTTTGACAGAGTCACATTTTTGTAGTTGTTGTGCCTGTAATTTCTAAATACAAGAGAAATGACATAAATTTGAAATTTCCAGTGGAGAAGCATTTTTAGAAAGTTTTTTGTTTTGATCTGTCACAACATTGTATTAAATAAAATAAAGGATTCCCTTTCTGTTTTAACACCATAAAATAAAAAAAAAGAAGCATTAGGTAAAAGAAATTTTCAGATGATAATTTGTCTTTATTTATCAAATAGAGCCTTTTAGGGTTAACAATTAAAATGGAAATTTTTCAACCTTATCAAGAGGTCTCCTCTAGGTTTTTCAAAATGAAATATCATAAAAACTGGTATATTTACTGAAAATGTTCAATAAAGTTGAAACAGCAATTTACAGTGGAAATATTATTTCCAAGTTTTGAGTAGGTCTGTTTTTTCAAGTGTGAACAGAAGAATAAGGAATAGTATATGGTTAACAAAATAAATAATTCTGGAGACAAAGGAAGTCAGGCACTGTGATCCATTTCATCCTTAACTGAAAAACAAAGAATTGGTCAATAAAAAATACAGGGAAGAAATTTTGATAAAATAAGCTTATTAGGCATTAACTGCAAATAACTTCTGGATCTAAAACTGAATTGATTTTCATAAAAATGAAAGTTAACAAATCAAGCTTTTACATGAATTATTGAAGTCTGAAGATAAATGAGATGTACTTTCTGTCTCTTTATTTTGTCCTTTGTGCCTCCGAATGTGAACTACTTAGTCAGGAGATGGTTTATGAAGTGAAATCTTTTATGGCAAGTTATTTCATAATTATTCAGTTCCAGGAATTTTTCACCTTTTGATGAAATGGTTGATATTAGCAGTTGTTCTTCATATTGACTAACTGGAATATTCTATTATTACAAATTGTATAGGAGTATAAAAATTTATGCGAGTGCTGTTTTTCATGTGCTAGTTAATTTACATGTATTTTACGTTTAATTAACATATATAATATTTTTTTTCCTGTAGATGTAATAGAAATGGGGCTTTGATCCATCCGAGTCCTTCAGCAGATGCTTAACCTTAAGCACATAAATAATCCCATTGTTTTCAGTGTCTTTAATCTGTGCCCTTAAGTGCTTTGTTGGATTGTGGCCTAGTATAATTATATGTTTGCAGTAACAGTTGCTTATTAAAAGCAGTTGTTAGATCTCAAAAATAATATAAAAGAAATAACATGAAAAAATATGTATCAAACAGTATTGCAGAAATACATGAAAATTGTTTCAGAAGCCTTATTTGCCTGTCATTGCCCATCACATTGCAGATTCTGCTTTTTTAAATGCTCCTTTAATTTATGAGGTCAAGACCAAGGCATGTTAAGGAACAGAAGGACAATCACTAGCTGTTATTTCCTACAGGACTTTGCTTCTCTCTTTAGTAAGAACAACTGAGTAGAAGTAGTGCTCATACGTTAGAAATACTGGTTTCCGTTTCCAGCATTTCATCTCTTTATGTAGTTAGTGCCTTTCACATTTCCTTGCTCTTTTTGTGACTGGATCTGTTCTGTAATGTTCCATACTGTGTCCAGCCTGTTTTATTTCCTTTACCCCAAAACAAAGATTAAAGACCTAAGGGTTAAATATTGTATTAGACTCTGATATTGTATTAGATTCTGATGGGATGTGGTGATATTGTCCACTTGAGTGCCACTCCAGCTGCATTTCACAGATGCTTGCTTTGAGAGTGACTAAATTTCTAGGTGATACATCCTCTGAAATTTGTGTTTGATATTAACAGATATGTGAGGTTTCCACTGACAAGTTCAAGAAACTACTTGTATGGGTAAAACACTGGTCTTACCTAGCAGTGCTTGTGCCTGCAGCTCTGTACTGTCCATGAATTAATTTACTGCTTCCCTGATCTACCTGGTCCTCTGAAATATTTGTTCATTTTATTTTTCCATAGAAGCTCAAGAAAGACCACAACAGTGGTAATTTAAAGGCAATTTTCCTTGGCCTTTTGTGTTTGTGAGTCAGAGCTTACGTATATTTTACAATGCATTGTCCCTTCAACTCTTCCAGCACAAGCATCTTCCCTGGACTGTCAGCCAAATTTTTTGAGTGCATTTTCATCTAACGGGAGCATGAGTAAGTGAGCACAAGTGTACAGCAGCATTTAAGGGGTAAAAGAAATGTGAAATGATCTGTAAATATCACTGGTTTTTTTGTGATAAAAAGGAGGGCATGGCTATCTTAAGTTAGAATATCCAGCAGTATTTAGTGAATGTAATACCTGAATAAATGCAAAGTCAGTTTCTTTCTTTACAGATAATGGAGGTTCTCCTGTGGGTGCGATGGGGCATACGCACACTTTGAGTTGTTTCTTTGCAGAGGAATGAATAGCCCGGCATGCCGCTCTGTGATTTCATGTACAGATTGTAGGATGCAGAGCTCCCAACTCGATGGCCTTGCCTGAAAATGCTGTGTATAGCCATGTGAAGTAGTGTTGTTTAGAAAAGGTGAAAATACAGCAAAAGACCACAAGAAAACCAGAAGCCCTTCTAGTTGAAGCGGCAGAGCAGTCTCCTCCCCCACCCACTTGGGAAGTAACAATTTCCCCCCAGAAATTAGTTCATTAGTGTGTATTGCTATTCATGCAGGAAGGTGTGTGATGTCCTGCGGCTGTATGTATTTGAGTAGAAAATGTCACCTCATATCAGATTTGCAATACTCCCAGCCCGTGCTGGCCCAGGGCATATAATCTCTTGAGATCTTCCGTAATGCACAGTGACTGCATCACTACAGCTGAATCAAAACTTCAGCGTGTTCAAGGAGAGGATAATAGTTGCCACCTTATGCAGCTCAGATAAATGACAAGTTTGGGGAAGGTCACAGCTCAGTATGTAAAGTCTTCCACATCTCACAGGAAAAGGAAAAATCCTGCGTCCTGCGTGGCGCCTGCCCTCCATCTCTTTGCTTACACAGGTGGAAATGTTGAGATGAAGTAGGCAGTCGGCGGATTGAGCATGAGCGTGCAGCTGTTGTGTTTTGATGTGGTTCTTAAATTGCCCTTCATTGTCAGAAGCTGTTAGGCTGAGGAGTGAAATATACTTCATGAGTGGCAGTAGGAATTGGTAATTATCTTTAATTCTCTACAGGGGCACGTGGAGGTGGGGCATCCGCCTGTGTGTCGTTTGGAGCTGACACAGAGGGAGTAGGGGTGAGGGCTGCCTGTGATGCCGGAGCACGTAGGAGTGAAATGGGTTGATGTCGTCCCCTTTTTTGGCAGCCCCTGTGCACAGGGGGCAGCTGCTTCAGCCCCATTGCAAGGGGAGCCTTGGGGTTGTACGGAGAACAAGCTGCACGCACAGAGGTGGGAGCATCCTTGATTTTTTTTTAGCAGGTCTGATCAGCCATCCCAAGCCCTCTAAGAAAGAAGCCTTCTCACCCCAGGAAAAGGCAGGAGGCTGAGAGAGGTGTGTGCTGAGGCTGGGTGGGATGATGGGAGCCATGGGCAATCTGCACTCAGAATTGCTCTCAGCCACGGTTAAATGCATTTGCAATGATACAAGGAAGTTTTTGCAGTCACCAGCCCTCCAGTTGAAGCAAGACTGAAAAATGTAACACACCATGCCCTAATCCACTTGATATGGTCTCTGTCCATAGCTACCCACTTGCTGTCTTACAGTAAAGCTGTTCAGTTTCTCCATGTTCAAGCAGAAGAAAAAGATTAAGTACACTGCTGCGCCACGTAGTTTCTGGCAGAACTTCTTTTCTGCTCCATGGGCTGTAAGATGCGTTTTGTTTTATTTTCTCCCTTTCTTTTGAAAGGTACAAAGTACAGTGACAGGAACTATCATATTCAATTGGACATGCTTTCTACAGATTTGTTAAGGATTTACTCTACACATTTGTAGCATTTAGTTGCCATGGCAATGACCTCGGTGCAAGAGGGAACAGCCTTTAGGTTGGACCTCAGATTTTCCTTTCATTTCCATTTAATTTGATTTGACTGCGAAATGTCACTTCCATTGCATTGATTAAGCTTCATTGCGGCCACCAGCTCTGTTAGAAAGGTTAAAGGGCAGGCCAGTGGCTGTCATTTTTCTTCCCCCACCCTTTTCTGATATCAATACAGATGGGTTTTTTTCAGAGGAAGAATAAGGTTTTACCCCACAGTGTTCCACAGTAAAAGCAAAACTAATGCAGCAACAGTTTGAAGCTGTGCTAACCTGCAGCTTCCTCATATGATTTTGTAGCGCTTTAAAAAAAAAAAGGGATTTGTTTCTCTTTTCCTTCCTGGCATATACTCCCCCCAAATAAATAAAAATGAAGGTACCCTCCAATGCCAGCAACCATACTGGCAAGGA
The DNA here is from genome assembly GCA_009806455.1 of Tetrax tetrax. NCBI lineage: Eukaryota > Metazoa > Chordata > Aves > Otidiformes > Otididae > Tetrax > Tetrax tetrax. The sequence goes on along the minus strand of WHYT01015605.1, from coordinate 126,963 downwards.
GGGCAGCTGTCTCTTTTTCAAAATCTCCCTTATCACCAGGGTGTATAATAACTGCCTGCTGGCTTCCGTGAGCCTGGTAATTACTGCGAGCTGGGTGCAGAGAGTTTCCCTTTGGAGAGGCTCTTTCCAGCTCATTTGGTATTTGCTGATTACGCAACAAGTGTAACATAGAGAATGACAGCGCGTTGGGATGGGAGGCTCCAAAGAAGACCGGGGCAAAAGTGAGGATCGCTTGGGTAATTTTATTAATGGCAAACAAAATAAAAACACAACGGAGGTATTCTTCAGTAATAGTCAAAAACATTCTAACTTTGAAAGTAATACTGCCCATCTGCGAAATACAAAGGTACAAAAATTGTGCTGTATTTATTAAGACTTCCCCCTCTTGGTGCCCTGAGACCTCTGCTTTGTACTGTGTGGGCTGTCAAGGACTTAGATAAATTAGGTCTGTTCATTTAGGTATTGCAGAACCTAGGATACCTCTTCTGTCTACATCTCTGCAACAGCAGGCACAGAAGCCTTACCGGCAAGCTTGCTTTTTGCTGTAAGCCAGGTTTTCTGCCACATGCTTCAACATCAGCTAAAATATCATCTTGAAATTTGCATATCGCATGATAACCGAAGTTAAGATTTCTCCTGCGTGGTTTGGTCAAAACTTAAGGTAAGAGTCTTATAGCTACATTTTTTTTTTTTAAATATATCAGATGTTCATTTTGAAAACACTGAGAAACTTTGTTTTTATCTTACTAGTGCTGAAAATAATTCTGTCATTGGATTTCTAAGTTTGTTTAGACAGATGGAAATTAAAAAATATATAAACCAGAAATACTAAAACAGCTTAGTATGAAGGGAAGGATGTAACAAAGGCTCATTAAAGCAAGCATGTGAGTATGAGCAAGTGGGTTGGTGAGGCGGAGGCCTGGAAAGGTCGAGGGAGAGAAAATGTCCAGCCACAGGGTAAACGATGCAAGGAAAAACTAAAACCCCAAAGTACTACATATGGCTTGAAAGACTTTGCAGTTGAAGGACTGTTTTTCTTTCCTGACTGAGCTGAGCTTCAAATTAAGCCTCTTTCTTTTTGGAAAGGAGGACTGAACTAGTGTGAAGAAAACTCCAGTTCTGGAGCCGGTATATTGGCTGGTGTAGAGAAGTAACTTGCACATATGTGAGAAAGGGAGAATGTACTTCATTTCTTTTTCTTATTTCTGCTCTCTTTATGAGACACAACATCTAATATCAGGGCCACCCTCTCACAGAGACACCTTCCCATCAATGGTGGTCAGGGCTGGGCGTGGAAGGGTGCAAATGCCTTGGGATGCAAATCTTTACTTTCACAGTGCGATTCGCAGGTGGAGACATCTTGAACTGGAGAAAATACTTTCTTATGTCTCCTTGAGTATCAAGGAGGAGGGGTACAACTTGACCTGGCAGGCTCATTGCTCAGAGCAGTTCGAGTGAAGGAGTAAGCCACCTGTCTGTGAGCTGTAGCTCCATTATCTGCATTTTACACTGCTGGTGGGCTGAAGCCAGAAAGGGGACACATCCCGCACAGTGGGTGCATGACCCACCACTTCCTGCAAGCACCGGCTACGCTGGCTTCTTTTTCTCTTTGCTTCCAAAAAGTTAAATGAATAACTGGGAGGAGAAAGAAGGAAAGGAGGGAGAGAAGGAAGCAACTTCTTGCGTCAAAGAGTAAGATGCAAAAAATAACTTCAGGCTGCAGTACCTCGGAGCGGTCCAGCTGGTGGCCTGTGGGATGATGCTGTGACCTGCTTGCTTTTCTGCTGTGGCCTTGCCTTGGGACTGGGGGTGAAGGGGAACAGTTGGATGTGAAATCCAGCAGCTGTTGAATACTTCTGTTTAGCCATGTAAATTGCCACCATGCCCATGGAGGAGGAGGAGTTTGGCATTCCTTGAGCCTGGACACTGGCCTGTGGAGGTGCCCCAAAAATCAGGATCCTGCTCATGGCTTTGGAAGTACTATATTGTCTTGGCCTGGATTTGTAAGAGAAAATGTTAGTACTCAGTTGTGTGTGTGTGTGTTTGTTTCTGATAAGATATTACTGTCACTTTTTCGGCTTTCCATTGTTTGGAAAGGACACCAGTTTTAGAGGAAGGTGATCAAGTCTCCTTTTGAACAGAATAATGTTAATATTCTCAAAGTGCAAATGCAGAAGGCACAGTGCCTCCGCAGAAGGCACAGTGCCTCCACAGAAGGCAATTTCTTCTGCAGAAATGTTTCAAACTCAAAATTACTTAAACTCTGGATCAGTATTTGGAGATAAAGAAAGTGTGGGACCGTGGATAAAACATAATGTTAAAAGACTTGACTTCTCTTCTACGCACTCTATGTTTTAGTTCTTTAATATGGATCATGGTGTTTAGTTTCCTATGCAAAAGCAATTTGAGGCTCTTAGAGGTTGGCAAATGCTTCGTTGATATTGCTGATTTTTGTTCTGATTAATGTGGCTTTTTTTGAGGAAAATAGTGTTTAGGAGTAAACAGGGACTTTGGTGCTTGCTCTTCTTGGCAGTTCTGCCTTGTGGTAGGAGTACCAGCTTTCTTAACTCTCAGCCATGCTCTGTGACAGAGATGGGAGAACAACAAATAACTTCCTTCAGATCTCTCCTGTGTCATCCTCTTGGTTATAAACAATGCATTAAAAACCTGAGGCAGGTGCAGAAAGTTAAAAGCTATATTCTAAAAATCCCATTTTATACAGTGTCCCAGATCTTTGCTCAAAAATGAGACAAAAGGGATTTATTTTGGTAATTCCTTAAGATTTTTTGTTGTTGTTGTTGTTTTCTGTTTGTTTGTTTTTTTTTTTTTGACTACAAAACTAGTTGCCGCTTCTATTACCAAAAGCTTATCTGTGACTGAAGGTCTGAGCAATCAAGATGTTCCTCCATGGAGAAGCTGCTTCACCTCCTTGCTCCCCTGAGGCAGCTGTGGCAGGGCTCACCACACAGAGCACAGAGCGATTCCCATCTCCCTTGGATGCTGCCCATGGCAGCAGGGCACTTGAATTGACACATCCTTTTCTCCCTCAAATCCACATCATTTTATTTTGAGTACTTACTTTAGACCGTCAGTGAAAGACACTGTCCCACCCAGGTAAACCAAATTTGCCCTATTTAGTCAGTGAAGGGAGAGGCTGTTTAATTCCATTGCACAAAGTGAGCAGGATTCAGCAGCTCCAGTTCCGACACTTTTTTTTTCCTCTTCTCAGCAGGAGCTGAGTATTGGCGTTTCTCCCACAGCATCATTCCTTGTTGTTTTCTCTCAAGCAAAAACAACAAAAAAGGAAGACTAAAAGGAAGAACTAGACAGATTTGAAAGAGAATCGTTAGCTCCAAGGTCTGATGGGATCTCCCTGAAAGTGCTCACAACCCTGTGTCACCCATGCCAAAGTCATACTGCAATTTTCAGAACCTTTTATAATGCCCAATGTATAAACTGTCTTTGTCTTTTCCCTTTTCTATTTGCTGTTTAACAGAAATGGTTCATAGTAGATTTTTTCTATTTACCTCTCCTTTTCAGAATTTAATAATTACTTTGTGATATTCAGGTGTTCATGTCATGGTACGCTATTAATATCTTTGTTTTCTGTTAGCCTGCTCAAAGCATTTGTATGGAGGCATAAAAGAAGAGCAGTCTCCCCTAGTTTTAAGTTAAATTACCAATTTGAATGTCAGGCCAGGTTCACAAAAATTTCCAAAATAGGTGAGAGTTATAAATAAGACTGAATGTGTTACTGTTTTGGGGGAAAGCTGTGGAACTCAGTTTTTCTTCCAGCTCAGCCCCAGAATAGATACATGCTGTTAGTTTTTCACTTTGAGCTTTTAGATTCCAGCAGACCTAAAACTTAGCAAAAAGAGAAGAATTTTATGAACTGAAGAGTGAGTTTCATGCAGATATGAATCAGCACTGATATCTTGGCTACGGTCATCATGTGAGCATGCCGTCATTGCAGCAGATATGATAAATTTGGGAATCTTAAACTGAGCACACTTGTCCACTGTGCGGCAAAGTAGGGAAAAGAAAATTTTTCAAATGACAGAAATAGTATTTTTAGAGAAAAAAAAATATTTTACCTGTAGTCTCTTAATTCAATCTGTAAACTCCATTCAGATTTTGAGATGCAGGAGGACTTACTGGGTTTTTTAGGCACCAAGCCAATATAAATATTAAAAAGAAGAGGAAATCATAGAGCTGTTTTCTTATTGTTAATAACATAATGCATCTTTTGTTGGGTTTCCTCTCCTCAGGACTCTCCTTGCCACAGTAGGGCTGTTTACCTCTGTCTTCTCGTATAAACATGGTTCTAACGGCCTTGTTCTGCAGAGCTGCGTCCACAAACTGTACTAAAAACTGCAAAATCTTGCAGAGAAATGCAGAGATGTGAGTGACCAAGTAAACTTAATTCCCAGTGACAACAGAAAAATTAATTCAAGCATTTAGAGCTATGAGATTTGGGGGAATTTATAGTGTTGGTATATAATATGAGTCTTAAATGTCTGAAGGCTTCGAGTCTGTGTTTGTAAAGAACTCTTTTCACTTTGCCCCCAATTTGAAGCACTTGTTTTCCTCCCTGCTTGCAAAGATCTTTAAAAAATCTCAAGTCTTTGTACTTGAGGTTGCTTTTGTTCAGAGTTGTCCAGTGTTTTCTTTCCTTTCATGTTTCTTACACGGTTTGCTTTGCTGTGTGTGAACATGCAGCCTGGGCTGGGTGCACATTATGGGTTTTAATGTAAAATTCCGGTGGGTGAAATTGTGCACATCTCCTCCTGTTTTGCCCTTTCTTTTTATGACATGAAGAAACCAGCAAAAGGGAAAATGTTCTTACTAAACATATAAATAAATCATAGAGTGGTAGTTTCATAATGGGTTTAGCAGATTTTATTCTAGTTGATAGAAAATATTGCATGTTTGTATGTGAAAACAAAGAGAAAGTAAAAACAAAATTATATTTATCATCAATTTTGTTAATTACAAGAAACTAGTTCAGAAATACACAGGAGTACTATCTTCAGCAAATGCTTTGTCTTCTTGTTTGTTTAATAAATTAGATGGATGTATCAAATAGCATGCTGCTGGGGCAACATTAATTTTATTATAGAATAAAAAGTAGAACTATTAGTCTCTGTTTCTGGCATGTTTGTAAGCTATCTGACCTATTTTCTTCTCCTGCCCCCCTCACAGCGCTCACCAAATTCCCCTCTCCTATGCCTAACGTAAAACTGTCTTACAATTAAACCAGCTGATAGTCAGCCCTGGAGACATTACCCAGTATCCTGGCAAATAGATAAGATATATTGTTTTATATATTTGTGCAACAGGGAGAGACAGCTTCATCACTTTAAGCAAGGGAATAATCTGTTTACACTAGAGGAACAGGCTCACTTGGTTTTCTTCCCTTCGATTGTGGTGATATTTTCAGGAGGAAATATTTACCTAATTTTTACCAAAAGAAATATCTGGATGGTTTGTCTTTAATTTATTACATTTTAAGAGGCGAGTAAGCTAGGAGACTACAGTTCCCAGAATCCTCAAGAAGTATATAATAACTAATACAGACTTTTAAAATTGAAGCACTGTGTATGCGATTAGTTTTTTGCTACTGCTTGTCTTCAGGATTTGGAAGTATCTGGACTGTTTTTAAATGACGTTCCTTGCAAAAAACCCAAACCAACCAGAAAAGATCTACCACTTAGTATTGTGTTGTCACTGAAGATGAAAAGCAGGCCTTTAAGATCGAAATAAAAGTTTAATCAACAGTATAGTCATTCCAGGTCTTCAAAAATTATGACTCTGATGTTAAAAATCTGTCTTGACTCAAAAATCTTAGATACATTGAAAGTCTCGAGTCTTCTTTCCTCTGAACAACTGTCTTTCCTGCTTTTTGTTTTGAGCAGGTGGTGATGATTTTCAGGTTTTGGTACATTGAAAGAGGTATACATTAAGGTTTTCTGTGTGAAAATAAAAACTACCGATTAATATAGCACTTAACATAAAACACATTGAAATTTCTGGTATGACCTTGACCTCTTATTTTTTTAGTAAGGGGCACATCTCTAGGGAAAGGCGTGGTCAGACTAGTTCAGACATCAAGAAGCTACGTTAATGTATCCCGGCGCTGCAGGTGGACAGAGCATCATGGTAAGGTGGCTGTATGGACCAGGATGGATTCCAGTTAGACAGGTCAGAGCGCCAGTAAATGTCTCTGCTCACACCTTGAACTGCATGGGCATTTGTGTAGTCCTCAGCTTGGCCCGACAGACTGCGTAGTTGGCCCGAGGAAAAGAAGTGTCCCGCTCAAAAATGCAGCCCCATGTGGTTTGATACCCAGTTCAGTGCCTTAACCAGCAGACTGTGCTGTTTCCTCATTTCAGTCATCAACCCCTATTTCTCTGTTTTGTCCAGAGTTTTGAGCCTTTTGTCACACATTAGCAAGGCCAGTGTGAAATATTTGAATATTGAAGAATGCAAGCTCTCAGGGATTATTATGTTTTATTATTGGACACAATTATAATAATATTTTTCCATATCGTCTGTAATTTTGCCGTTGAAAGCACTTTGTAAACTTCATCTCATTAATAGTCAATAATGCACATATAGTGGATTTTTAATGGTAGTGGAGAGAAGAAATGCCATTTGAGAAACTGCACAATATGTTAAGATCCTAAAATACAACATTGTCTTCTTCTCCACCATCCCTTTGGTTCATACGTTCTTTCAGGATCTGCCAAAACAAGTCTTAATCTCTGTCTTCAGGATACTGCATTGTAGTGTGTGTTTCAGCCTAGTTAAGCTATCTGGGATGAATTTTTATTACAGTGCAAGGTGCTGTTATTGTTCATGTACAATAATAGCAAAAATACTGATTTTTCATTTGTTTTCTTTGAGCTTTGTATATACCCCAGAGGTAGATAAAGAGTTTATGAAGAAAGGTTATATTTAAGAGAAATGGGTATCAGTGCTATGAGATTATACCCATGACAGATGGTTGTAACTAAAGCTTCATCTTGGTGCTGAAAAGCTGAATGAAACAGTATTCAGATTTTGAAGTAATGTTGGCTTCATTTCAATGGGACTTTTGCCTGAGTAAGAACAGACTAAAAACTCACTAATGACTCTAATTTTTTTTTGTGTCAGCTTTGAGTAGATTTTAAAAATTGAATTTTCTTTTTTTCTTATTTTGGATTGATAAAATTCCAACAGAAAACATGGAGGAGGAGTTTGTTTGTTTGTTTGTTCGAGGAAATGTGTGCAACATTATGCCTTTGTTCGCTAGTATGACAAGATAGAAAACAACATTGTTTTATTCACACTGAAAAGCAAAACATCTTACTGGGAATCATGAAAGAGTTGTTAAAGTAATTTATTTCATTCTTAGTTTCAGAGTTGGTTGTGAGCCTCAAAATTTCTTGAGGTTCAGTCTGAATAGTTATGTAAAAGTTCAGACGTTAACCTTAAGCAAATCCAAATATCTTGGGGCTGGAAATCTCTACAAGAACATATTTCCCCTTGACTTGTCTAATACAATGAGTTCAGCGAGGCTACACCCTGGGGAGTTTTGGCCCACCGTGTAGTGTGTATGCTTTAAGTGTTTCGACTCAGCCATGAGGGTATTTTTAATTTCATCTTGAGAAACTAAACCGAGGGACTTCACAAATGAAACCATCAGGAAGACAAGGTTAATTCTGGCCGCTGTTTGTGGGAGTGTGGTGCCTTCAAATACCAACACATTTTTTTTCAGTGGTGGCATTTGGAAGAATAAATGAAGTGTGACTCCCGGCATCTCTTTAGTTGCCCTGAAAATGGAATGTCAAACAGCATATAATCATCTTCCTTGTTTAAAGAAAGAGGAGCAAGTGAGAGACCTAGTTTTCTATTTGTATCAGGTTTTGGATGTCTTAATATTCTATCTTGTCTAATTTTCCAGAGAGTTATAATAGAGTTCCTGTCAAATTAGAGGTTACAGACTTTTTAACCTATGTCACAAAAAAAACCCCTACATTACTTGTTATTACCATGAATATAATCCAAATAAAAATTTAGTTTTTAATGTTGTTATGCTGAAGGTTGCATTCCAAGCATATAATTTTATTCATTATAAATATTAAAAATATTCAGCCTGACATTAGCCTGCTTGCTCCCCCATCACTTCAAAAAAAGGCTGAATTTGATGTGGCGCAAACCTGCTGCCGCTTGGTCTGGGGGAGCCAAAGTTCGGCCTCAGCCCCCTGCACTGTCAGGACTGAGCAGGCATCGCTGCTGCACTGCCAAGTGCAGTTCTCGGGTTTAACTGGTGTAGCAGAGATGCTATTTTCAGATGGGCCAGCCTGACATAACCATCTTCTAGGAGGCAGTGGGTATGAGCCAGGAGGGTAAATTAAAAGAAGCGTACGTGCCCCACCTTGGGGCTTTGCTTCAAGGGGAGCCTCATTTGGCAACACTAGATTTATAGCTAGCATCGTGCTAAGATGCCTCTTTCCTTTAGCGCTGCTGCTGTTGAAACACACTGAATTGCAGAGAGTGGTGCAAAGGCTAAAATTTCTTTAAAATTAAAAAGCCCCAGCTCTCTTCAATGTAAGCGGAGCTGTGGCAAGTATGACCTACTGTGTGGTCAAGTTTTATTCTCATTTACATTAATTCCAATAAATTTAGACTTGCTGCAAAAGGATCCTACTTTCAAACTTATAACAAATGAGTAATGAATAAAAGTGGCTCATGATTACATATTTTTGGTTCAAAATCCGAATTCCCCGGGACTTCTGTGCCGAAGTCTGTAGTGCCCAGTGTTCACAGAGATGCAAATCCAAGGCCGTGTTTTTTGGTTTTGTTTTAAATCAGGTGAGTGTCACATGCTTTGGTTTTGTAATGAGAGTTTTTGTACTGTCCTAATTAATACAGTGTGCCTGTCCTGGACCTTTGAAGTAAGTGGGAGTTCTGCCACCAATTTAAATAGGAGAAGGATTTGAGCCAATTTGAACAGAAGTTTTCACTTATCTTAGTGCCTAATCTTCTTTTTAAAGGGATGTGGGAGTATCAGCACCTCCTACGTAACGCTCAGCACTGTGCAGAAGTAGACTAGTCTGGTCACTTATGGAGGCCCAGTTAAAACTAGTAGGAGTGCTCAGGTGAGTGACAAGGCATTCAGAACAGATTTTAGGGAAGTTAATTCAGAGTGCAAAATGACATTTAACCCATCTGCGTGAATATTACCAGTTGAAGCAGGCCACAAAATAATTTAGAAATTGTAAGATTAAAAAAAAACCAACAAACCAGAACCCTCTCTGTATTTTTCTTGCTTTTGAGTTGTCAGGGTTCACACTTTCAAGGGTGGGGGTTTTTAGGCATCAGAGCTAGTAGCTCCAATTCTTTGTTAAATTGGAGCCGATATTCTCCAATAAGAAGAACAGATCTTCAGGAGAAATGCCTGTTATGAATCTCATGATGAAATCACAATATCTGACAATACTAGGTCTGTGTAGCTATGTACGTATCCTTGCAGTGCTTTGTCCCTGGAGAATCATGGTTGTCTAGACCTCTTCTACTGTCTCTCTGAATTGCAATGTATAGCTTCAGAGTGGCTGACCAAGTAGGCTGATTTATCAGGAAACTGGCAGACTCTGACTGTCGTTTTAAGAGGATATTATAGAAACTAAGGCAAATTTACTGGACGGTTTTTTCACCTCACTGGAATACTTCAAATATGTGTAAATTGAAGAAGGTGGAAAACTGATGTTCTCTTCATACCATGTTTCTTTTTCTTCACTGAGTGCAGAAGGAGCCCATAAATACTGACTTCCTCTAGTCTTCCCCATGATCTTTTTAGATTAACCCTGATTTTTCCCAAACTGCCAGTAAAATGATGTATTGGAGTTTGTGTTACATGCATGTCTCTTCAGTCTCCACCTAACTAAAGCCTTGCAGACAGCAGCGTTAAAATCTTGGTAAATTGTATTAGCTTTATGGAAAGACTTTTTGTCCTCCATTACAAGTGGCATGTTACATCACATAATTGACAAAGTTTTATTAATCTTTAATTTAAAGGGAGTCTCTTTCCCTTAGATGTTTCCCATTTCCTCTGGTGTGCCTGTGGCAGCCACTTAAATAGATCTATATTTTTAAAAATGACAGTATAGCGTTATTTATGTGTTTTTAAATAAAATTTAAAATATTATTTTATATGTTCTTTGAAGCAAGAACAGTGAGATTTTTTTGCCTAAAGTTTTTGTTTTGCTCTGTTGCATGGAGGCCAGCTGGTTTGCTAGCTTGAGTGACCTCACATTCCTTAAATGTACTCATAAATCAAGCCAAGGCCATGCGTTAAAAGCTCAGCTCTGACATTAATTCAAAGGAGGGAAATTTTAATCCATTGTGGGAGAAGTACATAGCTGGACACCTAAGGCCAGATTTTTCAGTTCTTACTCACATTTAGCAAACCAATATCATGCTGAGCGTCTTACTGGAGTCAACTGGACTCAGTATTACTTAAGGTTCAAAAAACAAGCCCTGAAGAACCAATAGCTGTTTTAAATAGTGCAAACAAGCTGATTTTTTAAAAAATAAATATATATATATATATATATGCGTGTATGAGGTGGTTATTGAATACTTAATTACTTGAAAGGGTCATTCTAATGAATGTCTCTCATAAAGGAAGTCTGGCAACATGTTCGATGAGACTATCACAATGGAACATTTCAGTGTGATTTAATGCAAAGGATCTAAATCATCAGGTTTGCATTAATAGGTTACCATGTCATTATATTTTTGGAAAGTAGTGATGTTTCTGGGTCACACAAGGATTTTGATGTCTGCAAATATTTCATTCTGAGAACCCAAGAAATTATAAGCAAAACTGCGTTGGTTTAGAAGGAGAAAGATGATGATAAGCAACATTAAACTGAAACACTTCTTTACTTTTTAAAATTCCTCTGCTTTTTAAGATTTCTTGGCTTCTTAGGAGATTAATAGTGATTAATTTAATATCCGCTTTAAATATTATAATTTATTGTTATTTGCAAAAAGAACCTGATTCAAAAACTGAAGCAAACTAAAAAATAGTATTTCCAAGACTTGAAGGCATTGTGTTGCTGTCTGCTTATCACTACACTTGCTGAGTGATCCTTATTAGCACAGAGCCACTCATCTCTTGACTTGATACGAATGAAGACAGGTGCAGGCTCAGCACCACCATGGCTGCAAAGACCCTGGGTAGGTTGTGTATCACTTGTGTTAGGGAGCACAAAGTAAGAATGTGCAGGGATAGCTCTGGACTAGAAGCATCTCTTTGTCTATTAGAATGGTGTAGATAGGTTTGGTCTAACCTGGGAGAAAGAAAAGGACTACATGAATTCTTGATGTTCCTGCTGGCCACAGTAGCTAGAATTTGGTTGTAGGTGAATGTGTTTTGGTACATGGTCTCATTGGCTTCTACATGATGCCGTACAGTCATGACTGAATGCTCCCTGTGATGCTCGCTGTCCCATTTACACTGTGCAAATCTTGAATGTTTGCACAGTGCTCGCACCATGAGTATCTCAAAGATGTTATTGTCATTTATATCTGCCTTTCAGGTGTAAGTTATTAGAACAGTATTTGTCTAGGCTATTAGACAGTTTTTAAGGTATTAGAACATTATTTAACTGTAACTTTGCATGTGGATGCCTATCCACAGGGACTAACCACAAGGTAGTAACAGCAAAGTAGCACTGGACTCTGGTTGTAGTAACTTCAGGTCAATTCTGATTTGCCTTAAGTTGAAAGGGTATATATGAGGACCTTAACTGAATATCAGTAGCAGGAGTCCATAATAGTATCAATAAAATAAATCATATTATTCTGCAAGTGGATCCAAATTAATACCTCTCAAAGCTGAAATACTTCTCCTTTAAAGAATTACTGAAGCATTTTTAATGGCAAGTCCAAATGAAATGTTAACATTTGGGAATATTTCAGTGGGATCTGGCTGGGAAAATTGAAGTGTTCATAGTTCAAAATAAAACAATGTATTTTAAATCCTCTGATCAAAGAGATCAAGTATATGGGATTGCTGTTCACAAACAAGGGTTATTCAGAAAGTCTAACTTAAGGCTAGCTTTCATCTGTTCCTCTCTCGATGAGGAAGGATGTGGGTAGAAGGTGATTCAGAGACAGCGTTTAGCTTAGGTGCTCTGAATTATTCCTTGAATGAGCTTTTCTCTCTTTACTAGTTACTAGCAACCAAAGAAGATTAGCTTCCTGGTGCTTGAAGTAACCTTTTTGAATATACTCCTTATTAGTGTTGATTCCTGATTGATTTATCTACAAGAATAGAAATCTCCACCTCTTGCAGTTAAAAACACAATAACAACAAAATTGAAGCCTTCCTATTTACAATATTGTTTGGCCTGTGTCAAGATGTTATCTTTTTTCTGTATTGATTGAACACTCTCAATAATCTTATGGAGTATCTTTTATACAGTCAATCTCCAATTAATTGTTTTATATACAAAATAGAACATAGCTAAGTGTACTCTAAACAGTTATATATGTTATCTGTTCCTTCAATAGATAGGATAAGCCTTGCGGAATGGATCAGATGGATAATAGGTTGGAAAATAAAATACACCAGCAAAAAAATAAGCCAAATTATTAACACTAATCTTTACATAATTTAATAAATTATTATTATTAATAAAGTGACACTAATATTTAAATATGTTATTGTTGAGAAAATTCATTTTATAGTACAGACTCTGAGCCAAATAGTTCTTCAACATAGTGTCACTGTATGAATAAAGATACTGTTATACGAGCCACATTATGGAGTAAGACCTGATTGCATTAAGTACTATTGCAGAAGTTTACTTTCTTTAGTTTACTGGCCAGTCCACACTACAGTGATGAAACTGGATTAAAATGTCTAGCACCGGATGTTTCTTTCCACCTTTCTGCCTCAATTATTTGCACTTTAACTTGTGATGTTACAGCTGCTTCTGAGTCCGTGTAAACTGCAGCCAGGAGCATTTTTCATAGAGTGGCTTCACTACCAAAACCTTACATGATGTAAAATCTTAAAATATCTTGAAGATTAAAAAAACAAAAGGATATGGATAAGGAGATATAAGGAGATAGAGGGTGTGCATAAAGAAAAACTATAGTAGTCAGCATTGGCTAAACCTGTCGTATCATTTTGTTGAGGAGCACTAGTGTGATTTTGAAGGAAATCTCCCTGGTCTTTTTTACTTAGCATATGTCAGCTTGATTTGAAGAATGGCTTTGGTTTGTGTTGAACTAGATTCCTCTGGAGGAAAATAAAGCAGAGGCTCCTTTCCAGAAACACACCACAGGCGCTCTGAGCGCTGATGGAAATACACGGATCTAAACCAATGGTTGGTCCCTTGAAACAAATGTGAACTACACACAGGATTCAGTACAGAGGATGAAGCTGAATCTAGTTGATAGTAAACCTGAGCCCCAGATAATATAGATGTAGGTGCCCTAGTAGCAGCTACTATGATCTAGTGCTCTGCCTCCGTTGCACCAAATTGCTTGCTAATGTAGACCTACTTATAACAGGCAGCTATCTTAAAACACCAGCTGCCCAGCAGCCAAGATATCCTTTGTAGATATCAAGGCAAGGAAGGAGCCTTGACAGAAGATTTGCAGGAGGTCAGTGAGGTAGCCTTAGTTAATATAATTTAGTTAATTCATCTTGATAGCACACTCGAGAGGAAAATACTATCACCCCATTAGCCATGAAGGGAACTGGTCTAAGAGATGGTACGGCTTAGCTAATTTGACACAGGCAGACTGGAATTAGAGCCAGGAGTTCTGAGTGCCCAGCTCCCCACTTATTCTTAATTTTCTTACTACCTTTCCTAAATGCTGGCCATAGACCTTCTCTGTTTATTTGCAACTGAGTTCTTAAATGGATTTTAAAGTAACTGTAAGTAGTCCATGTAAGACATCACTCCTCTCATTTCTTTTAGCTGCTTTCTTCAGAGTTTTTGTTTCTGTCTATGTCCCAATTTTTCACACCTTGTTTCGACTTGTGTTTACTGTAACTACTGTTTCAAGTTTCCTACCTCCTTAAGACCACAAAGCACTTCAAGAAAGGATTTCCATGTATTATATTTTGTTCTGAAAGCCTTATCTCATACAGACATATTTGCCATTTTCTTTTTTTTATATATATATAAAAAATATGTTTCAAAGCCATTATATATCCAGCATTCTGCTTCTGTAGCCTAGGTTAAGGTCTCTTTCTGAAACTGCAGACAATAAAGCATTTTCCCTAAGAAAAGTTAACAATGTGATAAATACTGATGCAGTGTTTCAACACACTTAATTATTTCTTTTTTCATTGTTTATCATCATTTTGTCAACTTTCCATATCATTTCCCACAATGCTTTGTGCTAGATTTTCTTTGAAAATTCCTTTCCTCTGAACTTACCATGAACTTGTCTGTAAAATATGGCCATAAAAAGCCATCAACAAAACAAAATAAAATCCTCTATTCACTTATAAAAGAACACCCCATGTCCCTCTCATCCCTCACTTAAAAAAAAAAAGAAAAAAAAAGAAAAGAATTTGTATAGAAAAAAGAATTCAGTTGCAAGTATGAAGCAGAATGTGAAGGCTGAGTAGAAAACTGAAATAATCGGTCGTGAGGTTGTAGTTTAAGCCGTGTGCAGAGTTTGTGCTTCGTTCCATTTGTTCTCACTGTACTGGTGGCTATTTAGCAGGTAATGTCAGAAGTGCTGGGATTAGACTCAGTGTGATTGAGGGGGAGGAGGAGGATTGTGTTTCTTGAGATGCTCTGTGGGAGGAGAAGGATTATGCATATGCATTATGAGGAAGAGGCTGGAGAACTTGCATGTCTACGAGGAGAAGGTGGGAGGATTAGCTTTTGATGTAAAGGCAAGGGAGCGGCCCTGGTCCTAATCCCTGGAGAAAGAAATCAGAAATACATTACCTTCCTGTGTGTCCCATTTTGTATATTAGAGGAGGGGATTTTGTTTGAATTTTTTTCTGAGATGGAAAACAGCTGGATTATGGGAGAGGTAGGAAGGCAGGGGGTGGTGTGGGAAGGTTGGACTGTGCCAATGTGTTAGATGAAGGTTTACAACAGAGACCTAGGAGAGGGCTGGAGCTGTGACTTGAGCTACCTGGAATACTAATCTCTAAGGATGGGGTGTCCTCGTGGTCCTTCAGAGGAGCAGGGACCAGGTAGGGAAGTCCCAAAGTCTTGTTTTAGGTGAGGCTTGGCTCCTGTGGTGATGCCCTCTCATGAGGGGTGGCCAGACAGCAATGTGGGGAGAAGAAGTTTCTGCAGGAGCCTCTGCACACCCGCCCTTTCACAGGCTCTGCATGTAGGGTTTCAGGGCTCAGTGAATGCAATTTGCTGCCCTTTGAGGGGCAGATGGAGAAGAGGGACCAAGGCATTGAGGGACTGAGCGATGGGGATTCAGGAATGAAGGGTCATACGGGTAACACACTCCCCTGTGATCTGAAACAGGATCCTGGGCCTCTGTATGCTGCTGTTCATGCTTTCACCTTGTTGGAACAAGGCATGGTGGCATGGTTTTGGCCTTTACACCAACAGGACTCAGAGATGGTTTAGGAGTTACCACAGGCCAGGCATGATTCCTGGTCTGCAGTTTGGGTGTTCTGTATGGGCGTAAGCAGTGTTGTGCCATTTGGCTTTAAGGCCCGTTTTGTTAAATATTGCTGATGTAGCCCCAGTGGCTGGGACTGCACTAACAAAGTGGGCAGGACGTGGGCAGGAGTCAGCACTAACAGCCCGTGGTTTGTGGCGGTTGTTGGTGTGCTATCTGGCGTGGCTGTGGCCCATGGCAGCCGCCAGCGTCCCAGACAGTATCTGGGTGTCATTTGGGGGACAGCAGCAACCAGA
The DNA here is from genome assembly GCA_009806455.1 of Tetrax tetrax. NCBI lineage: Eukaryota > Metazoa > Chordata > Aves > Otidiformes > Otididae > Tetrax > Tetrax tetrax. The sequence goes on along the minus strand of WHYT01015605.1, from coordinate 111,052 downwards.
GACGTCCTGTGAGGCATCATGACTGAGTCTGTCCTATGTAAGGAGAGGAAGGGGCATAGAGCCATAGGGCTGCGAGCCATATTGTGCCAAAGAACAGGCCCTGGTCCACGTTTGCCATTCAAGGGGTAGCCAGTGATGCTGGTACTCAGGCTGCAAATGACTTCTCCAGCTTCCTCTAGAGCCTGTCCCTGCAGGATTTTGTCCTCCCACCTCGGGGCTCCTTCTGGCTGGAAGAGCACCAAGGGGTCCCTTGTAGTGCTCTGCGGCCTTTGAGCAGGCCTCAAATCTGCTGTGCGGTGGCAGTGAATGTCCTTCCCCCTGCTGATGGCTGTTTCCTTTTCTAACCTTGGGAAATCCAGTCTCAAGCAAATGTGAGAAGAGTCATGGGGAGTAGCATGGGGAAACTGGGTAGGATTTTCGTTTTTAACTCTGCCCCAGCTTCACCAATCAACAAAAAGTCTGTCATTTTGAACTACAAGTAAGGGCTGAAGCACATCCATCCCAGTAGATGAAGTACAAATTAAGACTCCACAATCAGTGAAGATCCTGGCTTTGAAAACTCCATCAGGAGCTACTTTTTTGAAGTGATTGAGTTACCACAGTTTAAAAGATTTTCAGAGGCAGTTGCTAGAACCTAAGAGTGTCCACACACAGAAAGTTATGGCTCAGCTGGCATGTGGTAACCCATTTCTTTGTGGTAAGTGTGTCTCACCATCATGTCTGCAAATGCTTTGTAGATGCATTTACCCTGACCATATTAACATTCATTCTCTGTAATGTTGAGTTTATGCTTTGTACAGCTGAGTGAAGAAGACGGAACTAAGTAACAATAAATCAGAGCCTGGATGTTTTTATATTCTCTTTATTTTTGCCAAATGCTAGTTAGACTATAATAACATCCAATTATGAAATTCAGCTGTTTCATAGTGCTTTTTACTCACAGATTTCAAAATACTTTATCAAAGAGGTAAGTTATTATTATTCCTATTTTATGGCTAGGGAAATGACAAAAGAAGTGGTTAAGATCGTTCACCCAAATAAGGATCAAGCTGGAGTAATACATGTGTATGTTTTTAATTCAGGTCCAGTATGTCACCCATTGAATCCTGATATTGTTTTCATAAACGTGAAATTTTGAAGGACTGGGTTCAGGACTTGCTGGTTGTTTGAGGGATGAGAGCTGAACCTAAGGATCTCCAGGAGTCAGTGTTGACTTGCAGAGGAGATGATGAATAGGCCTATCACCTTGTCAAGTCATAGAATCATGGAATCATAGAATCTTTAAGGTTGGAAAAGACCTCCAAGATCATCAAGTCCAACTGTCAACCTAACACCACTGTGCCTACTAAACCATGTCCTGTAGTGCCACGTCTACATGTTCTTTGAACACCTCCAGGGATGGTGACTCCACCACTTCCTTGAGCAGCCTGTTCCAGTGCCTGACCACTCTTCCAGTAAAGAAGTGTTTCCTAATACCCAACATAAACCTTCCCCTGCTGCAACTTGAGGCCATTTCCTCTTCTCCTATCACAAGTTATTAGGGAGAAGAGAAGTCTGCCCTGTCCTCTTCCCTGCATCAGTAAACAGGCCTATAGGAGCATATGCCATGTGTCATTAAACAATTTCCCCCTTTCTCTTGTACTTGGCTCTGTTTTCAGCATGAGAAAAAGAGAAATGGGATCTCAGATTAGACTCACCCCCACTTTCTGACTTGGTCTAGATTATTTAGAAAATCTTCACAAGACTCTATATTGGTTTTGTGGAAGCCAAACAAAACCCTAAGAGACATGTAGATTATAAAAGGAAGTGTTTTCAGTGATTTTTGTGTTTGGACCCAGGTTTGGAATTATTTTTATTTTCTGCATAAACCCAGCAATACTTATGGTTGACAAGTTGTGGAAGATAGCTATTTATAGACTGGCAGAATTTACCCCATTGACTTTGTGAAGCAGCAATGATATTTTCTTTAAAGAAGTGGAATTATTTCTGGAAACCTGTCAAAAATAAATCAGACTTTATTGCATCATTTATGTAACTCAGAGAAGGTGCCGTAAGTAGCTGGGTCCAAGGTGAGGTCATTGATAGAACAAAGAGATGACAAAGTCTGCCACACACCTTTTAATGCCTGTAGATTTACAGTGGTTTTCGTTTTCCTTTGGCATTGTCTTTGTCCAGCATGATCATTTCTCTTTCTTCACCCACTATTGAAAAAAATAATTAAAAAAATAACAAAAGGTTTCAATATACACTAGTTAATTACTATATTACAAGCTCTAATTAAATTCTTGGAGACTCTGCGCAGTATGATGTCCATGCCAAGAGGGACATATCCCGTTCTTAAGTGAATACATGCTCTTGTCAAGTTAACTTACCCGCATTTTACTCACATGAAATATTCCTCATCTCTTGCTTCTTGACACACGTGACTGATAAATGTTTTAAAGGCACATTTAACATTGATATTTTTGTCATGTGAAATGACAATGGCTTCAATAATTCCCAGATTTTATTTTATAGGAAGTGACACGTTATGTGATGGCAGACTCCCCAGACCATAATGTAAGCCACACACTGGTAGGAGTATATATTGTGTCAAAAATTGGTCTTTTTCTGATTCAAACTTAGGCTTCTAATATTTCAGCCACACGTGAGTAGTTAAACCTAGAGTGTTAATATTACGACACATCTTACAAATACCATGAACATTCAGGATAGTCAGAGCTCAGGTTCCTCTATCAGCTATTCAGTTTTCTTTGAGACATTTAATGACGAGGAATTTTTTCTTACTTTTTTAATCAAAAATTTTCCTGCGAAAGGAGATACAGTAGAAAGATAGACAGATTTTTATGAAGTCATTTGCAGATTTAAATTAAGTGTTACATAGGATTTTATTAATTCTTCTGCACCTTGTATCACACATCTGTCAGGGCTATAGGTAGATTTTTTTTTTCAGATTTTAAGATAAACATTTAAGCCGTTGTATATGTAGACAAGTCTGTCTCAAATAGCTTTACTCTTGAGAGAACTTTTGTATTCACTAACCAATAATTTTGTTTTCACATTGAAATAGATGGGAACGATCATTCTGCTTGACCTTAGAGTTCAATTAGATCAAATGTCTCCAGGAATTATGTGTGTGCGTAGCTTAATGACAGTGAAATTCAGCTGAATGAGCTTTGTGTTGGCCTCATTATTCATTCAATATTAAGCCTTTATATTATACCATGTCAACACTTATTCTGACTTTGGCCCTGATTCAGCTTAGTATTTAAACACCTCACTAACTTTAAGGACTTTAGTAAGCACTTATTCAAATCTTTAAAGCTAGGCACTTGCTCAATATGGGCTTGTTTATGTCACAATTAAATACTAATGGAATATTTCACAAGTATGTTATATTGGCAGCAAGCAGATGGACTCGCATGTATGGTAGCTACATCTATATCATAATATGCATCTTCATTTGGAAACACTACAAAGTACTGCAGAGCAGCCAAATATTGAGTCTTGATGGTGGCTATGATAAGCAGGAAGAAATAGTTCATGCGGTTAGAATAGTGTATCCCAGGCTTGGTTAAAAATGTAGTCATGTGCTTTGATGCTTCAATTTGACTTTTTACATGAATTGTAAGTAAGCTTTGGATTTAAATTGCTCTTCAAAGCTGCCAGAAATTGCTTGGTTCAGTTTATGATGGTGCATAGTGCTGACCAAAGCATAAGCAAGAACTGTATACAATGGTTTGAGGGTTTATTTATTTATTTTACTAAGTCTGTCTGTTAGCTGTGCAATTTTTTTTGTTTATTTTATGTTTTCCTGTATGAGTCAGTTTGAAAGAGACAAGTTCTACCTCTGAAGTTAATATTGATGAGAATGTCAGTGTATAAAATGCATTGCCTTCCAAGCTGATGACACGAAGCCAAATAGGCTTACCTTGCTACTGTGAGTAAACAAGTGGCAATTCTGTCATGAACAAGTGAAACAGAGTTTGGCCTTTTTTATGTATGTAGTATTTATACTGTATACAGTGAAATGTCCTCATAGGTGAGGAAAAGCTATCGCAGACATATCTGAGGAGCCAGGGAGAATGTACCTAAGGACATGGCACTTGAGTCTATAGCTTTGCATGGACAAATGTTTTAAAGAGTTGGATATGGGGTGGGTTTTTTTTGCTTTTTTGTCTTTTTCTTATCTTAGGCAAGAATTCTGGAAAAATTAATTGCTCTGTTTTGCTAGTCAGCTTCACTTCTTGGTTTTCACTGAACATACAAAGCCTACATCATTGCTATTTCTGTTGAGTCAAGCTGAAGGCTAGTCAAGTCAAGAAGGTTACACTGATTTAAGTCCCACTGTGTTGATCTGTGAAAGTTGAAGTGCTGGCCCATTGTACTTTTCAATAATCTTTCAAAAAAACCCTCTGTTCTTGTCTTTTTCTGAAGCACAATGAAAAAAAAGGAAACTTTCAGGAATTTTCACTTTAAAAAAACAAAAAAAGCCCACCCTCCCGGAAGTCAAATCTAACATTGAGAGAAAGACACCACTCTGGAGTAGTTCATAGCCTAGAGGTTAACGTACTCCTGCAAGACATTTGGAATCATGGTTCAGGGCTCTCATCTGGAAGCAGGGGTTTGAACTCACAGCTCGGGTGAGCATCTGTCTTGCTGGCCTGTGGGGTGTTTTTGGGGTGGCTTTTTTGTTCAGTTTTCTTCAACTCAGTTATTCTAGGCTTGAGAATTTTGCTATTGAAACTAGCCAGTTTCCATTAAAAAACGTTTTCAGTTAAAATGCATTTAATTGAAAAAGTCAAGAGTAAGTTGTATTGCTGAGTAAATTAGTATGCCCGGTACAGCACGGAGGTGGGAGATACAGAAAAGCTGCAGCAACTGAACAAGTAAATTGTTTTAGTCCTGTGAGGAACGGACTCTTAGCCCCATTGGAAATGCCTTGAACTCTGGTAGAAGGGGAAGAGATCTGCACTAGCAAACTGCCTTGCAGGGCTGTCATCTGCAAATAGAATTTTTGCTGTAGGGAAGAATCAGCACTAGAAACATATGCAACTGGCAACCTTTCATTTTATTATTTCTTCTTACACTTCCATAGATCTTTTTGTTACTGACTTTATTTGGAAGAAAGTACTTTCCCTAGTTTTCCACTTCATATAATAGGCAACTTCACTCCAAATGTAGTATTGTTTTCTAGTCTTTTAATTAATAGTTTTTTCCTTCCTTAAAATGGAGGTTATTTGCCCTGGCAGAATGAAGTGCCACTGTCAGAACTGGAGATCCACAATCTGCATTTTGCTGTACCAAAGCATAGAAGAGATCAATTCTCTTTGCTCAGAGTCATCTGTGTTGAAGAACTGTCCCACAGAGCAAGGTGAGATAGCTCGGAGGTTTCAGTGCAAGAGAACTGCTTATTTTTTTCAGGAGCAATCTGCAGCTTTGCTTCTTCCATGAGTCAAAGCACACTGAAAGAGGGGAAAGAATTCATATTCCTTGTACAAATGCTCCATCCTGTGCTGCTTTCCTTTACAGGTGATGGTAATCCTGACTTACAGCTGTATGTTGTGAATTGTCTGGGGGTGGTAAAGGTGTTCCTTTAGCTTGTTTGTTCAGTTTCACATGGTGAGTCCCTGGTTTTGGTTGAGAGCTCTTAAGAGGTAATGGAATACAAATGATGTCCAGGAGTAGCGATTTATCCTCCTGTTATAATACCTGTGAAATTGCTTGACCAAACTGGGAGCTTTGGCGTAGCTGCCTTAAGTTATGACAAACTAAATCAGGAAATCCTTTCCTTTTTCATTTATCCTTCCCTTTTTCCTTTCCCTCTTCACTTTCAATATTTCTTTGTTGGAATAGATTATTGCCGGACTCAACCTTTTTTAGTGTTGGTTTTCAAACCCATTGTTTCTTGTTTCAAGAGGAGCATTTCACATGGGGTCCCTATTCAAAGTGAAAATGTATGACACGACAAATTGGTTTAACACTTGCTTGCAAAGCCAATAAAAAGAGATGCTCTCGTGCAAATTACCCTTGCAAATGCTCTCTAAAAAGCTAATAACATTTTTTCCCCCCAAAGGATAGTTCCCAGCCATAAGGAGAGTTTCTCTTTCATGTTCATTTGCCACACAGATTTATAAAATGATCCCAAATCCTTGCATAGGCTGTGAGGGATTGCGGCTTTGAACTGCTGAATTGGAAAAGCTATTAATGGAAGAGGAAAAGTTTTCAATTTCAGTCAGATTGGGTCAGGATGGTATAAACTCAGCCCTCCAAGTTTTGGTGTAAGATGGAAGGCTGTTTCTTCTCTGTTGATAATTTTCATAGTAAGATTCACAAGGTTTTCTGTTTAAAGGCATGAAATGAGATGATAAGAATGTAAGGAAATATTATTAGCATATTCACTGCTTTATTATTTTTTTTTCCAAGTAAAAACAGTCATTTTAATTTGCTTTCTGTGGAACATGGTATAATTGGAAACTTTAAAAACCAGAACTATTAGGCAAGTGGTCAAAATCTTCAGAGAAAAGGTCCAACCTTTCTGCACTGGAGCTCGCCCTCCATGCAGGCCTGCGGGCAGCGCCAGGGATGGTTGTTTCCCCATTGGCTTTGTGTGCTGCCACGTGATATTTTCCCCTTCTGTAAAATCCAGGGCACCATGAAGAGGCAGCCTCGCAGTTCCCACTCATGTTTAGCCCTGGAGTGATTGGGGGTGGGAGGTGGGCTGCCTAACCCCCAAGATCAGCAAGCTGTGTTCCCAGCCCTGCAAAAACCCTGGAATTCTTCCACCCGGGGACGGCTTCCAGCTACGCATGCTTTTCCTTTTTAATCGGACCTGCAGTGGCTCAGTGATTGCAAAGGACTTCAAAAATCGGAACTTGGCCAAATTACTTTTCCTTCGTGCCATTTTGACAGAAGGCTTCCACAAAAATTAAACATAAATAACTCCTGTGAAATTGCATCTTGTATTTACTGCTTTTAGTGATGGTGGGATAAGCGATCATCTGAAAGCCAAGCAAGCTGAATTTGTGTGTTTATGCGAAGAATGGCTTCCACCAACTTTTCCCACGGCGCTGCTCCACACGCCCTGGGTAGATTGCGAGGGGGACTCTGTCCATAAATACAGTTGCTGTATGCAGTCCTTTTCTTCCCAGACTCCATAAATGACTGCGAAATGGACTGGTGACTGATTTTGTACGGGCTCCCACCAGATACCCAGTGGTACCAACTGTTTCCAGCCTCCCTTGGATGTGAAGGTGTGGTACCGAAGACTGGCCCGTAAAAGGCTCCCTAGCCATACCTTGCATACACTGCTAAATGGGACTGGTGAAATAATAGCTGCCCTTTCCGCTCTTGTCACTGTTCGTGACATCCTTTTGAAGCGTAACACGTGCGGTGCTGTGTTCTTCTGATGCAGCCAGCCCTATCTCCTTCCCCCGTTTCCTTTCTGCTGTTAATTTGGTAACTGACCACTTACAGCATTTATCATCTCTGTAACTGAAACTGAGAGAGCCTGTGGCAGGTAACCCCCGTGCCTCTGCGCGCCTGCTCTGATTTCTCCTCCCGTAGCCCTAAAACCACAGCCCTTCCCCCCTCTCCTCCGAACAGCAAGCTCTAAACACAAATAACTCTCAGAAGCCTGATGCTACTATATATTTGATTTTGTTTGCAAGCTTGTCTTATGACCGGCTCTCAGCGTGGGAAGAAGCAGGGAGTGGGGAGATGGAGAGAGAGAGTTGTTGCAACATATTTTAACATATGTGCTTTAGGCCTCTTGGTGGACTCCCTCTTGGGAAGAGGGGAGGGAGCGTGCCCCGAAGCAGTTGGTTGGCTTTGCTTGTTTCTATAGCAGCCTGAAGGAGGAAAATCATGTTTTAACACTAATATATTCAACCAAAAACCCCTAACAATTACAGGAAGAGTCTCTTTTATTATTATTAAAGAAATTGCATTAAAGATGAATGAGCGTATATTGGAATAATTATGTTTTAAGGTGTGTAACATTAAAAGGTACTGAATGGAATATCGACTGTTTTGTAGGAACAGTAATAACGAGATTTCTGTCACCTAATCTTACAATAATTGGGTTATTACTATGCAAATTAAGGTATTACTTAAAAAAAAAGAGGAGGTAAGACAGATCCTTGAGGCAGCCATTTATCTATCCTTAAAGCTATGCTGTCAATTCTCTTTAGGCTGAAGATCCTTTTTAAAACAATTTGAAGATGCTAATTTCATTATTTTTTCACCTGTGTTTCCTACTAGAATGTTTTTATTCTCCCCAGGTAGCAGATCAGGAGTGGTGGTTTTCATATATTTTCTAGTGTCTTATGGATTCCTTTAGGAATAATTAGATCAAGTAACTCTGATTATTACCTTTTTGTCCCCTCTTTCTTTTAAATAAAAGAATGACTTGTGTATTTTGCCTGAGATTTTTACAGGGAGATCACAGAGAATATACATAAATTATTTTTATCCGTCTTTCCCCTTAGCAAAGAATTATTGAGCAGCTTGTTATAGTTTTCTTGATTTCCATTAGTTATTAAAGTTTACTTACTGGACGGTTATTGGCCTTGGAGAGGAATCGAGGAGTGCTCAGCATTTGAATTTTTGATTTTGAGACTTTGATAGCTTTTACTGGATCCGCCAGAGGCCTGATGGCATTTGCTCTGTCCCTCATTGTTAGAGGTAATATTTAAGATTGGGCTGCCAGTGGGAATTTCCTTGTTTCAGTGTGAGTCTTAGTTCCTTTGTAAAGCATATTTGTAGAAATTTTGTTTGTGGGAGAAAAGGTGCTCATAAAGGCTTTCAGAAGCCTCCATCTCTGTACTGTGAACGCTGCTGTTATTTGAGGTAGTTCAAATCAAACTTGTGTGGCTATGCCCAGACATGCCGCGGTCACACTTCTGATTGCAGAATACGTATGCCCTAGGAGGTGATGAGCACTTGTCACTCCCACTGAATTCAGCGTTCCCAGCGCTATGTTCCTATCAAGCCTACAGATGTGTCACTGCACTAATCCAGAATTTGACTTCCTCTGTCAGCAATTTACTCCAGAAAGCAAAGCAAGATTTAGTGGTTGGATTTCAAGTAATTATAGTGTGTTACTCCATCTCAAGTCCTCTTTTACTGCCTCCCTTGGTCTTCTTTCTAGTGAGCTCACGGGATTCTTGCTTTCTCCCTTTTTGGTTCACTGCTCTCCCACTCTGTGTTGAAGCCTGGTTTTGATTACACTTAGTTTTAACACTTTCAGATTTATTTATTTTTTAACGCATGACTCCCAAGAGAAGTGGAGGACTATAGCCAGCCAGAATGGGTACAGGATTACCGCTTGAGGACTTATCCCATCACAGGCAGCAGCTTCCTCTGTGGCTTTCTGCAAGCAACTTAATTTCTCCTCATTTTCTGTCTTTAGTACCAGTGGGATGTAGGCATATCTAAAATTCACCTACCCTATGGGCAGTTAAAGGAAGTGGTGTTACTTCACTATTTACCTACTTGTGAAGCGAATAACAGCATACTGAGCACACATTTATTGATTAAAAACCATAAATGATTCGGGGCTTTTAGGCTGATTTGTTTCATGAATTAATAACAAGTTTATTAATGATGCTGAGTAATTTTACAAAAAATGTACTTTGATAACGCTCTCAATTTTGCAACACCGTGAAGTATTTTGTATTACTTGTGGCAGCAGTTCTGAGGCGCTGCCTGTGAAAGGGCAGGGTGTTTATGCCATACGAGTTACTGCCAGTCCATACCTCATACCGCTGTAACTCCCTTGAAGCATATGCTGCTGGTATCGTTTGTAAAGGAGAAAGCTTGGTGAAGCCGTGAACTTCCTTCCACAATGCCTTCAAACATGAAAACAACTAACTACACATTAACAGTGATGTGGGGTCACACTTACATGTTTCATGTTATCTGCCATCCCCCCAAGAGAAAGCTGTTAAGCTAATATGGATTCACAAAGAGATGAAATCCTTTTATTGACTCTTAACTGACAATTTCTCCTATGCTCAGTGTATTAATTCTTGCTTGATTAAGAGCTCTGGAACAAACTGAGCCATTGACCTCGTGGACCCCAGGTTGTCTGACTTAATAATCAGGAAGAGTCTGTCTGTTTAGCTGGGTGTGCCTGAAAAAATGAGTTGTGATCTTCGTTTAGATCAGAATCACAACAGCATATAGTGAAAGAAAAGTCATAATAGAGATAACAAGATCTCCAGAAGAAAAGACCTGTACAATTTCTTCCTAGAAGGGCCGCATAAAACACAGCACTTGGTAGCCCCTAAGCCTTTGCTGCAGCATTGTTCCTAAGATGGGGCATGGTTGAACTAGCTGCAGTGAAATAAAATAGTACTAAAACATTTTCCAGAATTCACAGTACAAAAAAAAAAAAAAATGTTTGAAGCTCAAAAAGATGATTTTGTTTAAGACTTCAGTTTAACACATATGCATCCTGCCCTGATGATTGCTGGTGGTTGCCAGGAAGTTCTCCAAGAAATCTGCAAAATGTCTAGTCGGTGTAACAGACGGGAGAGCTGGAAAAATTGTGTGAAAGTCCAGAGAGTTTTAGATTTCTTTCTCTCTTTTCTCCAGAAGGAGTTTTGGACCATTTAGATAAGATGTGTGAAGCTTAAATTCTCTCTTTGTACCCATTTGAACAAAACCTCCAAGCCTTTATTGAGTGTCTTCCCTTGCAGTTACAGGTTGAGAACAAGGTGAACTCCTCAGCAAGCTGTGAGTGGCAGAATTGATGAGAGAATTAAATAAGCATTCCTTAAGCAGGAACTGAAATTTGAGAGCTACTTCAGCATGTTTTGGTTAGTACTGCCGCTGTATTCCAGTGTATAAGACCTATGGGATAACTAGCTAGGCAGGAACATCTCCTGACTCTGCCATGGCGTGTGTGACACAGCCTTGGAGCGCTGGCGCTCCTAATGGAGTGATGGAGACCCCACAATGGCACTGACTAATTGATAAAATAAAAACTACTACACCAACATTGCATTTCCTCTATACTGAGTGACTGTTACTCCTTTGTCTGGGGCCATGATTTCCCACGCTAACAACAGATTAGAGCAATAGGGGAAAGGAGACTCAGTTTGATTTTATATCTGCCCCAGGTTCCCCCAGCTTCAAGTGCCTCAACAACTGGCTGCACTTTCACTACTTTTAACTCCACCTCTTCCAAGGGTCCTTTGACAAAACAGCACCCTCTTCTATGTGGCCCCAGGCTATTTCTGCAAGTCTGGGGAAAATCGGAGCAGCAAGGACTGCAAATTACAGATTTACCAAAATGCCAACACCTGAGCTGAGGGGTTCAGTGAAAGCTGGTTCTGCAGCAGGTGAGATCTTTCAGTGGATGTGTGTACTGGGGATATGGAGGGGAATGTGGATGGTAGCAGGAAAGGGGGCTACAGGACCTATGTAGGTACTTTATTGCTATTTTTCTTGTTTAATTTATTGTTAGTCTCTTAAAGCTGCTATATACCATTTGATAACTATTGCTAGGTAGGAGGTGTAAATTTTGTGTTGGTCTATAATGAACTGAACTTGTTGGTAGGTAGTTTACCAGCCAGATGGAAGGAATGGTGGGTTTTTTTTTTTCTCTTTTTTTTTTCTTTTTTTCTTGTAATCCGTAATGATTTTTCTAAAACATTTGTTGAGGAGTTTACATACTGAGCCTAGAAGCATTCCATGATTTTTTCTAACACCTTTGACTTTAAATGTAGATATCCAGTAATTCCATTAGATATTTTATAGTCTGTCTCTTTTGAAAGGCAAGTGAAAAAAAATTTTTTAAAGAAAAAAAAATGCTGTCCCATCAGCGTGTCTGAAGTCACTGCTATTGAGTCTTCAGTAACAGACGGAAAAAGGTTTTAACAGTTGTAAGATAGAGCAAAACTGGCTGAAATGTGTGTTTAGATAGAATGAGATTGGTTGGGAATGAGATGTGGGAGTCATCAGCACAGAGGTGGTGAATTGAAGCCATCATTCCTCAATGATGTGAAAATACAGAACTATAATGCATATAATTGCTCAGATGCTACAGGGACATTAAAAATACACAGTGTTTTATGTAACATAGCAATTTATAAGAATGCAGTAGCAGTTAGTGCGAGGGTAGTGGGGAAACCCTGTAATTATTTGGGATATGATGTTAATAGATCCAATAGTAAGCTGAGATGCAGTTCTAATTAATTTTTATTTTACTTTTTGCTGGTTTTGTTGGCTTTCCTCTTTTCCTTTTATGTTTCTCATTTTAAACTCTGTCATCTCTTTCCTTCCTCACTTACTGGTAGGTGATTTCACCCTCCTATGTGATGGCAGGCAGATGGCTCTCTCTGCAAATAATATTTAATGCTGTTCTGTCTCTTGGCCACCGAGCAGTGTTGTGGCAGTAGGGCAGTTGAACTTGCTGTGTGAAAAGTATTAACGCACTTGGTCTCTTGTGGTGTAAGGTTTGTGATTCCAGGCTTGCTCGTGAATGTGCTTTTTTTCCCAGGAGACTGTGCAAAACACTTGCTGAGGCACCAGGTCAGCTGTTAAAAGCTAATTCTCAAATGGGTTCAGCTCTCAGTCTATATGTGGATAACCTATAAGTGGGAGCAATTTAGACATTTAACCAGACAAAAATCCATGCCACAAACCAAATAAAGATGTTATTATAGATTCATGATGCATTGTTTTTCTGCATAGTCGAGGATGATGATACTGGCTACATCTCAAAAAGAAAGATATATGTGAAGGTATAAGTGTTTGTTTATTCTAGTTTAAACCTAGAAAATGCTGTTCTTTTAATCTTAGCACCTGACTGAAAGTATTGATGGATGATATGGGGCAGTGTCCTTCCAACTAAGAATCTGGGTGGCTTCATGAATGAAAAATAATTTCTCTTGAGTTCAAATTTCTGGCTTGGGTGAAGTGTGAGGAATGATTGCTCAGAGACAGCAGTAGCGAAGACTAGAATTGGCATTATAGGTACGGTGAATTTTAAGTGCCAGGTCTGTTCATTGGTTGGGGCTTTTGCCCTTCTCCCCACTTCATGAAATTGTCTCCTTCTTTTCAGTGTTCATGCAAAATTTACTTCCGTTTCATGCTGCATGGTTTCACGTCCCTTTAGTTTGCCTTAAAGTTCAGGCTTTGAATAAAACCCAAACCCAGAACGAAACTTAGCTGAAACCACCACATTTTGCATAATTTCCACCAAAACCTATAAATTGACCCAGGTTCACTCTATATTTGGCCTGAATGCACTAAAAGATTACTGAAGCCTTGCTGAAATGTTCTGCAAAACTGGATTACATAGATTTCCTTGTATCCTGATGTACTGCTTTCAGGCTTGAGTGTAGTCACAAAATTTTGGCATTGCTCTTTAGGATCTCTGACTTTTGGGAGCATAGGGTTTCGTTTTGATCTATAACACTGCTCAAGCTGGCCTGAAACATCTGCCTGAAGTGCCTCTTTCTTGCATGGTTTGCTAGAAATATAGTAAGCAGAAAAATACACCTTGTCACGTTCCTGTGACAGGAAAGGTGCTAAGTGCAGGTTCTTCTCAAATGTCCGTCGGAATCACCCTAGATTTGGTCATAGCTATGCTAGTTCTTTGGGAGTTTTTTCTTTTTTAACAGGGGAGGAACTTATTGAAGGGGTTAATAGCTTTAACAGTAGTATAATCTCCTGGGACTTCATTTTTGCATTAACAGTAGTATAATCTTCTGGTAATTAATTTTTTTAT
>WHYT01015605.1:78215-88932 GCA_009806455.1 Tetrax tetrax | reverse complement strand
GTTGCTGGGATGCTTTGTAATCCAGACTTCTTAGAACAAAAGATTTGCTGTGATTTGTGTTGAGTGCTGTTGCAATTTGATCTTTCTGGCTTGGAATGTGTTTGAATCAGGTCATTTTTCTGATGGTTTTTGTAAGTGAAGATAATGATGCTGTCTCTTTTTGGCAGTGCTGGAAGTGCCAGTACTATATACGGCTTGGAACAGTTTGGGGGTGGGGAGACAGCAAGGTGTGTTAGATATCCAGAAATCACTATTTTTGAAAAACATGGTTTGTAGTCATTTTGAGAGAAACTTTGAGAGTAATGAGGAAGTGGAGTGTAGAGCCTGATCCCAGCCTGAGGAGAAGTCCTGGTGTCCTCTTCAAGCTTAAAGCTCTGAACTCAGACTTTAATTGGAGAGACCCTGACAGCTGGGAAGGCCCTGAAGGTGCAAGTTCTGCAGATTCCTAGGACTTCAGAGTGACCTGCAGGTGGCAGGTGACCACCAGAGTGGCATGCAGGTGACCATCACCTTCATATACAGCTCGGCACGCTTTTTGAAAAATAAAAGGTTTTTAATTAAAAAAAAAAAAGAAATCTTGTTATTAGGTTAGTTGTGTTTTCCAAACAGTGGCAACTCCTGACTACCCACGGGATTTGGCAAACTACAAGACAAAGCCAGGCTTTCCCCTAAAGCTTAACAGCAGTTGTGTTGCAGCAGCAGCTGCTGCAGAAGGTGAATGTAGTGACGATATTGATGAGATTACTAATTTGTTTAGTAGACAGGGAATAAGAATTCGTCTGTTGGCTGTCATCATCCATCAGCCTTATGTTGCCCCAGGCAGTGGGTATATGCTGTTAGCCTGTTACTAATTTTACTTTGTTTTTTCTCAGCTTAGTTCTTTTCTTTGGTTCATTTAATTCATTTGTTGTGACTGAAAACTAAACAAAAAGGAGGAATAAAAGCCCATTGCTACCTCTTTGTTGTCAGAGCAGGTACCCGAGAGCTCCTGCCTGCAGCATCTTCAGTTTGATTTGGCTGAAAGCTGTTGGCGAGAGATGGGGTGGCCTATAAGGGAAAGGCCTTTCGGGGTGTGAGAAGTTTTCTCTAGAAACTGGGGTCTTAGCTGTATTTACCCTTCAAAATCAGTAGGTGAGAGCTACTTCATCATTATGTAGTATTGCACCAGCCTGCGAATGAATTGGTGATGCCTTCACGTTCTTGTACCTGTGTCTATATATTGCATTGTTGTGTGTGCCAAACTTTCAGTTCTGCAAGGGGCAGGAGGTTTGTGCAAAGGCATTTTGGGGTCAGCAGTATTAATTGGAAGCTCATAGAAGGTTTTATCTCATATTGATTATATCTGACATTAGGCTAATCCTAAAGGGGGAGGTCTAATTTGTAGCTGCAGATTATTTGACTTGGATTAAGCTTTCCAAATTCAGCATCCCTGTTAGAAATTGTTTATGATTGTGTCTAAGGGGTCAGTTCCCATTGTTGTCATTAAATTTGTACCATAATGTTATCACACTATTTTCATTGAAAACCTGCTTAGTATTATGTTTATGAGCATCTTCAGGATCTTTTTCAGGTGGAGATGAGAGAGGCTTAAAGGGCGGTAAGGCAGTCTGAATTTACAGGCTTCATTGCAATATCTCCTGATTTTCATCCTAATACTTCTAGTACTGATTTTTAGTGGCACTGCCCACAGCTTTAGGAGTTTGCCCAGTTTTGCAGCGACTTTGGAAAGTACTAAGGAGCCATCCACAGGGAAGTGAAGTTGGTTGTACTAATGTTATGAAAGGCATGTGAATTGGAAAAAATGTAGTTAAAAGCTTAAAAGGAGGTAGATGCTGGTAGATAGTGGGGAAAATGTATTGGATTATGGCAATATTTTTTTTTTTCTTCCTCTTTATCTTTTCTCCTGTCTATTTCCTCTCCCAGTAAAAAGTAATTTATGGCCCACCTCCTTCAGTCTTCACTCATTCAAAGTGAGCACATTTTGATGATGACTATACTGTTAAATAGGACCATTCTTGTGGTCAGCATGGAGTACGCATCTGCTTCCTACCTAAATGGATGGCGGTGGTGGGAAGCCTGTAGGAACCTACTGCTGGTGGCTTTGCTGGGCTCTATTGAGCTTCTGGGTCTGAGGTCAGTATCTCTTCTGCTCCCTTCCCAGCCTCACTCCAGCACTGGGGGGGACTCCCCAGCCCACTGCAGGGCTTTGAGCAACCTTACTGGTTTCCCTCCTGTTGCTTGGATGAGTTTGCAAATGAGATGTTGGGTGTGGGTGACTTTCAGTAGTGCCTCCTAGGGACTGTGACTCTGGCTGATGAGGAGTCTCGTAAGTATCCTTGCAGACATGTTTTTTTCTTACAACCCTTGCCCTCCTCCAAAAAAGTCTGAGGTTATTTACAATACAGATATCGCACAGAGCAAGTGCTCGGTATGACCTTGTGATAACAACTTCATAAAGAAATTATAGGTTGTATAGGCAGTGTAGGATTGGACAAGCTCAAGGTGTGATAATCCACCTGCAGAACTAAGGAATTCTACTAATCTTCTCACAAAAATGTAGTTTTCTAACCAGATCTTTATATTAAACTGATGGCTTGGTAAGTCATGAGTTGAGGAGGGCTGACTTTGGGCCAACTTGAGAATGCCAAGATCCCAATTTTGAAAGCTTGTTAGTTTAATCAGCTCCCCACGTGTTAACAATTTCAGCATGCTTTCTGGGTGGCTTTTAAAATTTATTTTTAATTTCTAAATACACTTGTTGATGCATATCTAGCATAGTTTTATTTTGCTATTTTTAACCACTTTCTTTTGCTTGCATGAGCATTGCTTGATGCTTTATTCCAGGTTATACAGAAGCCCAGACAGGAAAAATAGCTGCAGAAAATATTTCTGATTGCAATGAAGTAGCAAATCCTCTCAAGGACCAGTGGGGCACAGAAGAGCATAGAGGGAGAGCAGAGGATGACCAGAACAACTAATTTACGGCTTGTAGGTTACTGTTGGTGGTCACTGAAACTTCCCTCCCTGTTGAAGCTGTTAGTGGTGAGTTAGTGGGATGTACAACATAGTCCTCCTTGAGCAAAAAACTTCCCTGTGTGTCCCTTGGCCCTATGTTTGGGAAAGCTGTATGCATTTTTCAAGCTCAGTGTAACCTTTGCAATGAGGTTGTGGTGAGCTAGGGGTCGGCCTTTTGTCTCGTGTAGACAGTGATAGAACTAGAGGCAATGGTTTCAAGCTGCACCAGGGGAGATTCAGGCTGGACATTAGGAAATATTACTTCTCGGAAAGGGTAGTCGGGCACTGGAATGCACTGCCCAGGGAGGTGGTGGAGTCACCGACCATGGGGGTGTTCAAGAAACGTTTGGATGTTGTGGTGAGGAATATGATTTAGCTGAGAAGTATTGGTGATGGTTGGACTGGATGATCTTTTAGGTCTTTTCCAATCATGATAATTCTGTGATATATAGATATATATATATTTTTAATGGATAGCAGAAGGGAGCATGTTAGATGTGCTTATTTTTATAACATTGAAATTAGAGATGGAGAAGCACTTCCATGGAATCATTTAGGTTGGAAAAGACCTTTAAGATCATGGAGTCCAACTGTAAAACTTTTCAACGTGCCACAAGGATAAACAGCACTCTTGTACTCTGTGGGGGAAATTGCTGGCTCTTAGGTTTGCCGTTATCTTTTTATAGTCATGAAAGTGTCTGGGTGCATTGTGATTTTCTTGTCTAAAGCTTCAAATGGGAGCTTTTTCGACTGAATGTGTGGTGATTATTATGATGAGATCCTTTGTGGTATCTCATAAATTCCTGAGGTGAAAAGAGGTTTTACTGTCTAGGAACTCATTGTGATAGTTTGTTTTTAAATAGACAGGGGTAAAGTCAATGTGTTTTCCTTCCTTCTTTTTGACTGACTTCTGTGGGGGGAAAAAAAAAACTATCAAGAAGTGATGAGAAATGAGAGAGCCCTTTCTGTAAAATCCCTCCGTTAAAAGATGGCAAGATTTTGAGTACTCCCGGCTAGTTACAAGCCTTCTATCAGTGTTGTTTTTGCAAATTGCTTCTGTGCTCTGCATGTGTGTCTGTGTACTTAAACAGAGGAAATTATGACAGCCAGGGAAGAAAGGCATCCTTCGGTAGGCAGCAGCACAGACCAGGCCGTGCATAAGCTCTGGGGGCTGTGGGGTCACATCCTGGGCCACCTGGGGAGGTGAGAGGAAAGGAAGGCAAGGGGGCAAATCGGTGGAAGGAGGAGGAAAAAGTAAAAACAAAGGGAGGGAAGCCATGGGTGGTGAGGGAGTTGCTTCTGTTAGTGATGCCTTGAACAGCAGTGCTTGTACCCAGAGGATCCTGAGCAGGGGCAGTGTGTCTTTAAAAGCAGTAGGGGGTTGGAGCTGGGGGAGTGCTCACAGCAGTAAGTATAACACAGCTGTGCTCTGTTTATGCTTAGGCTACAATAAAAAAGCTATAAAATGTGAGATGTCATAGCTCCACTTTGCTTTATTTATACTATTTCCTCTGAGCTCTGTCACACTGCACATTCATCTGCTAAGTTGCAGCAAGAATGGAGATTAAAATATCACAGCTCAAAATAGGAGTCAAGCGGAAGGAGATTCATCATAGCCCTATTAAAAAATATGTAAATATGGGAATGAAGTCATTTTAAAGCTGTATGGTTCTCCTCCTCAGTGGGCTGGGGAAAGCTGTGAGTGATGTGCTATGCAAGTGACAGATTTATGGGACTTGTTCTTCCTTCTATTTTTCACTCCATTCCACCAAAATACTTTTAAGATTAAAAATATCAATTTGAATTGCAAATTTTCTCTATGCTATATATATATATATATTTAAAAGGTTTTCTTCTTAACCATTGCCTAAACTAATAATGGAAAGAAATATTATTCCCGATTAAAAGGGGTTGGAAGTGCAGTCAGATGTTGAACTTTCAGTGGAGGAGATTTGCCTTTCTAGAGCACTTTTCATCCGGGGTTCTCGAAGCACTCCGCAGGCATTATACCAAACCTTTCATGCCCCCAGAGACAGAGGCCTGCCTTACCCTCTGTACACCAAAGTGCACTGAATACTTGTGGCTGCAGTTCTCCGAAATACCCTGTGGCACCTGAACCCCGCGGTATTTTGAATGGATGTTTGTTCCTTTTCTCTCCTGCAGCTATTTTGAAAATGGAGCTGGGGTAAGAACTTAGAAGTCCCAATTTCTGATTGCTTTCCATAAGTGCTGTGCAGAGAGCTGCCTCTGCTAGCAGGAGCCATGCTCTTTTGAACTTTGCAGTAAATTTGTGGTCCATGATGTGGTCACATCTGGGTATGAGTTTTCTCCTGGAGGAACAAAGCACAAATGTTACAAGGTAGTTGAAAAATGAGGGATTTTCATTAATAACCTGAAGATACTAGAAAGGGCACCAAGATATTTCACCCACATTTGGTTCTGAATAAAGGAGGTGAAATATGTTGCCACTGTTTGGAGCTGTGTTTTGTAGGTCACTGTGGGTAAAGTGCAAGGAGAGGAAAGACAAAGGAGAGCCAAGGGAGACAGCTGCTGTGCTTTCCCGCAGTTGCAGCGTGGGCCGAGGGGCTGTAAGAAAAGCTGGAAAGTCCTTGCTGGAAAGTGACCAAGGCAAGGCAGTGATTGTGTCTGCATAACCTTTGCAGTCTTTGAGTTGACCTGCCCTTGAAAAATAATTTCGTACGTCTGTCCATCCAAGGAGGGCCACTTTTCGGCTTTTGATCAGCAACTAAACAGTATGGAGGAGTTTCATCCAAAGAAGGGATTTAAATTTATCGCTAAAGGTGGTTGAGAAATACTAACTTTCCTCTTTCTTTTTTTCTTAAATTATGATACAAAACCACCAGAAGCTTACTAAATATTTTAGTTTGTTACCAGAACTTAATTGATTGGCATCCTTAGAAGTTGGTGCTTTGTGGATAAATAAAGATTCAGCTGAGCAAGACCAGGTTACCTGTGCATCCTGCAACCACGTCAACTGCAACACTGAGAACTGAAAGTGTCAGACTGCAGTTAAGTCTTCAGTGATCTTATTTCTGGGACTGCCAACATGCCTCATAGCCTGTGTGAACTGAAGTGCTAGTGTGAACGGAAAGTTTTCCACTACAAGCAGGGCTAAACCAACCTACTTCTCAGGGCACTTGCGTTATTTCCTGGAGTGGTGGCTTTTCTCATCACTATTTTCACTTTGTCGTCTTCTTCAATGTGCTGGCAGGAGTAAGGAGGAATGCCCCTGGGTTTGAGTGTCTGGTATTTTGGTTGAGCTTTTTTGTGGGTTTGCTTTTTGGGTTTGGTGGGTTTTTGGGGTGTTGGTTTTTGGGTTTTTTTTTTTTTTTTTTTTTTTTCCCCTCTCCTTTGATGTTATGAAATTCAGCAGAAAAGACAGATAAGTTACTTCTGTGCCATGCGTGTTTGAGTATTGCTGCTTCTGGCTGAGGACAGCACTCAGTATTTTTGAGTTGTTTAACCTGAGAAGAGGTGTGGATACAGGATGCTAATACCTTTCAAGCAGAAGAATAATTGCTTGTCTCTTTAAGAAGGTGCTATACTTAATCATGGCTTACAGTGTGAGTATCCATGAAATGCTATGTGTTTATGAACGTGCAACTTTATACTGGGCACATTGCTACCCTGCTATATTCATCAGTGTGGAGTTTATCCCAGAGCACCTTGCTCAGTGTGGGATGAGAGTACCATGGATTTGTGCAGGGGTTTTTTTTTTTGGTTTGTCTGCTGTTTCAGCCTGTTAGTATAAGCCTATTGACCTGTTAACATTAATGACTATACGTGTGTTTTCCTAATGCAGTTATAGTCCTGTATGTTAAAGAAAGCTATAAAAATGTAATTGAGCTTGACAGAGTCACAACTCTTGGAGGCACCTGTAGGTTGTGGCATACTCACAAATAGTGGTCGTCCTTCTCACGGGCCATTTGTCGTTTTCCTCTTTTTCTTCTGTTTGGTTTTGCTTTAATCAAATGATGAATTCTTTGGCAGAGGAATGAAGAATGACATTTTCCAAGACCCAATATGATTTATAGGCCCAAATCCTGTTTAAAAAATGACTTGGGAATAATTTATGAGCCTAAGGCTTGTTGGGAAACAATGGATTTGTACAAAAAAAAAAGTCAGTTGTAATCTTTTTTTTTTTGGTAAAACTTATTGCCTAAGCTACAAATTTTCAGGATGTGTGTGTTATTTCATTTAGCTAATGTTTTACTTGATCTATGTTTCTTGAAAGAAAGGTATTGATATATCATGAGAAAAGGTAGTAATTTCAGTGTTGTGATATCTATTCAGCAGTGGGTCTTCTGATGGGGACCTTGTATGTCCTGTTGCATTTCAAGGTCCAGACAGGTTTGGTAAAAGATCTGTCCTTTCATTGAGGTGGTGGTGGGGAGAAAACTCAGGAACTGAAATTGCATTTCAGAGGGATTCGCAGCACTCTCTGAAAACCAGACTCAACTCATGTTTTCTCAAGTCAATGAAATTCTTGGTTCCTTACAAAATTTTATCCATTGCATTTCTGAAGTAAATGTTTGGCTATGTACATAACTAGATGTATATGTGGTGCTGTGGAGTTTAATGTTTAAGAACTGTAACTTTTTTCCTGGAACCAATTAATTTCTTTTATATGCATGATGAATTTTTAAGAAGAAAATACTGGTGTTACATCAATATAGCTAATAATAAATAATATTGGAAAATTCAAAGAATAAAAGAGTTAATCTTAACAGGTTTTGACTATAAATATATGCTATAAATATCAGTGGCTTTTGACTTTTAGATTTAAGTTATATACTTCTATATACATATGTAGCTTCATAGGGCTGTCTTATTGATTGATTTGATTTACATATGAAATCATCAAACTATTACGCAAAGTTTAAGAAGTGCAGCTATGATACATTTGGTTAAAATTGGAAATTAACTTTGGAATTCGTTCCTAAATCTTAACATCTTAGTCCAGGCAAGAATGTGATTTAATTATTTAGGAGTCTTAAGAAAGTCTTAGAACTGTGAATTCAGTTGATTATAAGAACCTAATTTGAGACTAAGCTATATTGACAGTTTTTATGATATAAGAGTTCTTGGTTGCCCAAAGTAATCTGTCCAGTGGATATGACCCGCGGCTGTTTTCTTCTTTGTCTGAATCCAAGCAAACAAATATTAGGTAAGAAGTCAGCATTGCTAAATGTCTCTTCTTTACTAGCAACATCAATTTTCAGCCACATGCCATACAGCTGGGCTATGCTGAATAATAAAATGCAGGTAATCCAGTGAATCCACCAAAGGATTAATATTTACAAAACATAAAGCTCTCCCAGGCATACTATATCAGTTTGGCTAAATATGGAAGACTGTTAAAGCTTGACAATACAGCAGGGTAAGTCATTTGCTATCAGTTACATTTTAACGAGAGCATTTCCTAACACCAATTGTTTGACACTGATGCTTCACAGCCTTTATAACATTTATTCAGTATATTTAGTAACAGTCTTAATACTTACCAGACTTAACATCAAAATTGCTACTAATGCTGCCCTGCTTAATTTTTTAAAATGCAAACTAAAATACTTTTAAAGATATTTTTACAGTAATTTTTAAATTGTTTTCCAAAGCAGCATATTAATACAGTACTATCCGTGCTGTGGATGTTTTTAAAATGGGAAAAATTACTATGTTTTTACCCATTTCAGTGGTTTAACTCTTTAAAGGAGTAAGCATTTAACACTATGTAAACTCTCATTAGGTTAATGATTTTCAAAATGACTGCACAGTTAGAATGTGTATACAAGTTAAAACCACTGAAAGAAAATTCTAAAACTTTAGGTGTTTGTAGACCTTTTTTGAGACAATTGCTAAATCTTATTTTTTTTTACATAAATGCAATTTTTGAAAGAGTTTAGAAAAAAATTTAATAAAATAGATTTCATGAGCACTCTGAAATAAGTACATTGGCAGTTAAAAAGGTCAAAACTTGTTTTTGACTTTCCCTAAATAAGCCCCAGTCAATTATGGTTGTAATGCTGCTGTGTTTCAATGGCACAAGAAAATCTGATTCACTCCTTTGTTCTGTTTTGAAGGCTGTGAGATTTCTTATTGCTGTCCCATTACCATCCATGACTTTCTCTGAAGCAGTTGTATAAAGTATGAGTTTGTTCTGACTGTGGATATACATCTTGCACGGAAAAACTGGAATACCCATGTTTACTGGTTAGTGTTTTATTCTTGTTGCTGAATTAAGGGTAAAGTTGAAACCGTCTATTTTCCTGTGATTCACAAGCACTTGTGACTCTTCAGAGGAGAGGAAGGAGGGTTATCATTTGTCCATCTCATTCCCTGCCTCTAAGAATACAGGTACTTTTGCTTTGGTAGATTATGTATTTGGCTGAGGTGAAGACCATGCTCTGTCTTCAGTTAATCTGCAGCTCTTGCCTGGCAGGTTGCAGGTCAGCAGGTCTTTGTTCCTGAAGTCTTCTGTGGTATCAAAGGTGGCCTTCTGTATTTAAAGTAATTAGCTCAGCCTTTCACAGAATGAGTTTCTTGCAACCTACCTTTGGTTGCATTAATGAGTATCTTACATCTGTCTTCATGTTTGCTCAGTTGCACTGGGATCTCTTCCCTCTTCCATTCTGTCAACTTGTGTAGAAATGAGTACTGCTTAATGCATGACTTGTTTCCTCCCAGCCCTCTTTTGTGTGCCCTAGGTGTGGCCAGGTCAAATGGGGGACTGTAAGTCTTTCCCAAGCCACTAGACACAATCCAGCCCTGTATATTCCTGAGTCTTGTGTTCTAACACCATAATTACTTCCGCATTATATATTTTAATGTGGATCTCTTCTGGCTACCCACAAAAAAAAATAATTTAATAATAAGATCAAGCAAAGAAGCTGAACTGGAAGCTTCAGGCTTAACATGAAGTTGGCATCTGAGTCAATAAAAGGGTCAATTTTCTTTTTTTTTGATGTATTTGCAGCTCCCATAAGCAGGAAAAAACATGCCTCCCTCGTTAGTTTTTGAGGTAGGCTCACTAGCCATAATTGAGGAACTGCAGGCAGTGGTGGAGCAACTGGTAATAAAAGTGGATGGAATAAATTCCTATGGTGCCTGAAGCTGCCTGGCTGCTGTCCCACCACTGCCCAGGAGCACCCTCGTTTAAATTATGAGATCAAGTAGCAGCCACACATTTTGGGGACCACACAGATGTGGGTTCCTTGAATGCAGAAAGTGATTTTTCTGGCCAAACCAGAAGGGTTACAGAGCAGATTCAAACACTTAGCAGTTAGTGAGGTTGATTTAGGGGAGGAGACTCTTTTAAAAATACAATTCTACAAAATTCAGTAGAGAAAATGGAGTAAATGACATTACATACTACTCACCTGCAACCCCTGCAGAGACAATGAGTTTACACTTAAATTTACAGCTTCCAAGATAATGAGGAGCAGTAACTACATGACTGTGCCCTGGAGAAAGAAAGAAAACCAAAGATAATGTACTGCTTACTAGCTAGCCTAATGATGGCTAAGAGACAGTACACTATTAGTCCTACCATGTGCAACAGTTTATTGAGAAGAGGCTCTCTTCCTCTCGCTCTCCATGGACTGACAGTTACATTTTCTCATTAACTAAAACAGGATAGATACGAAGATAGATCCTTCCTTTGGATATGGATATGGTGGTTTGG
>WHYT01015605.1:60493-78050 GCA_009806455.1 Tetrax tetrax | reverse complement strand
TGAAAAAAAGAAAAAAAAAAAAAAAAGGCAAATAAATAAAAACAGAGCTGCTATTCTAGTTCAGCAATCGTTTTTTTTTAAAAAAAGTATGTGACTGTGTTTAAACTTTTATTTTATTGACTTCTTTCCTACTGCAATTTTTCTAGTATAAAAATATGAATAGGAAAATATTATGTAAATAACTGGGACAACTTTCTGGTGCTGCAAGAGACTATTGACAGAATATCATGATGCCAGACTGCCACGTTACTGTATTTCTTGGATTACAGTTGTTACTTAGTTTTAATTAATTCTCTAATTCTCTTAGTTTTAATTAACCCTCTAATGTTACTTAGTTTTAATTCTTTATTCAAAGAATCCTTAATGCACATAATTGTAGTAGTATTATTAGAAGTAGTAACAACAATAATAAAATACTTACTTGAATTGCAGTAATTACTTGAAGTCGTTGTCTCTTATTAAAGTCCAAAGGCTTTTAACACCAATGGGAATCTTTTCACCAAATTCAAAGATTTGGACCCTACACTATGAGAATATTCAGATATATTCTTAATCCTATTGGTTATGCTACTGTTCACTCTGATAATCATCATAATTTATAGATTCATCACACTTGTCTATAATTAAACTTTATTTTCAGAAGTGTGATGATAATTGGATTTCTCAGTCAAGACAACTGCTGACATCAGTGCAAGAATAACAGCACAGAGAGAGGATCCTCGAAGTCAGATAGCCCATGAGTATAAGTTAGGAGCTAAATTTCAAAAAGGTCTGATGTGTGGCAAGCACAGTGGTACCCAGAACCCTGTGTGAAGCGTGGAGGGAGTGGATTGCCTTAAAGAGGAGCTGCAAGAGAGACCTGCTGAACGGGGAACAGCCTGCAGTGAATTAACGCTAAGGGTGTGGGGTATTACTGCCCCTCGATTGGGTGCTGGTTTCTTTTATGGTGGGCAAAAGCCATGATTCACTGTGACGGAAGGAAAAATAGAAGGAGCGCTAGGGTTTGATGGAAATAGTGATATTTCAAGGATGATGTACTGCATAGTGTTTTTCTTCCCCAAATTACAGGTTAAACACCCAAAGGACAACAACTAAACGTATTGTGAAAGTATACGGGTGCTGGGGGTAACTGCCGCTTGCAGGAGTCAGATGCAATCCATCAGCTGTTTCATGGTGTTTTGCTTTCTGTGTGATGATGGCTCGCATCGAGTCATGGCTCTGTGGCACCCAGTATCCCTTTTAAGGGGCCCTGTCTCCTGGGTCTGCGCTGGGCCTCTGGACAATTGTTCAAAGGGGTTCAGATAGATTTGCTACAGGATAGTGATACCTGGCCTGGAGTGAACATTTTGCAAATATTTTTCAATCACTTGAAAAAATAGCTCAGGATTTGAATGTTGTATTGTGCTTGTTCTGGTCCTGTTTCTTCTTCGTGAACCATCCAGATTGCTTGCATGGGTGGACTGAGGGTTGAATTACGGCCATGATACTGATCGCTGCTGGTCCTGTGAGGTAACAGGTGGCACCAAATCTTCCTTTTCCTACTGGAACTGTCAAATTTAGAGGACAGTAAATTTCATTTGATCAGAACTGCAATAAACATCTTCCTCAGCAAGCAGTGAAAAGCAGGGAAGAACTCAAAATATGCAAGTCAAGATTCCTCCTCCTTGGGTTTGCTGGGGCGAGGAAGCTTTGTGCCACCTATGAAAACTAAAAATTCAGTGTAAAGGCATTGCTATTCTGTTTATCAGTCAATTGGAAAAAGAGTGGAATAACTGATTGAAGTTATTTTATATTGATGAAGGGAAATATATTAGAACTAAGGCTGTAATAACTGCTTAACAAATACTATTTTAAGTAGAGATTTCATTGCTAAGGGGTAATAAGGGGTAAAGTACTATTTTCATTTTTTGTACTATATATACGAAGACATTGGTGTGTTCTGTACCAGTTTTATCACTGGCACAATATGCGCTTCAGGCTGTATTATATTTATGATGTTACCACATCATCCAACGTATAGTTGGACATTTGGCACACTTACAATAATAACCAAGATTCTTTTTCCCTGCTCTTTTTGATATATGTATGGGTAGAATCATAGAATGGTTTAGGCTGGAAGGGACCTTTAAAGGCCACCTAGTCCAACCCTCCTGCAAGGAGCAGGGACATCTCCAACCAGATCAGGTTGCTCAGAGCCCCATCCAACCTGGCCTTGAATGTTTCCAGGGATGGGGCATCCACCACCTCTCTGAGCAACCTGTTCCAGTGCTCCACCAACCTCACTGTAAAAAAATTTTTCCTGATGTCTAATCTAAATCTACCTCCCTGTATTTTGAAACCATTACCCCTTGTCCTGTCACAACAGGCCCTGTTAAAGAATTTTTCCTCGTCTTTCTTATAGACCCCTTTGAGGTACTGGAAGACCGCTATAAGGTCTCCCTGTAGCCTCCTCTTCTCCAGGCTGAACAGCCCCAACTCTCTCAGCCTGTCCTCATAGGAAAGGTGCTTCAGCCCTCTGATCATCTTCGTGGCCCTCCTCTGGACCTTCTCCAACTGGTCCATGTCCTTCTTATGTTGGGGACTCCAGAACTGGACACAGTACTCCAGGTGGGGTCTCACCAGGGCAGAGTAGAGGTATAAAACACTTTAATAAAATGAAGTTCATGTAGATGAATACTGTATTTTTAGGGATAGACCAGACTGAGAGGATTAAACATTCACATACATCATGTTAGACACAGATTTAGAAGATGTGTGTTTCATGGTATATGCCTGCCACTGCTTGCCTACAGCTGAGAAGTTTACTGTATGATAGGCTATGACGTGACTGCAGTATACCTGATACCTTACACTACTGAGCTGTTGGGTGCTGGCTACTGTTAGGATACTGCACTGGGAGCTATTTGGTCTAGTGAGCATAGCACATCTCAGCTTTTTCTTTTAATTTTCTCAATAACAATATTTTTTCACAAATTCACATAGAAATCTTTATTATCATTTGTTACCAAAGATGTAATAGCATTGTTAGCACTAGCAGATTTTTTTTAAAATCCTGTTTTTCTTTTTTGTTTGTCTCTGCATCTGTTTGCTATCAATCTCATGCTAAAAGACAAACAATGATAATGTCAAGTCCGTTTGCACTTGCCTGTATGGATGTGCCAAATATGTACTGAGGAATAGTGCTTGTGCACGTGCTTTTCTTATAGTATCTCATTAGGTAGCATCTGGGATGACATGAACTTGTCTTCAGTCTCCAGAAGCTAATCATTTGATTCTAAAAGAAGGGTGAATATTACACACTGAGAAAATAGAAGCTGTCCTGAGAGAGACGGAGGTACCTATGCATGTGTAAGTATCTAATCAGAGCTTCTACTTCTCTCCAGCTCTTTTTGAAAATCGTACCACTAACTCTTTATAAAATACAAAGCCTACAAACGGTAGGTGTAGGTTAGCAGTGGTTATTCAGCTTCCAGATAATAGTCTGCAACAATTTGCAACTAGTCCTCAGGATGTCCTTGCCTTCTGATTTATGTCCACTGTTAAGTGTATAGAGGTACCAGCTAAGCTGCATTTTTGGCTGTTCCCTGGGCAGGCTAAGTCAGCAGTGTGTGTTAACAACGAATGATGTGATAGGGAGAGGAGGTGTTAGAGAAATAACTTCACTAAGAATGCTGAGGGGTCAATTCTGCATATTGGGGTGCTGTCACTGAAGAAGTGGTAGCTTGACTCCAGCTTGTATTTCCCAGGCCCTGATCCTTACCACTTGAGATGCTTCTCAAAACTTGACTCTTGCGCATTGCCATTTGTTCATTCCTGAACACAAGTGTTACCGATACATATTTGATCTTGGACAATGCACGTACTACTATCACAACACTTTGCCTTCAGTGATACAGTGTGTATTTCTTTGCTACAGTGTAAAACCAGAAGTGGGTACACTTGTTCGGTTAAATGAGGATCTTGGATCTTTATGATGGGGTCAAAAATATAGATGAGGTTAAGAACAAAACTCTGAACCTTTCACTTAAATGTATACTGCTCCATTTGGAGCTATTCAGGAACAGAAGAAAAGATGCCCATATTAAAACTGATTAATACGTTAACTAATACAACCCAGAGGCAAAGGTATGTTTTAAGTCCCAGCCTCTGTGCTGATCAGGGAAGATGTAAGCTGTTACAGCCTCCAAGCCAGGAGTCTCTGCTCTTTGCTTGAAGCTGTAGGCGCTCATGCTTTCAGTTTGAGATCTTTGGTCCAGTCCCCAGCGTGTTGGCCAAGAGAGCAGCTGTCATACTGACATGAGGCAAGAACAGCCTCTCTTGTGATGTTTCTGGCTTGGAAGCGGAGAGAGAATATTTAAAATCTCATGAGAGAGAGCTTGTCCTGATAAGCTCTCCTCTGTTATGAAGATGTGATGGTCGAGCGAGCCGTGGGAATGGACAGGCAGCTTTCTGCAGGAGGTCTTGGAACAGAAAAGGTCTGTGCTCAGCAGTGAATTTGAGTTTCTGAACTCTGGTGCTCACATAAGACCTGAATTGTTCAGAACAAAAGAACCAAGCCCTTAAAAAAATGTACTAAAATTGTGTAATGAGAAAATATCAGGAAACAGCCATAGTGGAGACAAATATCTTTCTGACTACAACCAGTAGTAATCAGGGAGGTATGCTGCCATTAAGTGCCCAGAGTGTTTTGTTCAGGCCAGTGCTGCTGCCAGACCATTGCTTCTCTGGGAACAATCCCTCAGGAAGAACAGCTTTCCCAAGTGGTGACCTGGTCCTGATGATTAGGTCAGTGCCATTGCGGGCTAAGTTCCAATAGCTTGTATTTGGACCAAATGCTGTGATTTAAAAAAAAAAAATTTTTTTTTTTTTTTTTTTTTTTTTTTTCCCCCCTCAGGTATTTTAAAAAATAAGTAGCAAATACATATTTGACGAAGAAAAATCTGATCTGCAGTGTTCCACTGTGCATGAGAAGCACATTAGTAAAAAGATGATGAGAATATTGCCACCACTAGCATCTCAGAAAGAATCTTTTTCCCATAGTACAAACCAGAAATGGCATTATCTGGCCTTTTTAAAGGGCATTTTAGCACTATCCGTGTGTTTAAAGCCCTGGCTGAAGAGTGGATCAGCAAACAGTAATCAGCAGATGTGGATTCCAGGGAATGGGCAGTGTCTAATGACTAAATGCAATGATTAGTGAAGGTAGGATCGAGACAGGACCGTAATCCCCAGAACAACCACTATAACTTTTTTCTTTCCAAAGCTAGTTAATACCTTGCCCTTTTAATTATTCTAGCGTCACAGGGAAGTGCCATCTTTTACCTGGTTCTCATTACTCCATCAGATACATTAATTTAAATACTTGTGAACATATAAAACAGGCTTCTGAGCAAGAGGCTTCTTTATTTCTTTTATACACATTTTTATAACTCTGGGTTTTTATCCATCTTATAACCCCTTGTAAAGTGTGCAGCTCTCTTCAGCTACACAGCATGCAGAGCTGGGATCCATTCAGGATGTCCAGGGTGGATTTGGCGGCTCTTGCAACAGTAGGGCTGACAGCCCTGCTCCAGGTAGTAGATCCCTAGAGGCACCAACCTGCAAGTGGATTCTCATTGCTGGCTGCTGTGGTCTCCAATGTCTGGTAGAGAACTCAGTGGCTTCACCTGGGAGAAGGTTTGCTTCTTCCCTCCATCCAAAACTTTTATCATGTGAAGAAAGTAGGAAGGAGCTGTAACTGGTCCTACCTTATTTTTTTCCAATCCCAACCAGCAGTTTGAACAGCCTTGGGATAAAAAGAAGTGGAAGGAAAAGAGGAGTAGAGAAGCAGCAGGGGTAAGCTGTGGAGAGAGGGAGTTAAAGAAGTTGAGAGAAGTCTTAGGGAATAAGTGAAACAAATATATATGCTTTTTAAGCTCCTGCAGTTTCGGAGACTTCGTCGTTTAAGACTTATCTTACCTTTGAGCACTGATTTAATTTTTTTTTTTTAATTCCATCTCCCACCCCTCCGCCCTCCAACTGTATACATTTTGTCCTCCAAGGTCTTTTGGAGATGATGGTAGTTGTGATTAATACTGTGAATTATTGGTGTTTACTGTGAAAAGTAACGTTGATTTCAACAGGGCTTGTAAAGCTCTGCTTCTCTTCGCTTAGCATTTTAACTTTGAAAATTCATTTGGCATTGATAACGTGAGCAGAGCATTTTTGCAGGAGTGAGAATACTGACCTTTTTTGGATTACTGGCTGTGAGGAATGGTTCTTTCTGAATTGAATATTTGATTTGTCAAAATGACTTGTCACTGAAAAGAGTACTCATAGCTCTTCATAATCAAATCTTAAATGGATAATTATCATGCTTTTAGCTATTTTTTATGACCTGTCTTTTGTTTGTGTTGATGTAAAAGTAAAACTGGAAAAGAATGAAATTAAACTCTTCTAAAAACCATAAGCAATACAAACGTAACAGTTTATTGAGGCTCAAGGTTTTGATGTATCGTGGAAGGTGTGGTCTATCTGGGGATCCTAGCCTTTAAAGGAAACAGAAGGCACGAGGCACACAAGTGACAGTTTTGCTGAGACAGTATGGAAGTGTATTCAAGTTTCATTTTGTTTGGCTTTCTGCCATTTGGAGGATGAGAAGGGCAATAATTTGAGTTTATGAGGCTTTTTCTTTGTAAGTAACCCCTTATTTCTAGCATGCAGGGAAATACCTGACTACTTTTTCTCATAAACATCCTTCCATAAATAGTAATTTTAAGTAGGAACTTCCTTTGCAGGTGATGGGGGCTGGTACGCTTGGGGAGGAAGACCACTACTCATGCTTATCTTGACCACGGGAAGATAGCTCTTAACATCATGTTTCAGGTTAGAAGGAAGGTCTTTGTATAAAGCTGACCTTTGTGTATGGAGTAAAAAACTTCTGATAAGGTTTGTTTTGTTTTGGTTTTTTTTTGTTTTTTGTTTTTGTTTGTTGGTTTTTCAGACAGTGGTTATATTTTAGATAGTTACTTCACTTATGGAGGGGTTGAAATAATCTAAGACAGCCAGTGGACTGTCTTACCCATTCTACGTGTGGCTGTTTGTGATCCTCTGTATACTGATACAGACATAGTCTGAAAGAACTTTCTTGACCACAAGATGAAATGGGGGGAAGTCAATTTTTTTTTTTTTTTTTCCTTTCTTCTGAGCATGTGCTGTGAATGTGGTGTGGTGTGCTTAAGGGGACTACTGCACAATGGCTTTTGATGAGCAGTGCCAGTCTGGTAGCACTGAATCATTACAATAGGTGACCTTGTGGAAGATCACTTACTATGATCAGCTATAATCCTTCTCCCACTCATGACACTGCCCTGAGCCATAGTCTACTCTCCTGATGGAAAGAGCTCCCTGCTCCTTTCCACCTTCTTGCACTCACCTTTATCTTATACTTCTGTATTGCCTTTGAAACACAGGTATAGCAATTGTTCATCCTTGAGCTCAGGTTCATTAATTTACAGGTGACTGAGAGCTACTATATCTGATTTGTTTGCCTCTGAAGATGCTTTCCTAAAATAGGAATGTGAAATGCATGTGTATTTTTCTCTGTGATTTACCCGATGTCTGGCATTTTTCTCTGATCTTATAGTTTTCTCTAGTTACTGCTCAATATTTCCTTGCATTTCCACTTAAGATAATAATACGTTGATATCTAGTATGTAAATTGAATTTGAACAATGAAGCACTTGTTATGTGCCTTGCTGATACCCTTCTGTAGAATGGTATTGCTACCTTAAGGCTCAACCTGCATCCCCAGTATACATGCTGTCGCTATTGCTTCACACAGCAAAACTTATCAGTGACTGCTGTTTGGTTTTTTGATGAGTCTCGAGCTTTACAGCACCATTTCCAAACCCATCTGATGGACCTCTCTTGGTAGCAGAAAAGTCACATTTGATATAAGGAAAGGAGCTTGAGGTACGTGCAGAGGAATGGCGAGCTGCAGGATGCCTCTGAGTGCTGCCTCACCCACGATGTGAATGCACTGCTTGGATAAGGTAGATAACAACAATTCTTGAGAAGTTCAGACTTTTCTGTTCTGGATGCTAGTTCAAATGACTGGGATAACCACACATTTGCAGCTTCCAGCTTAGGTAAGAGTTTTTTGTTTCAAACCAATGTTGTGCTATGGTACACAGATTTTAAAACAGAGGTATTTCCAGATTCAGTGATACTAGCAGGCTTTCTTTTTATAAGTAGGATGCAAAAAGCAAGCCTTGCAGGGGGGCGACAAGTTAGTTAAGGAAAATAAAATAATAATATTCTATTATTCCACAATAAGAAAGAAAAAATATGCCAAGGAAAATTAAGTAGCAGTTGTTCCTATGAAAACTATGGAATTAAATTAAACTCTTTTACTGACATTTCAATATTGGATTTCTTCCACTTCCTATGTATTTTTTTGTTAATTTTATTTCAGTGTAATAGACTTCTTTTCATTTCTGGGTTATCTTTGGTTTTTTTTATTTTTAAACTATTCTTTACTGGCAAAGAGTAAGAAGAGACCATTTAATAAATAAATAAAGGAAGAGTAAAATGGCTATTCAGAAAAATAAAAATTGAATACTATATGAAAAATTGAAAAACTTAACCAACTGTAGAAATCTTTTATACAATCTAAAAAGCTACACTTGCAAAGCAACTTTTTGCCCACCCCTTATTCTTCTTGATTATTGTTTTAGGTAGCAGTAAACAGAAGTGCAACACCTTTGATAGATTAACTGAGTCTGTGCTAAGAACTGTGGGATGGCAACGTATGTGTCTGTGAAACATCAGAGAAAAATTCAGGCAGTAGTAGATTGCTGAACTGAAAATTCACCAATATGCAATAATTAGTAGCTGATACTCTTGAAAATACCATGGGATATCATTGATCCCAAGTGAGTGGGATCTCTTCTGCAACGGTATGAAATAAGATGGAGGAAAAAGATTGGTGTCCTCTGACAGTGCACTGGGAGCTCTTTATGATTTCCAGTGATAGAAACAAAGTTGATCTTAGACATTTTTAGGAAGTTCTGTGCGTATTGTGGCTGAAGAGTTAACAATAGTTTTTGGTTCTCTGCCTCATTTATTGGCTTGTGTGGAGGAAGTAGTAAGGAACTTGTTTCCTCTTGCTTTACTGGTATTTTCTTTCATTTTCATTCATGAAATTCAAAACCTCTCAGTTAAATAACAGCATATAACAGGCTGCTGCTTTATTAATATGTCTTTGGAGGATAACAAAGGGAATGGGTGTAACCAGTTGAAATACTGTTCTTGGACAGTCAATATTGGAAGGCAGTAGCAAAGCCCTTGCCGTCTCTAGATGAGCAAATGGATTACTTTTCCACTCAGGCTCCGCTAGCTCTTTATAGTGATTGAATTTAAATCTTTGCTGGTGTTTAATAGCAACTCTTACAAACAGAAAAAAAATATTTAGAGAGAGAATGAAATCTCAACAGTATCACTTACACAGACTTTTCCTTGTGGACATTGTTGTTGTTGTTCTTTTTTCAATCTATCTCCAATTAAATCTTCATGTCAGTGGAATTACACAGTTACTTCAAAGACTGTTTCTTTGGGTCATGATTAGAGGTATCTGAAATAATGAGAAAGTGAGAGGCAAGGAAGAGAGTGAACTTCTGCAAGGGTTTATAACATTGGAGTATAAAGAGGAGTCTTTGTTTATTTGTTGTAAAGGTCCAAAATGTGCCAACCTAATCTGCTACATTTCCACCTGCTAGCTGAAACCCAAGGTAACCTTCCCCATCAGCCAGAGGAAAAAAGGTGACAGTATATTCTGGGCTACTGATATATTTTCTATTTGTACACTCATAACTTTTAAAGAGGGAATGTCATATATCTGGAATTTCAGTACCTTGCTTGTCACAACTTCTCAGCCATTTTGGGATGGTGAAGATGTAAGGTTGGTCTGTGTTGCGATGGATATTGGCTGTCAGGAATCTCTGAGAGGCTACAACCACAGAACTCTGCTACTTTACATAGAACTCAAGAGCTACTGAAATTAGAAAAAGAAGACATGGCTCCACTGCAGCCTTACGCTAGCACAGTGAATAAAGTTTGAAACACTTGTGTTTATCTAATTGATGTGTAAGAATGTTGTAAATGGCAAAGTAGTACAATTATTTAGTTTCTTACCAAGCTTTTGTTTCCTTCTGGTTGTATGGATCAAACTTTCCAGATGAGGGAGGTGTTTATGAGCTTCTGTAATACTTTTTTTGGTTGGTTTTTTTTTTTTTTTTTGTTTGGTTTTTTTTTTTTTTTCTTCCCCTGCATTTTTCCCATAGGCTTGTTCACAGCAACACCCACTGGAGGTAATGAGCAGTGACAGTATCGCTGCAACTTTCCCCCAGGGAGCTGAACAACATTGGCTCCTGTAAGCCAACGCTGTAAGCAGTGGTTTTTTATATAAAGGGTGGGATGCCTCTGGTCTCCAGCAGCATGTTTTCTGTCAACTAGGAGAAAATGTTTAAATAAAAAAGTCTAATAAACCTGGTCAAAGCGAAGCTGGGTTTCAGTTTACTCAGCTGCTGTAATGGGTTATGAGAATGACACAAAGCTTAATGCAATATAGTTCATTTTATTCCTGAACTAGTTTCGTTGTAATCCAAGCAAGAAGTGGAGCTGTCATGATAATGTGAGTGTGTTCAGTAGAAGAAGCATGAGATTCTGTTTTTAACAGAAATTCAACCCTAGGCATATGAAAATGTGGTATTAAGAGTATAAATATGAGAAGCTCCTGCTAAAGACATGGAAATGGCCCTTGCATGGCCTTTTGCTAGGAAGACAGATCAAGTGAATGTACAAGACCTGAGAGTCGTGTTGCTGTGAGAACTGGGCTATAATTTAGCGAGCTGACAGGAGGAGTGAAGTATCTCCTCAATATCTGTGTTTGGCAGAGGAGATGAATGCATACATCAGGAAACAATGTTTAAGTGTTTTATTTCCTTATTTCAGCCTGTCAAACTGTCAGCGTAGTTAATGGCCACCAAGAGAGAGTGAGGGGAAGGGAGGGAGGGGAGTAGGATAAATGGAAGGAAACAAAGGTGCTGTGGAGTCTGGAAGAAAGGAAGACTGGGAAAGATTAGCAGAGTGCTGAGGCATAATGGTCCCCTGGACACAAATGTCTAAACTCCCTCCATCGGCTCAACCCTCCTCTCCCCTTCAGCCCTCCAAGCAAATGTGTAGAGATTGTGAATGTCCCGGTGCACCGCAAACAGTAACTTTATTTTACTATATTAATTTTGCTGCGGTAGTACTTTCAGCCCCATGGTCAGCAAGGTACTTCAGCAGGACTTCATCTCATATTAGAATGTTTTTCTGAAGTGGGATCCAAACTGAAAAAGATTGAATTGGCTTGTTCGGACTTTGAGATCTTGAGATTCAGACAATTTCTTTGTGGTGTTTTACAAACTGTCTGTAGCTGCACTTTTTCTTTTAAACAAACAAGGTTTAAATTGTTACTTCATTAAGTATACAGGGTCTTGGGACTTAAATCTTCTCTCTGACACACCCACGCACCTTCTACTAAAGTCAGTACAAATGGAATGCTTCTCATAAGAGAAGTACTTTTAAGGCAAAGCCAATGTTATGTATTATTTTCATTGCATGGAAACAGAAAGAGAGTAAATTTTTTTTTTTTTTTTAAATACCTCAAAGACTATTTGGTTCCGTAACTGCGGAGAGGAGGATAACACAAACTATTCCTGTCCTTTAGTCAAAGACAACGCTTTGTTGATCATGTGGGTTGGCAGCATGTGATGGTTTAGCCCGAATTACCACACAGTTTCTCGCTCACCCTCCCCCTCCCCAGTGGGATGGGGGAGAGAATTGGGAAGGAAGGAGAACTTGTGGGTTGAGATGAAGACAATTTACTAAAATAACAAGGGGAAACTACGATAATAACAGAATATAAGAATATTAAAACATACAAAGTGAACAATATATGTTTTCTAACCGCCTGATGTCCCAATGACTGATACAGCCCGTCCCGAGTGGTGATCACAGAAACAAAACCAAGCGGCAAGCAAAAGAGCAAAAGGGAGCCAGCAAGGTAGAGGTAACGATGCCAGCAAACCGAGGGAGAAAGATGGACACCAGGAAGGCAGATACCCACCCTGGCTAGCCCCCGCTTATATAATGAGCATGATGTTTATGGCATGGAATACTCTCTTTGGCCAGTTTGGGTCAATTATTCTGTCTTTCTCCCAGTTTCCTGCATCTGCAAATTAGGGAGACTTGGAAAGCAGGACCACATCCTTGGTCTCATTCACAACCACTGGTATCATCAGGGTGTTTATCAACATTCTTCACACAGGAAATCCAAAACACACCGGCTACTGAGAGTAAAATTAACTCTATCCCTGCCGAAACCAGGACACAGCAAAAGGACTTTACAGTTCTGCAAGGGGAGGTGGCGTTAGCTTGCACACACCCTGATGAAGCACCTTCAAAACTGTGTTTCAGAGATGTGAAGCCTGGGTAGCACGTGTCCCAAACTGGATAAATGACAAAGCTGAAGCTTTCCAGGCTCTGTGGGGACCATGCAGCTCAGCTGTGGCTTGACTTGAGCAACAACAAGCCCTTCCCTTGTGCATCATGGCAGAGAGCAGAGCCTGTTTGGGGAAGGGGAGTGGCTGTTGGGATTAAACTTTAGGATGTGCGGTAGTGATTCAGACGAAGGCTTTGGGCATTGCCTGTTTGTGTTAGTAGAGTTACAGGGCCACAGCCTGTTCCACGTGAAGCCGCTATGATATCATGCGACATCATAAGGTACAAGTTTGAACTGGGCATGGTAAAAACAGGTTTTCCTTTGGCACAGCATTGCTGTAATAGGGCTGTGTGTGTGTTCTATCCAAATGCGCAGTTCTTATTAATTATTCCAGTGAAAGCCACTTGACTCCTGTAGATGTTGGTTTTGCATATCTATCGCTTCTTTAAAAAAAATCCTTAAATTGAACAAACAAATAGGTAAAATATGGAAAGAGTGATACAATGGTATTCAGCATGGTTTAGTGTTTTTCTTATACTAACAGTCAAGAAGTTGTCAATTTTTCCTGTAGCCATTTCAGTGGAGGAGAGTTTTTAGAGAAGTTTTCAAAAAGAATATATTACTAGCTTTGTCAAGTATTACAGAATGGGGTTTTTTTTTGGTTATGAGAGGAGCTATGGGGAATATCTGGTGTACGTTTTTGAAAATATGATTAATGAGTGCTGGAGTATGGTGGTGTCAGCTGTCCTGAGCGACTGTTCAGCCTGGCGGTGCAGAATTGTAGAGAATAAAGTAAGATGGCATTAGGCTGGGAGGAGCCTTGAAAGTCAGGACAGTAGGAGATGGCTTCCCTTCTCCATCACAGCAGGTAAAGGAAAATTGCAAAGGCAGGTATTTAAGAAGGAAATCAAGGGATGAGAAGGATTATTTCTGCTGTGGCAAGTGCTAAGAGGGGGATTAGGCTGCTTTTGTGGACACTGAAGCTGCCATATCCTTAGAACAAGTTTTTAATGGCTTTATAGTGGGACTCAGGCTGAACTCTAGAGTACTAGAAGTGCTCTGATTTAGCACCCTTAGAAAGAGGAGTTAATTATTTTTCTCTGTCGTTGTATGGGTAACTGAAAGGATAAAGCCTGAACCCAATCCACAAACTTCAGAAACATTATGTCAGTAGAATACAGTGATGCTTTTTTTAAATGCAAGTTTAATCAAACTCATGAACCCTACTTGGCGTGTGTACAATCATGCCCCAGGCTCTATGGTCTCAGGAGGTGCAACAGGTTAAGAGAACGGTGTCTCCTCAAAACCTGATTTAGGGATTTCCAGTGACTCAGAGCAGGTAGAGCTGGTGATTGAGCGATATGTGGTCAGTTATTGCTGTGCTGGGGATAACTGAGCCGCTACTGAGCCTTTGTTTCCAGTAAGATGTGAAAAATACATGATTCAATGAAAAGGCATATACTTCATTTCAGACCTGCAGCAGCACTACTAATGTCCATCTGAATACAGAGACAAGCAACTATATCTGCATATTTAAATTTTACGTATGATCCTAATGCAAATTTAAATTACCTTGCTATGCTAAGCAATCATAGGAGCTCAATATTAAATGATAACTATGTTTCACCCCTGAATTGAGGCTCTTTGCTGGAGTGGACAAATGAGCCGAATGCGCATGCTTGCATGGCTGGAAGGACTGAAGAGCTGAAGCAGAACTTGAAAAGGAAGTGACTGTGTTAGTCAGCCAGTTTTTCAGAAGGAAAAAGGGTTTACGTGAATCACTGGAAACTACTTCACATTGTTCTCATTCAGGAATATACATAGGAGACACTTTTTGCCAATAAAAGCATTAATTCATGGGTAATGAGGAGTCCTTGCCATTCCCATGTGAAAGCTCTGCCAGATTGGGTCAGATGACTCCACCTACTAAAACTATGTATGCTTATGACATGCACTGCTTTAAGCCATAAATAAATCTGTGGCATTGTGCCTGTAATAATCTTTCTGCAGAGCTGTACAGCCTACTGCCCATTAGCTGATGTATTTATCATGCTTACTCGTTCTTTTCCATTATTTCTGTAGTATGAGTATGACGGTATCTGGTAAAGTAATTTTAAAGGTATTGTTAGAAGTACAAAAATACAGATCCTGAAGCTAATGGAGCTCTGTGGAGGCACAGAAGTAATTATTGTGAATCAGCTTGTTGCTCATGTAACTGAAACTCTTCATCCATGTACACACAACTCTCTGTGTGTGTATATATATATGCACAAATACATTTATTTTTTATGTAGTTAAGGTCTCATGCTTCTATATACTTGATGATTACAAAGCAAAGTGAATATAAAAATGTAAGTTTCTATGTGTGGAGATGTTCATAGGGAGATGCTATTTTAGTATGTAGAAGGAGGTGATCATGTAATTGAAGACTCTCTTATGGTTTTCCAAAAACTGGACGGATGTAATCTGTCAATTTTTTTTCCAGTTTAAGTCAGAGATTTTTATGATGCTATTGCTCACTCCAAAAGCAAATATTCTACGAAATGTGATAATGTGATGAAAATTGCTATTTGCTATGTTTCACTGTGTGGTGGGAAGCACAGGCTGAGTATTTTGTTTGTAATTCTGCTAAGTTAACTAAGTTGTTTGTGTGGGTATGGACGTATTTGAAAAAGACAACTGTTTGTTCTGGGCTTTTTGGTGGTTTGTTCTGGATTTTTGGTGGTTTGTGTGTTGTTGGCTTTTTGTTTTAGTGGGGTTTTTTGTTTTGGGTTTTTTGGGGTGTGTTTTTTTTTTTTTTTTTTTTTTTTTCTTAGAAGAATGTTCATGAAAGCGTAGCAGATGAAGAGCTGTGAGCTGAGGATGTGTGTTAACCCGCACTGGTTATATGTAGCTGCTTGAAACATCATAAGCAATTGCTGCGTTTCTGAAAGGCTCTGCAATTTTCCTAGAAGTAAGTGTTGGTCTGCGTAGCAATACTCAACGATACAGTCTCAAAACGGAAGAAACGAGAGCATTGCTGTATCTAAGTATTTACAGAGTGTCCATGTAGAGTGTGGCATTTTGACATTTCCCTTCTGTCAGCAGCTGAATGCTATTAATTCCTAAGTAAAGAAAAGTTTCGGAGCCCCCACTGGACTTCCCTGGAGGCAGAACAGTTCATCAGCATGGTAAGAGACTCTGGAGAGGTCTGCCGGAGAAGTCCGCTGTCACCTCCTCAGTACTGCATTCCCTGCTGGCAGTTTTTCACAAATCCTGTGATGCTGTGCCCACATCCCAAAGTTGCTAACATAAAAGATTTACAAGTTTGCCAAGAAAATAAGTTTTGTTGTTTGGATACATTATTTTATGGATTTAAGAAAAAAAGCACAGTTGGTGGAAACCTTTTAGCGTTCCCGATACAGATACATCTGGGGATAATTTTGTGCAATAGGAAAATAGTAAGGTATCAGTCTTCTGGGAAATGTTGCTGTCTTTACATTAAGACTAAATCATAGGTATTCTGTAAGTACTTTGCAGTTATAAAATATCCTATATTTGCATAGTAACAAGTAGTGGTCCTTTCAAAGTACTCCCTTTCTCCTGAAATACCAAGCAAAAGAACAGTTCACAGATTTGGTGCAGATTTTCCACAGTGAGGTTTCCATCCTGGAATTTATTTCTTCATGCTCCACCCAGAAAGCCAGTCTTAATCTTTCTTGTTCTTTTTGTCAACTGTTTTCATTGCTGGGACATAAATTACCTCCTGACCCTATCACTGCCAAAGATTTTGCCACTTGGCCTAAAAATGCGTGTGCCAGGTTTTCTGGAAATCTCCAGAGGAAGAAGCGGGAACTGACAAGAGCCAGGACTTTCTGAGGTTGTCTCAGAAACCCAGAGGTGCCATCAGCGACAAGTTTTCACGTATGCCCCGGAGCTCCTCAGTCTCATCTGTGCTGGACCCCACACCCAGATTAGAACAAAAATTTTAAAAACTGTGTATGTGTGAGAATATACGTATATTTTTATATATATGTATGTGACATTTGTGTGTGTGTAAGTTAGTAATGAAAAGCATGTCTTGATCGGGTCTTTACTGTAACTTCAATTAGAGTGAATGGCTCAGTGGTTTTAGTGTTGAAAGGTGCAGAACAGAAGTGCCAGGCAACGTACAATGAAATGGATCACAGGATGATGCTAACAAATTTTCAGGGTAATTTGGGAATTAAAATTATTCTTTCTTGTGTATTTTTACCTGTAAGAGACTGATCTCATCAGGTGATAAATTTGGTAGAGGTGGTGCTTTCTATGGTATCCTAAGTATGAAGAATAACATCCAAATTAAAGGCTAATTTTTCTTCCACCAAAAGCAATGAAAGTATTCTACTGGACTTAGAGTATATGCTTTACATTATAGTGGCTATCCTGCAGGTGCGTTAGGATCATAGAATCATTTAGGCTAGAAAAGACCCTTAAGATTGTTGAGTCCAACCATTCACCTGACACTCTCAGGTCAGCCACTAAACCATCTCCCTAAACATCATATCAGGGTAAATAATGGGTATCTGTAAGATACGTTAAAGAGGCAAAGGGGATACCAATGCAAGAGTTTGAAGGACTTTCAAACAAATGTAACACTTATCTTTATTTGGATTTTCAGTTTTTGTTTGTTGTCTTAGGAATTAAGTTCCAGTTGTGCTTCAAACAGTGTTTTATATTCAGAAGGGGGAGTATATCACATACAGGACAATGAACATCATCTTTTATTGTTGCACTCACTGAAGCATGTCTTATTTCTTGGGAATTTTTATATTTGTTGTCTGTCATTCTGAGACCTTAACACCATTTTACTTTTGCAGTTCATAGTATTGCTTTATTGGTCAAAATTTGTGTGTGGCAGGGAAGTATCAGAGTATATTCAGAGAACAGTAATTCTTCCAGTAACCATCCTTTCTGGAAAGACTGTGATGCTAGGTTTCACCTGTGCTCACTGTTTGGTTTCACTTGTTTGTTTTTGTGTTTTTGTTTGGTTTTTTTTTTTTTGTTTAGCCT
>WHYT01015605.1:30402-42490 GCA_009806455.1 Tetrax tetrax | reverse complement strand
TTTTTTTTTTTTGTTTTTGTTAACCCTCAATTGAAAACCATAACACCTTCTGGCAGATAGTTAACACTCATCCTTCGTCCAGCTTTAGGTGAAGACAATAGTAAGACATGGGCTTATCTGAAAGTAAGCCTTTCTGTCTTGTTAGGTCTTCCTGTAGCTATTGGATTAAATTTTTCTATATTTGGATAGACTGCAGCCTGGGCTAGAGTGTTTGCCTTGGTGGCACTGGATATTTTAGTAGGAATTTCTGTTTGCTTTTGTCACTTAAGCATTATCCAGAGTACTTTTGTGGGTCATGTTTTTCAGGCTTTTTGTAGTTTTTGAGGATTTTAAAAATTTCTTCCACGCAGTTCTACCTTGAATGGTGACCACAAGGTACCAGTTTCACATGTATTCTTAGTGACTGAGATGAAGCCTGCCCTGTTACTCATTAGGAGTGTTTGCCCACCTCTTTGTTTGCAACTTGGATTTTAAAAAGCTCACATCTCCAACCGTTCTGCATTTGAAAATTAATTAATAATTATAGTGTTGATGTATCAAACAATTTGGTTTGGAAAGGGGTTTTGCAGGAGTCAAAAGAATAAAATGCAGGAAAATATTTGTGGTCATTGAGTCTGAAAACTGGCACTCACAGGATCCCACTGAGCGCCGGAGTGCCAGTGTGGAGGGATGGGTGCAGGAGCAAGAATCGTCCAGATACGGGTAGGCTTTTGTCGCCCAGGCTCAATCAGGCTGTAATCTGATGGGGATGTATGGGTGCGTGGTTGCCTCTGCGTGAAGCAAATACAAAGCTGCTTCAATTCTCAGACCTGTTTATGCAGTTAGATAGTGAAACCAGGTCTGTATC
The DNA here is from genome assembly GCA_009806455.1 of Tetrax tetrax. Taxonomy (NCBI): domain Eukaryota; kingdom Metazoa; phylum Chordata; class Aves; order Otidiformes; family Otididae; genus Tetrax; species Tetrax tetrax. The sequence goes on along the minus strand of WHYT01015605.1, from coordinate 41,643 downwards.
AGCCCAGTGAGCATCTGACCAGGCCTGGGGAGCTTTTTGGAGCCTGTTGGTTGAGGTACCATATGCCATTTTTACATATGTACTTTATACTTATTTTTAAAAACCAGTATCCCACATAAGTAAAATCAACATAAGGATGATCTCTGACTCTCTAGCTACTGTTGAAAGGAAGTGCTTACAGCTTCTTTGACAGTTGTTCCTTGTAACTGGGAAGTTTAACTAATTTTTCAATTACAACTTTTTTTTTTCCCCAGGTAATTTTTAGGAGTTTAAATAACTATTGGAAAAGGAGCTTTATCCTTTGAGCCTTTTCTTAGGCAGGCGGTCCCTGCTAGCTTTTGGACAAGACAATTAAGCAACTTATTTGCAAAAGCAAATAAATAAAGCAGCACGTTTTAAATCAACGGCATTCTAAAAGAAAACCTTTTTTTTTACCCACACCACCCACATATATGTTAACATACAGAATTAGTCCTAACCTGCCAAAAGAAGAAAATACACAACACCTTTCAAAGATGCAAATTGACAATTAACAAAACAATAGAGTTCTAGCCTTCCTTTGCTGAGGTGCAAATTGATAATCAGATTGCCATAAAAAGCTGATGGCTTCTATTTATGATTTAGGTTGAGATGAAGGCTCCCTACAGCAGAAGGGGAGGGAAAAGGACAAAGTAATGCAACCATTCCCCTTACACTGGGAAAAACCTGCATAAGGAGCACTGGGATACCAGGCTGACGTCAACTGTGTAGCTTGCATGTCGTTAAAAAAAGACAACAGTAATGAGAAGGGGATGGTAAAATTTGGTTATGTTACGGAGTTGCAGAGGGCAGAATCTGACGGGTAACAACTCATTCTTGTATGTATCCTGTGCCCTACAGTGATATTGATGAAAGAAACTGCAAACCCTGCGTGATAAATTTTTTTCACTTATCTTTGGCAGTCTTGCCCTCACTCTGCCCATTAAACTCCATCTCTTGTATTTATCCTGGTGTTTCACATACCCCTGAGCTGCTGCACTTAACTACTGGCTTATTTTATCCTGACTTGCCTCAGATATCTTTTATCCTTTCCAAAATTTTGTTTTGTATTTTCCTGCCATCTGACCTCTGTTGGTTCTGTGCTTTTGTCCGACTCCAGCAATACTGGTGCCTTAAGTCATGTCTCTTTGTGGCCTGTAGTATTCCTGCTGCTGCGTACTTATGAGTGTTGCTGGGTTTTAATGCTATTTTTTTTGCTTACTTTGATTTTGGTTTACCAATGACGAGTTCCCAATGCTATCTACTTTTTAACATCTAATCTCTCTTCAAAGATCTCCCTAGTAGTGCATGTTCGTTAATTTTAATTTTGTTCTTCTGAATTCTTTTCACTTGAAGTTTTGTTACTATGGGAGCTGAGTTTTAAAAGTAGAAGAGTAATTTAAGGACAAGACCTTTTTAATAATCTGAATAATTTGTATGTGGCATTTGACAAATATATAGATGTATAGTCTGGGATTTTAAGACTGGTTGGAGTATTCGAGACTTTGTTAATTTGAATCCAAGCCGCATGATTAAATGTCCTAGATATCTTGGAAAGTTTCAGCCATAATTATACAGTTTTAATGAATTTGTTGCTCTTGAAAATGTTGAGTTGACAGCTGCTTAGGATGAAGTCCTGGATAGTTGCAGCACATAATAGGTAGAGGATTGTAGAGCTCTGAGCGTGCTATGCATTACTCAGTGCTTTCTCAAAACAAAATTGAAGATCACTCTGTAGATGAGCGCCTAAGCCTTCCCTTTCTGTCAACAGAGCAACTAGATTTTATTTTTGTGGACAGCTGGCTAGTAGCAAATACTTGACATCTTCCTCTTATTTATGGTTTTGTGTCTGTGCGTGTCAGTCCACCAGGATGGCTGCCACAGCCCTTGTCACGCAGGGAGGAACGGAGACATTTTGGATGCTGATGCTGGCAGTGACAGTATTCTTGGGCCTGTATTCAGGGAACGTATTAATCCCTCTCTCAGATGTCAAGATTTAGCACCTCTTACGTATTTTGATTAGCACTGAATAGGAGATTTTTATCCTTAGTGATGTAGTGGCTTGTTGCATTTAGATACCATTTATTATGAACTAGATCCTGACATTGAATATTATCTGACTTCTCTGAAAGCCAGCCCCTCTTGAGCAAATGTGGTGTTTGACAAGTAAATAATAGTGTATGGTGCCCTACGAACATGTTTTAACCTGCGCAGCCTAAGTTTTCTTAGGCTTGATGCATGTATTTAAAAAGTGTTGTATGCAAAACATGCAAAGATGGAAAAGTTTGTGTATATATTAAATGATTTTTTTTTTAATTTTTTTTTTTCTTGAGCAAGATTCATGTTGCTATCGCTCTACGCAGCATTTTATTATCCTGCCTCTGGTAGAAAGGGGTATGTAATCTGAAGTTTCGGGGGTGGACTTATTTTTCAAATAAAAGCCACTAAGGCCAGCACTTTTGTCCCTTTTCATGTCTTGTGAAGTCTGTGTGATTTCTAACCTTTTATTTCTTTTTTTCAGGCTATTCATGTTTGCTGTCGGGCAGGGCAAATCAATCTTTTCTGAGTACTCTTTAATCATAAATCTAGATGTATTAAGCTTGCTATTACCTGGCCAGTGGTAGTCAGAAACAGAAAAAGGCAGGGGGGAATATCTAGTGAGTATGGCTGAAGTGTGATTAGGATCACGGGGCTTCTTGCTCTGCGCACCTTGACTCTTGACTGTAGTGATGCTTTTGGTTTTGTGGGTGAGCTGCTTTTTGGTTTTGTTTTGTTTTTCTTTTTAATATATTTTTTTTTTTTTAAGGAAGCTACTTGAGTATTCTGTCTAATGTGCTTTGTAATGTCTGTTTTGTGTGCTCTGAATGTTTATTTCCCTTAGCTTACATTTCCCCTCTGGTTTTCAATAAATCTTGGTGCACCTTTGTATCCTGCCGTCTTTTCTGCTCTTTTTCCCTAGAGTGTTAATACCCACCCCCTGAATATCTGTAAAATCAGCATTTTATTTTCTCCCTCCTGAGCAGCTATTGCCATCAGCAGTTATAAAATAATGGCTTTAGATGTGTCCCTTATAGTACATTGACCCCTCTGTCTGATTTATCATTAATTTCCAGAGATTTGTTCCAGGCTTGAACTAATTCCTTCCCTCCAGGGTCTTGAATTAAAAACCACGCTGAAACCCACTTCCTTGTTCTTTGGTACCTGGGATATTAATCATATTGCCACCAGCATTCCTGGCACATGGAGGCATCCCACTATGGTTAACGATATTCTGAGTGTCTTCCATTGGCTTCTGTTACAACAACATTCAAGCTTCTTAAACTTGTTTCTGAGCTTGAATCCTATCTTGCTACTGTTTATAGCTTGCATTTCCCTCCCTTAATGCCCATACTCTTAGTGAAAAACTAGTATTTGTCTCTGCCAGGTTCTTGCCCAATTACTTCTTTCTGCTTCTCCTTCGTGCAGTTAAAAGGAGATGTACTGATAGCCAAGATCAAAGTCATGGATCTTGGGATCTACCTAACAGTGTAGGAATATTTCTAGGCTACTGTTTTGAGGCTTGTAAAGTTTCTATGCATAATTAAGAATTGAAAGAAGATAATCTTACGAGTACTGTGACATGGTCAATCATCGGAAAGTACTGTATCTTGGGTTGTAAGTTTTCTTCATTTGAGTGTATTGGTTTTAGTGGGTTGAGTTTGGAACTAGCAGGAAGAAGACATGGTCCCCAGCAAGGCAGTGGACAATAACTGCTTGGCCCTACTGACCATAGGACACACAAATATTGGTGTGTTCACTGCAGGACTGTTGGGAATGGATGTAAAGGAATGTTAAGACTTGTGACCCGTCACGGCGACGACTTCTCCTGAGTTACCTTTTCTAGGCACTGTGAAAGTCATGTTGCTTCTTGAAACTTAAAATTGTAAATATCAATGAGTCCTTTGGAGATCATTCACGTGCATTTATTAATGCCCTGTTCCTTATTAAAATTACAATCAGCTCTTTCTAGGAAAAGGGCTCAGAAGGGTTGCTGTGCAGGAACCTGCTCCTTCAGAGCTAGGGCTCGTCAATACCCTCTATTATTTTCCTGTTGCTGAAGTGCAGCATGACAAGCGATTACAAACTGCCGCTTAGGATACGATTGCAAACATGGTGTACCTGTATATCTCCCTCTCAAGACAATAGGAGCTGTCAGTTATTGCTACTTCTGAAAATTAACACCCCAGAAAACTAAATCCACCCTGACTCATTATGAATTTTAGCCCTTTTGACATTAAAAAAGAAAAATTGATTTTGACAACGTGAAAATCTTGATACTGAATTGCTTGATTCGGAATTGCTTTGTACAGCTACTGAACTGCATTAGTAACCTTTGGTCGTATAAAGTAAGTGCATCAACATTTATGTATATGAAGCAAAGAATAATGAAATGTCTGCTCTGTGTTGCTTCTTGTTTGCAAACCTGATGCTAACTAAATTCACTTGTAATCTAGGAGGATCCAGAGGCACATTAGCTGGCAGAGCTAATATGTAGCAACAATACAGACAGAGAAACATTTTGGAAGGAAAGCATCAAGTCCTTACTCGTTGCAGTGTTTATTGAATTTGAGACTTCAAACACGGGGCTCTAGCACAGTGTACAGCTTGCTCCCTGCCTTTGCCCGATGTCAGAAGGAGACACTGCTTCTGATGCCTGGAGTAAGTTTGCCCAAGCCGAAAGTGTGTCTTGGAAATTTTGTTCCTTGCAAGGATCTGTGTATAAAGACTCCATTTGTGCGGCAGAAGAAGCTACAAATAGCTTGTTGTGGTATGATTAACAAGTGATACAGAGAGCCATGGAACAGTCATACTGCCACGTTTTCAGGTCTACTTGCCAGATCGGGGGTGTATGTGGGGGTAGGACATTGCTAGTCACCCCTTTGCACTCATGCCTAGTATCCTTGGGTTTTTATGCCTGAAGTCTCAAAGTGCCTAGCCTAAAAAAAAAAAATTCTAAGATTGATTTATAAATGTTAGGATGAAAAGAAAATAGATCCTGATGTTTTTGTTTTACTTCAGGTCTTAAGTCACAAGTAGTACTTATACCAGCTTTCCCCAGAAACAGGAGGGATAGAGAGGGATAGAGACCTAATAAAAACATAATGCAAGCTGAATTCCCATGTATTGACAGATGTCTAGGAGTTGAAGCTTTAAGAGAAGTACAGATGCAATGGCTTGTGTGCTAACAACATCAACAACAGTCTTGCGGTGTGTACAGCGTTACCAGCCATTGGTGTGTGATAAAGCTGCCAAAGTGATGGCAGCCTCTTAGCCATGTCATAGCTGCCCTTAAGTGTCACTAATAGCCTGTCTGTCCCTACTTGGTTTAATTTATCCTGTGTTGCTGAGCTCCGCATTGTGGAGCATTTTTTTGACTACAAGGGCAGATGGACTTGTTTTGGTTGTTTGTCTAGTATTTTAGAGTTTTTTGTTGGTGGTTTGTTTTTTAAACATATCTGGCAGTTTCTTGTGCTGCTCATCACCATGGACTCCTACCTTTGCTGACTTGTGGCTGACTATACCAATCAAGGGGCGTGCCACAGGCAATATTGCGCTTCGTTGTCTCTGTGGGCCGGGAGGGTCACTGCTAGTGGTGAAGCATGGTTGCTGTGAGTGATGTCAGGTTTCACTGATGACACTTGCCTTCAGCTCCCTGGTTGGGGATCACTGCATTGAAGCCGTGACAATGTGTGTGATGGTAGTATGGAAACCCGATGCTGTGGTGACTGTTTCTGACAAGGAACCAGTATTTCAGCTGTCCTTTATGGGTCAGCTTTCAATTGCTGCTAGCAGGAGGAGTGCGATGGACAGCAAATGAATAGTGCGAGAAGAGCACGCACAATATTTCTACTACAGGAAAATATCCCAAGATGCTCTATTTCTACCAGAATCCTTCAGACAAAAGGGTCATTTGAGGTTTTGGAGGGCTGGGTAGCTGTTTCTTCTCTTTTCTTTCTCTGTGCATTATCTGCTTCACATTTGATCTGAGCTTGTGGGGAGCACCCATGGTGAGGCATCAGAGTGCCTGAGTTCTCTCCTTCCTCATCACGTTTGCCCATTTTCTTCCCTGAAAACCTCACCCATCAGGTTTCTGCTTTGAAACTGTCATCTCCAGGGCAGACAGAGTGCAGTGCTGCCGGCTGGCTTGCTGCCCCTCCTGCCCATCCGTGCTGTCACAGACACCTTGCAGAACGTAGGGAGAAGCGCTGCTGGCACAGTGCTGAGCCGAGCCAGCTCCAAGGCCATGTGCCTGAAATGGGACCAGGCTGCGTTGGCCAGAATGGCTCAGGGCAGGCCACAGCGAACAGTATTTCTGACCCTGCAGTGGCACTGCCACGTGATAATTTTGGCATTGTTTGGGACCATGTACACTTACAATCGGAGTCTTACTGCAAGGTCTGCGCTGCAAAAAGAGAGATTTAGAAATAACTTCAGAGGGGGTAAGTCTACTGGAAAGCTGCAGTTTCTGCCTATTTTGGTTAACTGATTCAGCCTTTCGAGGTCATTTAGGGTGGATTGATATGTTCTCATTCTCTGTACGTGCGGCAGCGCAAGGATCCTGCAGATTGCAAAAATGGGGAAAGGGAAGGAGCAGATTGTCCTACTGGAAAGTAAAAGACACTTTCAGGATTGTGTAGGTTGTGTAATTTGAAGATCAACATTGCTTATGGTGAACAGATGGAGAGGATGATTAGAAGCTACAAGTGCCCTCCTGTGTTATAGGCCCAATGTCAGATAAACTACCTCAACAGAAAATTATCACTTTCTGAAATTCTAGGACAACTGTAGGTTGCATTCTATGAAATTGAGAGAGAAAACTGGTGTGAGGAGGAGGAAAGGATCTAGACTGTTAACTGTGTGAGACTGCAAACTGCCTCTCGGGAAGCTCAGATTCAAGGTGGTTTTAGTGTTTATGAGTGTTCAGCGTTGTTTTTATGAAACTGTGCAAGAGGAAATTCCCATTATTTCAGTCCTGGAGTTCACTCTAGCTATCATTAGTGGAAACCAGGGTGATTTTTCCCTCAGTGAGGGCAAGCTTACCTGCCTCAAGAGGTCTAACAGTGCAATATTTATTGTATACCAGAGCACACGTGAAAACCTGACCAAACTATGCATTTTGTCACATAGGGTTGTAGCAAAAGCATATCTGAGAGCTTCCGGTTGAGAGCTGTTCACCAGTGCATGTATATAGCAATATAGCGTGTAGTTAGTATTTAAGGTTGGTTGTGTTAGGTTTTTTGTTTTGTTTTGAAAGAGATATTTAAGGTATTAGTGAATGACAGTGTTGTAAAGCAATGGACAGTGACTGGGGCACAAATGGTGGGTATGCACTGAGTTGACACATCATCTTCCAGCTGAGAATGAAGCATCTTCCTCTGGGCTTAGCTGGCAAAACTGCTTGTGTGTCATAAGGATCCCAGTTAGAATCAATACTGTGAGAACTGGGAGGGCATACAGTGGCAGGCTGGAAAATCCAGTAACTGGGTAAGTAAGCCCTAGTGTCTGACCAGAGCTTGGCAGACAAAACAGTCAGTGTTGGAGTAAGAAAGACAGCAGAGTGTCTTAATGGAGGCCTTTCTGCCAGTTCTTTAAAGGCTGGGGTGAAAGTTCTGCTCAGTAAGTAGAAAAAGTACTGATATTGGAAGGCAGGAGAGGAAAAAGTGTATTTTCCCAAGGATAAATCAAACTGAACTACAGTGTGTAAAAAAGGAAGAAATTAGTCATACTCCTGGTTAAACCAATGGGAGTTATGCCAGTGAGTTAGGAGGGAAGATGGTCAAGTCATTCACTTACCTCTGATGCACCAACAGAGAGCAATCCTTTCTCCAGCCCTAGAAGCTGGTCTTCTCGGGTACCCATAGCAGGCTGAAGAGCCGTGTGTAGCACAGAGCTAAAAGCAAAGTCTGCTCTAATCCTACCTTCTTAAAATGCCAACGAGTGACCATCTCTGCAGTATCTTCTTAACAGGAGAGCCTCTGTTCAGGGCCCAGAGCAAGAGCTCCACGTATTTGTACACGTGTGCTCTGATCCACAAATGGCTCATATACAGTAGATGCTATTTTAAATGTTTTGGGGGTTTTTTTGGTTGGTTTTTTTTTTTTTAGCAATGGGTAAGAAGCTGGAAGTGTTGACACATATTCCATGTACTTAAAAAGAAAAAGGTAAAAGAACATTTTAACTGCTGGCACTCCAGAGCAGCTTATTCTCGATGGTGGCAACTGTAATGGCAAGAATATGCTGCAGAGGGGGAAAAGGGCAATGGCCAAGATATGACAGTGTATTGTGTTCGTATGTGCGTAAACATACCTTGCAGAATCGGAATATGCAGCAATAGGGAAGACGTTATTGGCATGCGTATATAATGTATGGTACTATATACAGAAACTGTTTGTTAAATGAACACTAAGATTGTGAAGTCAGGCACTCAAAGCATAGGAAATGCCAGAATTAGATTTGCCTGCACAACCTTAATTCAGCCCCTTTGTGCATATGCATTATGATACAGCCTTTAATTACATGATCACATATCAGACCATTGAAATGATGGTGCTGACAGGAGAAGATATTCAATATTATTTTTTTTAATTCTTATTGTTCATGTGTCCCTGGGGCAGGCATATTCTGTGCACATTCAAACCCCATCTTAAAAACAGCAGTTCCATAATACTATTGGTATAATAAATACACGGGAAAATTAATAACTTCCTATGGACTTCTCTGATGTTTATCACTATATTACCTGTATATTGTGAAGATGTTAGTTGATTGCCACAACATCTATCTTGGTGGTATTGTATCCATTTTATAGATAGGGGGAATAAGTTTTTGAAGGGAAAGAAAACAGTCCAATTTACTCAAATCCTACCTATGTAGCTACAGTCTACCTCAATCCTGGCAGCAATCCAGTTCATTTAAGTTTGCCTGTTTCTGTATATTTATTTGTTTGGGGGGTTCCTGGAGCACCTGAAAAGTGTTTGAACCCACACACCCCAGAGAAAGTGCGCTTGCCACCTGGCTTGGCTTAGGGGAGCCCTGGGGAAAAACGTTTTTCACCTTTCTTCCAGAACAAAGCTACTGTGCATCCAGGAGGCAAGAACTATGTGGCAAGTCAGGCACTGAGCTGGCCTGACCACAGGCTAGCAGAGGGACTGGGCTTTCGGTGGAGTGGTTGATCCCAGCTAGATACAGGCACTTAGCCTTTTCTATTAGTTTCCCGTGGTGATAATTGGAGAGAAGGTATCTAGCTTAAGCAGAAATGGTCCTCTCTGAAGGCTTCTGTTCACTCAGTGGAGAGAAGGAAATGCAGAGTTTTGTTGGACTAGACTTCTCCCTACAAGTCTTCAGAGGTACCCCTCTGCCTCACACAGCTGATTGCTGTGATAGGCTTCTAAATGCATCTGGGTCAGATCTGACTTTTCTAAGTGTTATCTTCACTTTATTATAACTGTTTACATCTTTAAAATATAGCATCAGTTGACTGCAAAATATGGCATCCACAAGTATATGTTCAGGTGTATCGGGTCAGAAAGTGGGGCGTGTGTGATGAAGGGCTTCCTGCAAAGATTTTTGGATTCCTGCAAAACTGTCCTCCTTTTGGCTTGCAAATCTCTGCAGCTTTCAATTCTCATGTTCCAGTACCTAAAACGAATGAGTTAACAGTCCAGCAGGCAGCTTTAAGTATGCAACTCATGTTCATTCCCAGAGCTGGCTCTTCTTGGGTGATATCCCTCTAGAAAAAAAATTGAATGTGATCATGTAATTAGAGAGTATTGCAATGCGTATGCACAAAGTCTAAATCTGAGCTCATGCTTTCAGTGAGTCACAGAATGGTTGGAAGGGACCTTTAAAGGCCATTTAGTCCAACCCCTCCCCTAGAGCAGGGACATCTCCAACCAGATCAGGTTGATCAGATCCTCGTCCAACCTGGCCTTGAATGTTTCCAGGGATGGGGCATCCACCACCACTCTGGGCAACCTATTCCAGTGTTTCGCCATCCGCATTGAAAAAATTTTTTCCTTATCTAGTCTGAATCTACCCTCTTTTAGTTTAAAACCATTACCACCTGTAAACTCAGAATGATTGATTGTACAAACTTAAGTATAGTGTTTTGTTAAATGCTCACTTTTATCCAGCCTTTTTCAACCAGAGAATCTTTATAATGTGAAACTGAAAAATAAGAATATCCTGTGGAGCTCCAGTGCCCTTTCCCTCCCATGTAAGTACTCATAAGGCTGTTATTTACAGATACTCAGTAGAGAGCAGTGCCACCCGAGCTGGTGGAGTAACTGCTGGTAGTAGGCTATTACTACTCCACGCACTGGCCACTAAGAGATGTTTCTGGTAGTAGTTGTGGACAGCAGAAGATGGGTTGAGTTGGTCAGAAGTCTGGCAGGTCATGGTGGTAGTGTTCTCTCGTAGAGCTGATGCTTTCTGCCGGGCACTCTTAACTTATTTTTGTCTTTCTCATCTTCACCTGTATTTCTCACTCCTCTGTTCCTGCCAGCCCCCGATTTTCCTTCTTTCTCCTGTGCTTTCCTGTGCTTTAGGTCTTTTTATTGAGTCAGGTTGCTTCGTCAGTCTTTACAATTTGGAAGCAAGCTGAGGGGCGTGAGGTTTCACTGTCTTGCTAGTGCTTTCCAGTGCTAATGCCTGGGAGCTTTCTGATGACTCAGAAGAGCTGCTGGAGGAGAGGCGCATGGATCCTTTGGGCTGAAGCAGGTTGGTACAATAGGGGTGGTATGCAGAGCTGTGTAGGACAGAGCATGCCCAGCGTACCAGTCTGTTATGCTGATTTTCAGCGGATCTCTTCTGCATATGTGAAAACCGAGAGCCTCCTCTTCTTCAAACTTAGATGATGGTCGGGTGGGTGGTAGCAAAAGGCAAGTCACAAGGGTTGCATTCCCCAGGCGTATTTCAAGGTCATCCTAGGATGGTTTAAACTAAGTCACTTGACAGCCGGGGTAACCTGAGAAAAGGCGTGTGGCTCAGGGCATGAATGGTAATGCATTTAGCCACCGCAGTTCAGTTTTTCAGGTTTGGTTTGTTTGGTTGGGTTTTTTTGTTTGTTTGTTGGTTTGTTTTTTGTTTTTTTTTTACTTACTGGTTTGGTGGTATTTGGCTGCTGCATTTTTTTTGCGTATAGATTATATTAGATATTATATCAGACCAACCACAACTAAGAGC
>WHYT01015605.1:0-19434 GCA_009806455.1 Tetrax tetrax | reverse complement strand
TAGTGTTTTGTTAAATGCTCACTTTTATCCAGCCTTTTTCAACCAGAGAATCTTTATAATGTGAAACTGAAAAATAAGAATATCCTGTGGAGCTCCAGTGCCCTTTCCCTCCCATGTAAGTACTCACAAGGCTGTTATTTACAGATACTCAGTAGAGAGCAGTGCCACCCGAGCTGGTGGAGTAACTGCTGGTAGTAGGCTATTACTACTCCACGCACTGGCCACTAAGAGATGTTTGTGGTAGTAGTTGTGGACAGCAGAAGATGGGTTGAGTTGGTCAGAAGTCTGGCAGGTCATGGTGGTAGTGTTCTCTCGTAGAGCTGATGCTTTCTGCCGGGCACTCTTAACTTATTTTTGTCTTTCTCATCTTCACCTGTATTTCTCACTCCTCTGTTCCTGCCAGCCCCCGATTCTCCTTCTTTCTCCTGTGCTTTCCTGTGCTTTAGGTCTTTTTATTGAGTCAGGTTGCTTCGTCAGTCTTTACAATTTGGAAGCAAGCTGAGGGGCGTGAGGTTTCACTGTCTTGCTAGTGCTTTCCAGTGCTAATGCCTGGGAGCTTTCTGATGACTCAGAAGAGCTGCTGGAGGAGAGGCGCATGCATCCTTTGGGCTGAAGCAGGTTGGTACAATAGGGGTGGTATGCAGAGCTGTGTAGGACAGAGCATGCCCAGCGTACCAGGCCATTCAGTCTGTTATGCTGATTTTCAGCGGATCTCTTCTGCATATGTGAAAACCGAGAGCCTCCTCTTCTTCAAACTTAGATGATGGTCAGGTGGGTGGTAGCAAAAGGCAAGTCCCAAGGATTGCATTCCCCAGGCATATTTCAAGGTCATCCAAGGATGGTTTAAACTAAGTCACTTGACAACCGGGGTAACCTGAGAAAAGGTATGTGGCTCAGGTCATGAATGGTAATGCATTTAGCCACCGCAGTTCAGTTTTTCAGGTTTGGTTTGTTTGGTTGGTTTTTTTTTTTTTGGTTTTTTTTTTTTACTTACTGGTTTGGTGGTATTTGGCTGCTGCATTTTTTTGCGTATAGATTATATTAGATATTATATCAGACCAACCACAACTAAGAGCATGGCATTTCTGGTGAAGTGGTGGTAAAGGTCTGACCAGCAGTGCTGTGCTTCCTGCTGATTCAGCAGATGTTTGGGGATCAATGCAAACTACGTAACAGACACTTTACAGCATAGATTGGAGAGAATTCTGTCTTCTGAAGGGGACTAGAGCAGAGGTTTAGTGAATTACTCTAAAACTTACTTTTCCTTTTACTATGGGGCTGCTTATGCTGAGGGGTTGCGTGTACCCCAGTCGCTGAAGTAAGAAATACTGCTTTGCATTCAGGGAAGCAGACTTTCATGGTTGCATCTGAAAAAAATTGACATAGCTGAAATAAGCAACACTATCAGCAATATCAATTTTCCGAAATAACCTGTATTAAACTATCATAACTCGAGTTTGGGGTATGTAAGGTGCAGCCATATTTGGAGGTTCTAGTCAGCTGGTTGTATTGGTGATTACACACTGCGAGGAGGGATGAGGATTTGCTGCTTTGCCGGTTTTAATAGAGGCGAGGTAACTAATTCGATTCTGGATACTCTCATCGTGAGTTGCTTGAAGGTGTTCAAATTTGCTTATGAAATAGTCCCTTCTGAGCTAAGGAGATGGAAATGAGACACTAAAAGGCTTTCTTGAAGTGCTTCCATGTTTCTCAGCTCAGAACATCACATTTGATATTAATATTAGGTACTGAGGCAAAGTCATCAGGTAGAAAAGGGAAGAAATGTAGAAATAGTCATTTTCTTGTGTGTTTCCTCAGGATGCTATTTTGAGGCTTTAAAAAAAAAAAAAAAAATCATGCTTTGCTGATGAGGCTGCTGTAAACCAGGGAAGTGGCAGATGTAATTTAAGTCCCAGGGCCCTGCCCTAGAAGAGGTCCAATACTGGCAGCATACATATTGCTTATATGAAAGCGAACAGATGGACACATTTGGTCAATTCTGCTGGGTTCATATGGAAACCTTCAGAATTTTTCTTACTATTTTGAGTGCAATACTTAAATCTGTTATCTGCTGAGAGTTTGTGCTTGCCTGGGATGGGTACTTATCTAGCTTTGAGCAGGGAGCATTACCTTACTGTGGATGTCTTCAGATCAGATATGTTTATCTGACTTATGGAAGTCTCCACCCATCACCCCCCACCCTGTACGCCATGACCAATTCAGCTGCTGGAGGAGTGAGCTGGATTTTTTTATTTTTTTTATTTTATTTTTTTTTTTCTTTCACCTCCAGCTTGTGTAGCTGAGTTTTAATCATGGAGTTCTTACTGGTAGTGAAAATGCAGGAAAGAGAAGAAATCCAGCTTGCTTTTCAGATGCTAGATTGACTGCAGAGGCATGTTTTGGTTATTGTTGGGGTGGGGAGGGGGAGAGAAAGGAGGAGATGGGGAGAACAAAAACATCGTATTTTCATTAATTGAGATAAACACTAATTTTCTGATACTAAATCATGCTAAATTCTTGCCTACAGTTTTTGGTGTTTCCCAATTCAAAACAACTGAAAGCAATCACAAGTGAAGGGAGAAGAATGGAGAATCAAAGAGGAGGGGTGTAGCTCTATTAGAAAAAACGCAGCTTGAAGTGTTAATGCTTAGTCGGGGGGGGCAGGGGGAGAGGGGAGAAGGTGGAATTGATCTGTAATGCCTGAAACTAGTCAGTTTTGAGTGTCCTCATGGGTAAGTGCATGTGCACATGTGTAACAATATAATAATGTCTGTTATCTATTGCGTCAAGGAGAGAATTGGCGTATGACTAAATAATTCTAAAAGCCTGTCATACAGATGTGCCAGTATCTGTATTGTCATGTAGCTATCTTTTTTCAAGTGTATAGCATATAAAAAGATATACATCAGGCATTTAGACACGATCAATGACAGCTCTGTTCAGTATTAAAGTTCTTAAAGAAACTTGCTCTTGCATTTGGAATCACGTTAGAAACAGGATACTTTTATCAGCAAGTTTTAGCTTTTAAAGCTTTCCAGGAAAGCTGTAAACAAAGCAGAAAGAAAAATGAAATCTCTGATATTAAAAGCATGCTTCTATGAAGACTGAAGTTGTGTGAGTGCTCATTTCTCTCTCTTTTTTTTTAAAGAAAAAAATTCTTTGAACCATTAGCAACAATAACTTTCATTGAAAATGGGGGTTAGAAGAGTAGAAGCTGAGCTTATTGCGAGAAAGCAAGAGGGCTGCAATTTGACAAAATAATTTCTTCTCTATTCCCATCTCATCCTCTTGAGCTGCATTCTTCTCACAAAAACAACTCCACCCACCGTCGTAGAAAATGGCCATCTCTTGGTATCTTCTCTGGAGGTTTTGTTTTGATAGTGCTAGTGCTAGTTTTGGGGATTAACATGAATAACCCCACCAAAGTTTGTTAAGACGTGGTACCAATACAGAAAGATCCATGTATACTATTTAAAATACACTTGTTAACAGAGATTTAACAGTCATTTCATTCTCATTCTCCACTGTTCATCACATTCACACATGTGGGATGGGCATTAACAGATTGAGCTACATAATTTCAATTCTGTAGCAGTGTCTCTTTGCAGGAATATTTTATGTAGCAATAATTTTCTTCCTATTACAGATTTTCTAACTATGTTAATGGCAGTAGACTGGCCACAGAGACATTCGTGAGAAATACCTTTGCAGTGACATTTAAGCAATTTATTTGATCGTACTTTAGCATACCTGCTCATGCTTTTTTTACTCTGTTGTCGACCTTACAAGAACTTTGTGTTTAATCATGGCTCTTTCAATCATTTAAATTAACAAAATGGTATGCAAATTTCTGTGATATGTCACTTCTGAACTCTTTGGGATTTGCAGTGTGTGTGCTTATCAGGTGGGTGCCCCTTGACTGCATGGGCACGTGGGGGTAGCAGCTGCCCAGACGTTATGGGGCCAGTTGCAGAAGGCAGCGTGTTGTAGCTGAGGATGCTCTCTCTTACGTGCAGTAATTGGATGTGCCTTGACTTACCCAAAGCAGGAGGTGCTATCAATACCAGTATTTTTGTGTGTGATAATGAGAAAAGCAGAGCAGAGAAGGATTGATGGCAAGGGGGGCAGGTCTGTGTATCTCATTTACCATGTTGTATTGGTCATCTTTTTGTCATTTAGAGAAATTTAAGGTTGTGGATTTGTGGCTGAAATGTGTTACTGGTGTGGGAGTACTCTTGGCTAAAAGCCTAAAATGAGGACTTTTTCTTTGTTGAGAGCATACCTTGTCTTGTACTTGATGTAGCTTTTCCCATCCTGGACCACGTATAAGAGTGCTCTTAGGATGAGAAAAGTTAAAATCAATTACCACTGGCACTATACTTGTTAACACTTGTATCAGTTTCTATCAGAACCAAAAGTCATAGTG
The DNA here is from genome assembly GCA_009806455.1 of Tetrax tetrax. Lineage (NCBI taxonomy): Eukaryota > Metazoa > Chordata > Aves > Otidiformes > Otididae > Tetrax > Tetrax tetrax. The sequence goes on along the minus strand of WHYT01015605.1, from coordinate 15,008 downwards.
TAAAGTGGTGTTATAAAACCATCCAAGCCAAAACCAGGGAAATTGAAAGGCAAAAAAAAAAAATTAACAGATTTGGAAAAAAAAATGTATTTATCACGTTGATTTTTAGTATAATTCATGGAAATTAATTCTGTTACATTTTCATTCTGTGATAGCTGATTGGGTGGGGAAAACCATAGGTTTGCTGCTGAATGTTTACATTGTCAGGAACATTTTTATTCATTAAAAATAACCTTGGACACTAACATCATAGAAATATGTGTATGTGGGTTACCTGCTCTATTATGTCCCCTATCTGGGAAACACTTGAAGCACATCATCCATCTCTTCAGTGTCTGTTGAAATAATTATTTTTTTTTTCTTAAACTAAAAGATAAGCCCACATGTTTTGAGTTTGGCTTTTTAATAAACATTTGCAGAATGAGGTGCAACTAACTCTGCTGGCTGTCTTTCATGCCTTTCCTTTTCCCAATCTTGGTCATGAAAACAGAGGTACTGCCTTCGAAAGTTACATGAGAAGAAAGCTGGTTGCTTGGATGGGCCATACAGTTGGCGTTAGCATGTGTTTGTGTGCGATGTGTTTTTACTGCATTACTGAACTGGATTCTTTGTCCCCATGTAATAGCCTGCCTACTAATGCTAATAATCATGGTACGTGTCATGCTCAGTTCTCGACAGCACTGAAGCTCCTGTGTTGAAGGGGAAAACTCAAAGCAATCATCAGTTCTCCTAAAACTGTCAGTTTTGGTTTCAATGTTCATACCAATTTAGTGTCTGGATCTGATTTTTCCATTATCCTGCATCTTATATACAACTATGGTTTGCTGATGGAAATGAGTAGTCCAAGGATAAGACAGGGGAAAAATCAAGCTTTCTGTCCTTGGGGTAAAGGAAATTATATGTAGTTCAAGTTTCTCAAGTGACAACGTTCATTAGGCTGTTACTACAGACATCTGTACATAGGCACAGATAAGTTGTTATTTTCTGGGCACTTCCAGTGATAAAATCCTAAATCAATGTTTACAGAAGATGTTTAAGCTTTTTTCAGAGATTCCTTCACATGTAGCTTTTCTTTAAAAATCTTTGATGGAAATGTGAAATCACAGAAAGCTGAACAGAGGGTTTGCTATAAATTTCCTCAGACATCCTTCTTATTTCGCCTCCTTCCTTTGGGGGTGTGTGTGAGTCCTGGTTAGCGTGTGCTCAACCCCGTGTGTATGTTCTGGGTGCTCCCATCCAATGTCTGCGTTAGTACCAGCCCTGCTGTTCCTGTGCAAAGAGCGCTTCAGTCATCTCTCTCTTGAAAAGAAAAGAAATAAAACCCAGGGTTGAAGATGTGAGTGTGAGGAGGGAAGAGACACGCCTTTCCATTTATTTATTTATTTCCTTGTATGATTTTTTTGTTTTGCTTTTTTTTGATTTAGTTTTATTTGTTTGGGCAAGTTTCTTTTTCTTGCCATTTACCTTTGCATTTGCATTTCCTATTGATTGGCAATTTTTAAACTGTTTATTGTGCTCTTTTGTTTAGCTGTTCAAGAGCTAAAACAAAAGCCACCAGGCCCTGTGAGGGACACATTTGCATGCGGCGAGCGTTGCCCGAGGAAAAAGTAATTGCTAATGCATATTTATGTGGCACAAATTTGCCATTTGTTTATGCATAAAATTATCAATAGTGCAGGGCGGCCCAGCCGTAGAAAATGGTGACCTTTTTAGTTTAATAAATAGAAATCAGCTGTTATTGTGAAGAGATCAGCCATTTATTCTGTGTTGAGGGACACTGTCGGGAAAATGTAGATTGGTGCCGGCAATATCATTAAATGGAAGGCCAGTGACCCTTTCGGTATAGTCTATTATACTTTATCTAATAGGGGATAAATGACTCTGGCTGGCAAATAGATTTAAAAAAAAATAAAAAAAGATTAAAAACCCACCCTTCCTGACTTCTCTTATTCCTCAGCCATAGGTAGATGCTGAGGAGATAGCCTTGCACAAGCTGGCTGGTATTTTTCTAGCAGAAAGGTGACTTTAAAAACAAACAAACCACAACAACAACAACAAAAAAAACCCCCAGCTCCCACACCCACTCTGTTCGACTAGTTTTGACTCTTTTGGTTTGCAGTGGGGAAAAACAACCAGAACTGCCCTATGATTCTTCCTGGTTCATGTCATCAAAAGCCCCATGCACGGACTGGATTTTGGCTTGTGAAATGAGAACTCATAGTTTGAAAGTAGGAGGTAGTCTTTTCTGAAAACAACAGGTTCTCAGAAAGAGTTATGGTTTTTCCTCATGTGCATTCAGTTTTTAAAGAGTGGATAAAAATTTGCACAGTTACACCCCAAGACACTGACAACCTCATCAGCAGAATGGTTACATGGGACATGTAGTGGCACAGTTTTCTTTATGCTGCTGCACTAATTCACCTCAACCTTAGTGGGCAGGCTTAAGGCTTGATGAGTTAAAAACTAAAAGCTGCAAGCCTCAGGAAGTTCTTGTGAAAATGAAAGTACACGCAGAAAATCTCATGTTTCTGTGTTTCTTTCTGTTCTGTAGAGTGCACTGCACCATGCATAACTGGAAGCAGCTTTAATCACCCCGCAGGTGAAATGCGAAGAGACGTGAGTCACAGTGACTGTAAATGGTTGCAGTTCCTGTGCACCCGGTGTGGTGGGCTAGGTGTTTGATTTTTTTTTTTTTTTTTTATCCCTGAGAAAGATCCAGCAGATGTTTGCCGTGGCAGTATTTTACTTCGCAAAGGCTGTGTCAGATAGCTTTATCTGCCTACTCAGCCCACTGAGGTGAGGTGAGATCCCATCCACCACCACTGCCCACCTTCAGAAGATGGAGTCTGGCCTCTGGCCACTCTTCTCCTTTGCTCCTTCAGAAAGTCTTGCTGTTACTCTGTGCTGGGGAAGGGCTAACCAGAGTAATTTGGGGCTTTGCTCTATTTGCTTCCTGAAAAACCTATCACAAGCTAATGTCATTTTCACAGAAAAGCCACCACAGCATTTGTCACAGAGTGACATCTTCCTGGTGGCCTCAGTAAAGAGGCAAAGGGTTGACCAGGACAAAGGAACTTACAGATCGCATCAGTGGAAGCCTCTTTGAGGGAGAGTTGTGTGGGGGTTGCGGTCAGAGGCACGACTTCTGTCTTGAAGGCTCTTGATCCGTTTTCACCACTATTAAAATTCAGGGAAAGTTTAAAAAATAAAACAAAAAACCTCCAACAAAACAGTATTAATAAAATATAATACAATACATAACCAAGGTATACAATATATATTTTACTGTATATGATGTATTACTCTCTATAATAATTTTGTAGAAGGCTTTGTAAGAATGTGTGCTTCAGTTCATGAGTTCTTCATACCTAAAACTTTCTCTCATATTGGGACGGTTTTTGTAAAGTGTTTCTTCAGTCTCCTCTTTGTGCTTTTCTGTGCATCTAGCTCTGTGCACAGAGCTTTTGCCTGCTTCTGGAATGCTGCCCTTGCAGGCTTCCCAGACACTGGTCCCCAAACCGTATGACTGTGGAAACAAAAACATTGTAGAGCATGATATGGAAAAGTGTAAAAAAAAAAAAAAAAACAAAACAAAAACAAAAAAAAAAACCCAAAATAAATCACACCCCCCCCAAAAAAAACAACAAAAAACCCAAACCAAAACAAAAAAAAAAGCTAAAAATATAAATTTTCATACATACATCCTATGGAAACCATAGTTAAGATGAAACAATTTAATTGCAGAGTAGGTTCTAGGTTTCTTCACATCGCAACAGATCCTTTTTTTTTCTTTGTTCTATAAGACCATAGTCAAACCCCACAATTTCTGAAGTCTCTATTAATGTTTGGGGATTGCCTCATCTTCTTATTAATAAACAGCTGTAATTAGGTGATGTTTTACCTTTATAAACACATTTTTATTTTTACTTCAACAAATTAAGCTTTACGTATTCCAAATAGATTTGATCCTCCCCTTCCCCCCTCCCGAAGGATCTTTTCCCATACAGATACCTTCAGTCTTGCTTGGGGGCAGGGGGGGGGGATTCTTCCTCTACATGTCAAAGCTCACAGCCAGTCATTAGCCTCAATTTTGCTTTTTCTTTTCTAACAGCAATAAAACAACCCTTTTAACATATGCTATTTGACATCAACTAGAAAATTCTACATAGATAAAATTAACACTTAGAAAATGGCTAAGTTTATTGTGTGGGAATAAACTGGGGGCCACACTGTTGTAAACTAGCAGGGATCCAGCTGAGATTCTAGCTCAAGTTTGTTGGTTTTTTTTTTTTTTTGTTTTGTTTTTTGTTTGTTTTTACAGCTGCCATTGTTGTTGTTAGTATGTTTTCTTGTTGTATCTGTACCTGTTCAGACACCCAGGCTTGATTGTGGAAGACACTGTGCTAAGTACAGAGAAATAGAAAATCAGTCGTCTTCAAGTAGTCTAGAAACATCTAGGTTTATGGAAAATGACAAAAGGTTTCTAAAGAAGAGTTGGTTAAGGGAGGAGAGAGGTCAGAAACAAAACAGGGATAAGTATTACTGGTCAAAGTTTGTAACAGAAAATACAAGAATAAGTAAAATGAGTGTTACTTTTCCTTTGTATTCTGCTTATACGAAGAGGACATGGAGTAGCACCCTGCCTTGGTTCCAGGTTGCTGGGAAAGACAAAAATATAGGGGCAGAATATTTGTTTCCTGTAAATAAGCGTTAGAGATCTGATGGTCCTGTGACCTAGCTTCGTTGTCCTCGGATCTCGTCCTGAGATCTGTGAGTGAGTAGAGTGAGGCTTGTTCTTTCCTCAGCTCTTGATGCGTCTGCTGGATTAGTAGTGTGTTGGTTAGGGAAGGAATATAAAGGACAAGTTTTATATTGTGCTAATTAGTTGATGAATGTTTAGCCAGATAACTAGTCTGATGTGAGTTAAGCAATAAGCAATTCATGTTTTTTGGCTCTTTGAGATGCTGGTAATTGGATAGTCTGACAGGTCCTGCAGATCTTGACTTTTTTTTTTTTTTTTTTTTTTAAAGGAAATTTTGATGAGTTATCCTCACTGAAGTCTGAATTTTCTTCTTTTCTTTTTTTTTTCTTTTCCTTTCCCTTCATCACAGATTTACTTGAAAAGCCCACAGAGATACTAATCTTGCTAAAAGCAGGATCTCATGTTTGAGGAAATTTCTATACAAAATATAGAAAACACATTTCTGTTTGCTTTTCTGATTGAGCCAAAAAAATACAAGAAGTAGAGGTTTATCTTCACAAAGTTTGCCTGCATGCAGACCTCAGTAGGAACCAGGGATCAGTTGTCTTTTGGAACCTCATGCACCAGGCTGCTCTTGGCAGAAGTCTTTTTACATGCCGTTGCTTTTCATGGAGCGGTCTCAGAGCTTGTAGGGCTGGCAAAGTAATTCCATCAAGGTAAATCAGTAGAAAAGTGCGTAGTTATACATATAGAGGTCACTGATTTAGGAATTTGGTTGTGTGTATGTTTTGTAGTTTAAAAATAAAGTTAAATTAAATCCTATTTATTTTTATTCATACTTACGTTTCATACTACAAATGATTTGTTTCAGTTAGAGTAGATTGATATTAATAGATTGTAATAGCTTAAGGACGTAAAACCTGACTCAAAGGACAGCCACTTCACACCTGGGATGGTGCGGACTTCAGCTTGTGTGAACTCAAACTCAGTGTGTCCTGTCACAAGTATGGTCTCAAACTTGTTCATGCAATCCAGCTAAACAACTGAGTATTTTATGTTTTCAAATCACTGTTTTGACGGGTACTTGGGAGTCACATAAAACTTATTTTCCCAATTTTGCAACCGGGCAAACTGAGGCACAAAACTCCTAATGGGGACACTATGGCTCAGCAGGGCCACCTGGGTCAAACAGCCCAGTTGTGTTCTTCCATGCAACAGTGTCACAAGCCCTCTGTAGGGGGGTCCCAGCTCCTACCTCATGCATTGAACACATTCACACCTTGTGCCACGAAACACTTCTCTCTCTGCCAGCAGGCTGAAGGCTTTGGGATAAAACATCAGCAGATACAGCTCTTGAACTGTAGAGGACAAGGTGAGATTTGGGAAGTCATGCTGTCTACTGTTAGTCATTGAAGTTCTGGGCTTCATCATACGTGGGGGAGATGCCACTCCCTGGGGAGATGCAGGAAGCTCAGGTGCAGCTTGAGGAACCTTGAGGCAAGGGTCTAACTCACAGAGTAAGTGTGTGTGAGTAACCCTCCTACTCACAGGATAACACCTGAGAGCAGAGGCAAATACAGAAGACCTCTTGCTCCTAGGTCACACCACTGACCATGCCAAATGGGCTAATCGTGTAAGCATGGTAGGCTGGGGATATAAAAACAGAACCAATGAGTGCAGGGTAGCTGTTTTAAACGCTCAAGAGGAACAGGAATATATAGTCATATCTACTAGTGTAATCTTTGTATTGATTTATCATGATAAGAGGTGCCTCTTTACTTCTAATAATGTCTACTTCTACTTTTATTTTCTTGCCTTTTTTTTATTGCTATTTTATATTTCTATGGCAGCTTTTCCATGTGATATATTTTGGGTCACACATTAATTTACACCAGCCTCTGTTCTGCAAAAAAGAGTTCATGAACTAAATGAAAAGGAAGGAGGAGGGGGATGTCTAGCAGAGCCCAGGCTTTTGTTTCATGTTCTGGATGTATTTTCTTTTTAAAATAAAATTGTTGATATGCATTTGCTTTTATTTTTCTAGCCTTCCTTTTGCTGATGACTGGGTTCCTGTTTGATCCTGTTTACAAGCTTCCGAAGATTGAAAATAACTCCAACTCCTCTGCATTGGGTAGGAAAACAAAACCGTGTAAAGACATACAGCAATTACTCTGGAGGGCTAGCAATATGGAAGAGTGTGGTATGAAGGAAAAGCTCGTGGAGAAAGAGGAGGAGGTTACTAGGTTACCACAAAAGACATTAGTGTACACAATTTTTCTCACCCACTCTTCTGGACTGGGGAGGAGAGGGAGGAGTGGGCATATCAGCAAGTAAATAAGGATGTTCTCCAGCATGTGTGTTCCCAGTGCAAATGTTTTAAGTTTATCTATACTTTCTGTTACTAATTCAAGCTGCTTTGCAGTTCTATTTCAGTCTAGTCAAACTCGCTAAAAAGATAATTTTAAAAGATTTTTGGGTTTGATGTTTTTATTCTTTAAAATTTACTGGCAAGATAAAGAATTTTCCCTAAATTATTATAAGCTTGTAGATATATGTGCAATATTTTAGTGGTATTGATGTGTAAGTATATATATCCCAAGTACTAAATTTTTGCAAATACTTAGAGTGGCATTTCTTGCAGTTAGGGAGAGTGGATGGGAAACAATCTCTGGTTAAAAGTTGTTGGCCTGCCAGGAGACTCAGATACAGGTGATCCCACAGTTAATGTGTCTGCTTGACCCTGTAGTAGACTTTGTACTTAACCTGACTGCTATCAATAGTAAATGTTTGCAGAATTAAGATTTCAAAGACAAGCATCTTTTGGTAGCATGGTTTTTATCTTGTTTTTGAGGACTTTAGGAAGAGTTGAACACGTCAAGTGCTGTTGAGTGTGATGAGTTTGTTCCTGGGGTTAGGCTTCACGTAGCTTGACCAGGTTGTTATCATAGTCGTGTATTCTGGTGTAATTAGTGCCTTTGCAAGGGGAGTGGCAATTGCTACCGCATCAAGATTAGAAATGCAGCCACAGTGACAGGTAACATTTATTTCTACCCAGGAAAACTGGACATGAGGAAAAGGTGTGGAAGGTAGCAGAAAGCCAGGGCTGATGTATCTGAGGATTTAGGGCCAACTCTCAGATGAAACTGTGGGACAGCCTTCTCAATTTCAGTATGATTTTGTCCACATGCAGAGGGCTATTCCACTGTTCTTGCTGGGACAAAATTTCTAATTAAGTCTGAATGCAGGATTATATGGTTGAATGATGATATTCAGGTGTAAATCAGTGCTTTTCTGCTTCACAGTGAGGCCTCAGACACATGTATGAGATGACGCTCTAAGTCATGGTATTTTAAAATGTTTGATTCAGATATGAAAAAGTTTTATGATTCACTTTTCTCTTTCGAACTGCCAGAAGTCACTTGTGACGTTCTTGTATTTTTTTCTCTTCTAAGTAAGCTTATCAAAGAAGAAATCACTAATTTACCAGCCAGTGCTTAATAATCAAGGAAGTGAAACTTCTACTTTAGAGAGGAAAAAAAAAAAAAAAAATCCTTTGGGTTGCTGAATGATTTTTAAGTAATGACAGCTTACCATGTACTGGGCAACTGTTTGATTTATTTATTTATTTAGGCTTTCATTCTGAGAGAGGTCACTAGCCTTTGGGAATTGAGCCACTTTGTTGACAAATCTGTCCTCTAAATTGAACAGCATTAATTAGAACTTTATGCTGCACATTCTTACTTTTTAATGTGGGTGGTGGTATCAACAAAAATGTCTAATGAATTTGATTGAAGATTATTTTAAAAGGTCTACCACCTGTAGATAAAAATGTGCATTACTGCACATGGTAATTATCAAGACTGAAGGCCATGACATGATCCATTGGCCTTTTGAAATCAAAACACTTACTGTAAAGAAAAAAAGACACTGATTTCTCCATCTGTGTTACTGTAGGACGTGTCTGTATATTCAGCTATATCAATATGCTGTAATATATCTAGGGGAAAAAAAATATACTTTGAATTATGTTAGACCTAAGTTTCCCATCTTCTCTTCCACAGGCCTGTACAGCTCTCACTATTTTTGTATGTGTTGAGGGATTTTTTTTTTTTTTTTTTTTTTTTATTTTAATAGACTGCTAAAAATATTCGGGTTTCTGAGACAGCAGCAAAACATCTCTGAGCCACCCTACAAAAATAAACTAGTTTTGTGCATGCAGGATGAAAAAGAAAGTGTACAGGAACAGATTTCAGCTTCAGGCTTTTATAGGGGCATTTGCAATAAGGGAGGGGAGCAATAACCCAGCAACTATCATTGTAAAAATTATGAAAAGCACTTTGATGGTCCTCTTTAAAGTCAGTTCACTAAACAGGGGCCAAAGCAAAAGCCTGAAAGGCAACTCGTAGTTTGCCATTAAAAACCTCAGCCCCTTGCTGCTATTTGCAGTTGAGAACGAGTGCTTCTGCGCACAGTAATGGTGAGAAAAACTAAAGGGAAATAAAGGATGCGAATGAAAGATTTTCTGTTTTCATATGAGTACTTGGAACACCAAGCAAGCGGAGAAGCAGCAATTTTAGCTAAGCTAATGTAATAGAAGACCATTGCACCCAAACTGTCTCAGCAGAACTTCCTGCATAATTAGATTGTAAATCTTCTCAACTGAGGAAGTTTTGCCCAGGGTCAGATTGTCTAAGTAATAATCCATTCTACATAAATTAGAAGATTTGAACTGTTGGGATACATTATTACATTAGTTTTGTTTTTTATTTCTAGTATAACTAAGGAGAACAAATGCAACAATTTTTTCTTTTCTTCTTTTTAATTATGTTATGTCTCCTTAGCTTTCGATTACCTCAGAAGGCCTTTCTTGTAGGTTTTTTGGATTTTTTTCCTGAGCAATGATGATGAAGTTGCTGTTCTGGCAAATTAATACCTTTTTAATACACTTCAGAAAGTGATACCACAGAATCCTTTGGCCACCGGATTCAGTGATATCACTTCCTCAGTGCAGCATTTAGTCAGAGATGCTGCTGCTCTTTTTATGCTGCTGAAGTTTTACCTCCCACTATGACCCCCTTGTTCTGCACAGAATAGAATTGCCATCTTCAGGGTAAGAATTAATGGATGAAAATTTACTAATAATTATTTTACAGCAAGCAGGCTTCTAAATTTTTAATTAAATTATTTTCTTTGAGAAAAAGATTGTGGGTACTTGACGTGCATATACAGCTATATGTAAAAGGGATGGGGTAAATCCTGAGGGTTTTTTTCAGGCTAAAATTGCTGTTGAAATTTCGGTATTTGATCACCTTGAAGAAAGTAGAGTTCACAGTGTAGCACAGATTGATTTGTATGGACTTGTTGTCAGTGGTTTTTGTTGGTGTTCCCACCCCCCCATACATTTGACTTTCACTATGAAATGGAGGAGTAGCCAGCTTTTCAGGAGAGGGTTTTGGACTTAGAGCTTTTGGACTGGACTCTCGGGGTGTCTGTGTGTACTCCACCAATGCTAAAAACTAGAGAGAGGAGATGTGGAGGGGCTTGTGGAAGTGCTCACAAGCAGACTCCTGGTTCCTGGGCATGCACCAAGTCCACAGTCTCCAGTAGATGCATGTGTTAGAGATCTGGGTAGTAACTTGGTGGCAGGATTGCAAAACCAGCTTGATCTAGGTCCATGATGTCTTTTTGTTGTTGTGTGTGCAAGTGTTGAGAAAAATGTAATGTGAGGAAAAGGTTGGCTTCTGTCATTAATCATGTTTTAAAATACCTGTTCTTACTGAAAATTCATACCTAAGATTGTGGTATTTTTTTGGAAAGACGAGGAGGAAACAATCTGCGGTGGGCGAAGTACTGAACTGCCTATTTCCCATCTACTTGCTGTGATCAAGAGCCAATAAAAAATGGAATAGATAATTCTGTATTTTCAAATTGATTACCTGATGCCAGTTCTGTAAGCTCAGCTGCCTGGTGGGTCTGTGGTCAGCCTACTCCGTAGAGCACTGGCAGCTGAAGCCGAAACATCAGTTCTGGTGGAAACAGCAAGTGCTCTTAAAGTTTCTGGAAACAGAGTTGCTCCCAGACTCAAGGATGTGTGGTCACCTTTCTCTCAACTGCTGCGCAAGGAACAGACTTCAATATACTTTTTTATTTTTCTCTGTTGCTGTGAGATGCCAATGGATGTGGAAAAGGAATAACACTTTAGAAGACATGAGGAAAAAAAAAAAATTAGATCTGTGAAAGCCCTTTGAAACAAGTATTTTGGGGAAACACCAAAGCATTCGGGTTGCCCTTGGAAACATACAAGAGCATTGCAAGTCAAGAAATAAAACATTTTTTACTTCCACTTAAAATTCAACTTGCGTTCATTACTGCCATTACAATCCTTATAAAATTACTTTTACATATTGAAAGTTCTCATTATTATTATTATTATTATTTGTTATTTAACAGCAAGTAGCTGTGTCTTTTCTCAGGAACATCAGATACAAAGAAAATCAGAAATCAGACCTCGAGACTACTTTTGAGGCAGAAATAATCCAACCATTATTTCTGGTGTAAAAGCATTGTGAATAGCATCATTTGCCTAGAAGCTGTTTTCCAACCTAATAACTCCCGGAATAATGACCTAAAACTGTTTCCAAGAGGATTAAGGCCCATCTAACTATTAGGAAGTATAAGTTTTTGAAAAAGCTTCTTTCTGATTGGCAAAGAGGTGTGTTCTGATTTAGGTTAAAACTGCTTGCATAGGAGAATCAGTTTCAATGCTTCTGAAGTCAAAAGTGGTGAAGTAATCCTCTGGAGAAAAAAAAAAAGGTTGTTTAAGGGTTTGGTTGTTTTTTTTTCTTTTGTTATATATATAATATATATGTGTATATATAGATATTACTTATTGCTATAATGACCTCAAAGATGGTCATTTAACTGGATTTTTAAACCGTTTGGGAGGGGTTTTTTAATCTTCTGCTGTAGTTTGCCGTGGGCAAAACCCGTTCAAAATGGGCTGAGATCACAGCTGAACACTTAGCTTGTTGGTTAATCACTCGAACACTCTTTATTGGAGAGACTGCGGAACAGAGAATTTATTATCTCTAATGATATTGGTGTGTTTTGGAGGTTGTGCACAACATTGTATGTGCTTTACTCTTGTTGATTGCTTTTTTAGCTAGTGTGATCTGTAAAGGAAAGGGAGGAGAAAAGGTGGGCTCAGGAGGACTTGGGAGTATCTGTTGTGCAGGGGTCAGGCATTAAGGGTGAGGGGAAGGCATGGATTTGCAGCTGAATCTATCTGATAAAGAGCTGCTGACAGAGTTGCAGTTTTAAATTGGCAAAACTTCCCAGCCGCACATCAAAATACTGGTGACAGAAGTTCACTGCAGAAAGCATGTGAATTCACACTGAAATGGCTGTTAACCACCTATTGTTTTTCACCTCCTTGAAATAACTGGAGCTGATGCTGTAGCTTCTGGCCAAATCCCAGAAATGTATCGGCAGATCACACTGAAGACCTGGAACCATCAGTGAGATCAGCCAGCTTTATCGTAGGGTGCCTGCACTGACAGCAATCGGGTTTGGTTTGCATCTGTCCCAAGAGCCTACTCATGTAAGAAGGTGAAATAAACATCTGGCATTAGCAAAGTAAAATAGAATTGTTTGTTTTATTTACCCGAGGAACTGGTATCACCAGCCATTCAGAAATCTGCAATAATATGCATATATGATATTAAATCTTGCCTGTAGGTAAGTTTGGCCTTGTGTGCAATTTAAAGGTGGTTTAGCAGACCTTCTCACTAATAAAGTAACAGAGTAAGATTTGGCTGTTAACCGAGTTGTTATGAAAGACAGGGCCAGTTTTGTGGAACACCGAGATCCAGCTTTAAAAAAAAAATGCAGACAGGATTTAATCAGTGATGGCACTTAACATGCAGCTGAACTAGGCCCTGTTCTGAAAAAATCACTCTAACTTTTGCATTGGTTGAATATAGCCACAATAGAGAAAGGCAAAGAAGTATTTGCTGATCAGATCCACGGCCAAATTCTTATTTCTGATGCAGGATGCACAGTACCAAAAATCTGATGCATATGCTTATGAAAGATTTTTCTGATTCTATATGTGCTATAAATATATTCCGCATGGCTTTATACAAAGCTCTCTGTTACTTCGGTAAATCACAAGCCGCTAAGCTAGATTCAAAGAAGGTGAAGCTCTGAGTAAAATTCTTTTAACATTTTATGACTTTTAAACCCCGTTTTAAAGTAAGTTTGCTTCATTAATTTGTAGCTTTGATCGTCTCGGTTGGGCAAGCATTGAAAAGATAGGCAAAATTTAACAGAAAAAGTATTTTCACAAAGTTCTTTTGTTGCAAGTGGACTAGTGGACAGGGAGAAGAAATTCCCTTTTTATTTTCAGTATCCTAGGTTTCAGTTTTAAACCAGAACTATATAGTTTTATTTAAAATAAATTTTTTAAGGAATACTGTCACTGAAGATGTGATTTGATGTGACCAGGTTTGACAAAACTGCTTGTCTAGTGTGAATACAAGTCTTTCCTGGGATTTTAGAGGAAAAAAAAAAACACACCGCCTATGGACCCTCCACTCCCAGCTGTGGAACTAATAATGTTGATTGTGCAGTGTTGTCTTCCCAAGCCCCTACGCAGGTGGCACAAGAGCTCCTTGGAGTGCCCGTAGGCAGCACTGAAACAAAGTCTGGGTATCGTCTAGCTGGCTTCCCTTCTTGATTTGAGAACTCTGAATTTCTAACATTGCAGAGGAAAAGAGTTTGGTAAGTCTAAGCAGTAAACTAAGAATAGAACTGCAGAGATTTTCCCTGTTGCAGCAACAGGTCGCTCTAGTTCCTCCTCATTTTCTATTTTTTTTTTTTTTTAAACCTGTCATTACGTAGTCAGGTACTAGAGTAAAATCAAGTTCAGAGAGTGAACGCTTCTCCCTCCTTCCACCCCACCACCTCAACAGCAGCTTTGATGTTTCCAATGGAAAGTGCAGTTTTGATCTGAAGATTGATGGTACAAATACAGTATTGTCCCACTCGGTTGCTTTGTCCCTTGATTATAGACTTATAGACTTACAGAATTACACCTTCTCACTGTACCTTTTCCACATACATGAGATTTTATGCTTTCTAGCATTGCAAATTCGGAAGAGTAAATAGAGTCCTGCTCCCTGCCATGCATCGTCTGTGCAGCCAACAAGTAAATGCCAAGCATGGGGCGGATTGTGGTCGTCACTTATATCTGTGTAGCAGCAGTGGAGATTACTGGGTTTGAGAACTGGAGAATTTCAGGACAGCTGTAGTGCATAATATGGTCAGGGGAAGCGTATTGTGGGGGGTCTCATGTGGAGCGACTAGCATGGGAGCAGTGACAGTGAAGCTGGGCTTTGGGGTCTTATAGCAGGCTCTCGGCAGCCGCGGTCAGAACAAATGCTCAGCATCCATTTGCTGAGGTAAGGGGGGGAAAGCGAGCGTCGAAGAATGCCAACATCCCACAGCTGCTTTTCTGTGAGCCATTCCAAACTTAGAGGTACAACTTGAGGACAATAATTCCTTACACAATCCGGTGTTTTGTGCCTTCCTCCTCAGAGTAGGAGTATGTAAGACTAGGACAGAGTCTTGACTGACAGCTGGCGAGTGCTGAGTCCCCACCCTTGGAGAATTAGACACCTTGCAGCATCCCCTGAACGAAAGCACCTGAAGCCTCCAGCAGCTCCTGAGTCATCCGATGGGAGCCCTTATAAGGAAAAGGAAAAGGGAGTCCAGCAACTGGAAGCTGTGAGACAGAAGAACTGACAGCTTCAGATTTCTGCGCTTTGAAAGGGTTAATGCTGAGGTGCTCTATTGTATTAATGATGGTTGTCTCTTCGAAAAGCCCCGTTGGGCTCTTTCAGGGGCCTCTCAAAACAATGAGTGCAGTGAGGCTGTTCTGTCTAATTACTCCAAGACAGGGATGCTAAAGAGGAATTAATGACAGTTGACAAGTGCAATTAATAATTATAGCAAAGCTGGGAGTCATGCAGCAGGCAGATGACAATAACAGGGTAACTGTACATGACAGCTTTCATCCGTTCTCCCCCCAGCCCCCCTTCTTCTTTATTTTACCCTTTAATGTGAGCTGCTGCATGCAGCTGGGCCACACCACACCGCTCGCTCGGAACAAGAAGGCGCGGAGATCTGGTCACCTAGGTTTGGCCAATTTCTAACCCACCTCTCCCCCTCAATCCCTCCCTCCCTCCTAAAAAAAAAAAAAAAAAAAAAAAAAAAAAAAAAAAAAAAAAAAAAAAAAAAAAAAAAA
>WHYT01015604.1:203101-216972 GCA_009806455.1 Tetrax tetrax | reverse complement strand
TCCCCCTGCAGCCCATGGAGCCCACGGAGGAGCAGAGATCCCCCTGCAGCCCGGGGAGGAGCCCACGCCAGGGCAGGTGGAGGCCTGAAGGAGGCTGTGGCCCTTGGAGGGCCCGCTGGCGCAGCTGTTCTGGAGGGACTGCACCCCGTGGAAGAGATGACCCACGCTGGAGCAGTTTCACGAAGGACTCTGGTCCGTGGGAGGGACCCCACGCTGGAGCAGGGGAGGGATGTGAGGAGTTCTTCCCCCAGGGAGGAAGGAGCGGTGTAGTGTGATGAACTGATTGTAACCTCCATTCCTGCTTCCCCCTGTGCCGGGGGAAAGGATGTAGATATAATGTTAAGCCCATTGATTTTATTCATAATGATAAATGAATAGTTTTCCCCAAGTCGAGTCTGTTTTGCCCGTAACGGTAACTTCAAGTATTTCTCCCTGTCCTTATCTCAGACCTCGAGCCCTTTTTATTATATTATCTCTCCCTGTTCTCTCAGAGGGTAAGTGGAGTGAGAGAGAAACTGCATAGTCTGGTCCTGAGCAGGGCAAAACTATGACAACTACTATTACTATAATTATTGTTGTTGTTTATATTACTGTAATGAACAGAAGGAGTAATAAAGCTCCTCTTGGGAGATGTTTAGTCCCTGATGAAGTTAGTTTGACAATTACACCAGCTGATGACTGAGGTTTACATGTCAAAATATTTTCAAGAAGTGAAAAACACACGTAGGTATATATGAAAAAAAAAAAAAAAGGTGGAATGGTAGAGAAGAGAAAATCTCACTTTCTCAGTTGCTTAGGCAATATCAGATAGAAATGGTCCATGAACATAACAACTGAGTTTGGCTCTAATTACAGTTGTGGAAGAGGATGCAGTGCCACTTTGATGAATTTAAATATGGTGTGTTTGTTCAGGAATGACAGAAAACTTCCTGATGCACTCTGCATGGTGTCCCAATTACCTACATCTCCTGGTACCCTGGTACCATGCCTGAACCAATGCTGAGTTTTCAGTTCCTCATGGAGAAAGCAGCTGTCACTCTCCTCCCTACTCTTTGACAGGATGCTTATGTAATTCAACATCACTGAGGGTTTTTTCCCTGCTGCTACACTTGAATGCTATACGTCATTTACTGTTTGCCATCACTTCTAATTCTCTTCCGACATTAGTGCTTTCCAAGCATTACCATTCCAATGAATCGCACAGGGTGTAACAGAACTGGAGACGGTTTGATTTCTATGTGACAGAACAACTAGTGTTCTTGCTGGATAAAAAGAAATCAACTTCACTAAAGGAAAACATGCTATAGCACAGAAAATTGCCTTAATCAGTCAGGTCTTCCGTAATGTAATAGAAAGAAAGATGTACTTTAGAAAAAACCTTCTATTAAGGATGTCTGGAGACAATAAATAACCACAACATGTTGAAATAATTCAAAGGTAGAATGCCACAGCTTGTGCCATTATATGGCTGGAAGGTGTCACTCAGCTTCTCACTCACAGTGTTTATACATAATGGGGTTGTGCAGCAAGGTTTTGGTAGTCGGGGGCTACAGGGGTGGCTTCTGTGAGAAGACGCCAGAAGCTTCTCATGTCCAACAGAGCCGATGCCAGTTGGCTCCAAGATGGAGCTGCCACTGGCCAAGGCCAAGCCCTTCAGCCATGGCAGTAGTGCCTCTGTGATAACAGATTTGAGGAGCAAGAAAAAACACTGAGACCCAATTCCAATTCAGGATCCAAAAAACTGAAGTATAATGTGAACTCTCAGAGCAATCTTGTCATTAACAAAATGGACAGAGATCATGTCTCAATGGTTACACCGATCTTGCAATACTGCATTTAGTGCCTAGAACAGCTTGGCTATGCTTTCTTTTCTCAGGGGAGGTTGACTTTCTTTGCACTGAAGATGACACTTGAAAAATAATTCATCTGCTTCTTTTTTAAAATGTATGGAAATCATAGATAAATAAACCGAATGACAGAGCTCAAATAACTGCAACTCATTAAAATAATTTGCAAAGTTTCTATCCATCTCTGTCCAAAGAAAAAAAAAGCACATAAAATTCTTTTCATGGCAGAGTCATTGCACTGAACTTTACTTATTCAAGATAAAGCATATGGATAATAACAATTAATTAAAGTGATTTAAAACAGTAATGAAAAACTGTCTGATACCAAACCACACCATGCCATTAACAATCATTTCTGTATCATTATATTTGCACAATAAAAACATTCCTACAGAAATTTAAGTTTTAATATTGTTTCTCCTTAGGACCAAGTTCATTTCCCCTGTACTGATTAACTCTCAGATGGGCATTGCAATGAATGACACCAACTGTTGAGGTAAAACAGCCAGAAAAGGAGTGTGTTCAGCTTCCATAGAAGATGTTCATTAAAACAAAAAAAGAATGATTACAACAGAATGAACATTAATTCAGATTACCATCTAAAATCTATCAGAACAGCACACTTTATATTGCAGTTACTCCTGACACAGTGTTTACTGCACCTGTGTGATACCTTCTGATAATGTTATCCCTCCTCTTTGGATATACATTATCTCTATGCAAGCTAGGAATATGGGTTGAATATGTTTATTTTTAACAGAGCAGAGGTGAGAATGTAATCCTACATAAGCTGCTATTTAGTCTCACTCTCTGTCATTCAAATCAGCCCAGCATGCATGTGTGCATGTGCAGCTATACCAAACACAAAACAAAAAAAATCCTAGAGAAATACACACAGAGAAAAGCAAAAGTAGAAATAACGTGATGCACATAAACAAATGAGATCTCAACAAAATACATACAAACAGCAGTGCATGGTAATTTGAAAATGCAGAAGTATAAAGAAAGTATTGTCAAAATGAAAGATGAATAATGAAGAAATTCAACAGCTTAAGCCTTTCTGTTTCTAATCTAATCTATATGAATCACGATTCTTGGATCTTTTTAATTTGATAGAAGTTGGAGTTACTCAGCATTTAATGGGAAACATTCAGCATTTTACACTACAAGGTCCAAGAATGAAGTATACGCTAGAACCAGATACAGAAAAAAATTTAAAACTCACAGTGGGAGTGTCAGGCATAAGCATCTCCCATAGTAGATCACTGTAATATTGTCCAAGCACATCAGTAATTAATTTTCCCTGGTTTTGATTATAGGCAGATTGGATTAGATGAATGATGAGGTAAGTAGATTATTTATATATTCCATTATGTCAATGTTTATATCCCTAAATTGATATATGAAACACTATTTATTTAAAGATGCTTGTTAAATCCAAAGAACTATGAAAGGAATTAATGAAGAGTCTTACTCTAGGCCTGAGATAGTCATTAAGGTGAATTGTTTAGTTACAAATCTAATAAATAAATCATTTGAGTAAGACATTGGAAACTGGTTTTAACAGATTTCCAAAATTAGCAAGCACACATACGTGACTGAGCTGATAAACAATTTGTGATCCTTCCGGGAACTGATTTAATGTCATTAAGATACTTAATAGCATAAGTGTTGGACAACAGCCTGAGATTCCTTCACCAAACTTTTGAAATATTTATTGTATGTTAGGGATAATTTCCTATAATTACAATCGGCTGGTAAACCCAAGCTTACTTATTCCAAGCTTACTTCAGTGTGAACAGTGAAGATGCTGCCATGTTCCTTCCACTTTCAGCTTCCACTTATTAGACAAAGAGCTTTATCCAGAACTAAATCTCCCTTTGCTGCTTCCAACTAATAATTTCTCTCTGCAAGTTCCTTTGTACTCTGGTTCCCAAATGTTTTGGCCAGAACCAATTACAGTGGGTACACTGAGAAAGCACTGCTGTTTAAGAGAAAACATACAAATAACAGACAGACAGGGAAGCACCAGGAAGCATGAAGCAATAAAAATGGTTGGGTTTATACCAGTAACTCCTCCAATCTTAATTAGGACTATACCCAGATTTCCGTTGTCATGTAGCACTGTAAAAAGAAATAGCCACACAAAGAAGCTGGTTTTGGAGATGGGCATCTTGTGTCCATATTTATCCTACGCACATGAACTGAGCTAGCAATGCAAGCTTTTTGCTTTAGTTCTCCATGCATTATTTTAGAGAACAAAGCAGTCCTGCTGAAAATCTGTGAATACCCTGCAATCAATGAAACATTTCATATATGAAAAAAATGGGTGAAGGATAAGCCCATGCATTGGATGGTCATCCATCTTGCATTTGCAAGATTGGCAGGAAATTCCATGGCAATAGGCTCTTGTTTTTAGAATACTTTGATATAATATTTTATTCCAAGTTATGCCTCTCTTCCAACTTATCAGAGATGTTTACTATTATAGAAAATATCTGTTTAAATAACAGTACTTTTAAATAGTGGAATTCTCTAAATATAGTTAGGTAAACATATATCAGGAAACTCAAAGAAGATTCGTTTACTCATCAGTTACTTCTGGACATAAAACGCTCATTTTTTTACCCAAGTTAAATGGAATAGTTTGATTGCTGTTTTTTTCTCCTGGTGCAAAGATAGGCCTGGAGACATTCTATACCTTTGAGACATCTAAATTAAGAATTTGCATCTTATTATTAAACTTATGATAGCCACTGTAACCTTAGAATCCTTTTATATACCAATCAGACATTGCTACACATCAGTCCCAAACACTTACTCTTCCATTTCAATGCGAATGCAGAATGCATAAATTAGTTTTGGAAAAGATTATTGATATCAGTTTATGTATTTCCCAGATGGCAATCCAGACCCATTAAATATTCTTACAGTAAGTGTACTACTGTACACATTTCTGATTGTGACCAGAGGTAAAACAGTCAGCATTTTACAGAAGAAAATATAACATAATTTCTTTTCACATCACAGCTCACCGTGTTTTCTACTTAGAGACAAGTTTAAGCCTTGGGAGATGAAATGCTAATACTCTTTAAAAAAATTTTAGTAGGACCTACGTTAATTCACTTTGCCTTTCTTGTTAGAAATAGAAAATCCCTTTACATTACTGACAAATTCCTGCGTATTGGTTAATCAACTGGCTGCTTCTACTTTTTTTCCAGCAATTTATTTTACAAGTCAATTGAAGCTATCTCAAATCTTCAAAAAGATAATTACGTTGATTTAAATTCATACATATGCTATTAAAATTTGAATTTGTGCAATGTATTCTTGACTTATGTGTTTTGTTTATTGCTCCTTTTGGCAAGTGAGTCTAAAACTTCCCAGTATCACTGTGGATTTCCTTCAGGACCTTAGTAAAGTCATTTACTTTCTGTTTGCCAGCTCTCTGCCTCTAAAAAAACAAAGATAAATGAGCTGTCCATACTGTTATAGTGATGGGAGAAATATTAATACATCTAAGTAGGCAAGACTAAAATTAATTTGTGCTATTCACCATTTCTGTAGGCAAGCTGAAGAAAACCTCTCATTTCCTAAGTTGCATCAATGTTGCATTTCTGTTAGTTGACACTAATTAAATTGATTTTTTTTCATTGTAAAGTGGTAATGCAAGAATAGTAGAATTGGAAAATTTAAATGTGAAAACATGAAAGGTTGACTTGGACAAAATCTGATATGAAAAAATACAGCACATTCTATCCTATTGAAGAGCTAATGTACATTAACTTTTATTAAAATTCTCTCTCTTATCTCAGTGGTGAATAATAAAAACTAGAATTTCATATGGCAGCATTGTGTTTTAAGGTTTACTCCTCAGTGGTCCATGCTGCTTGATTTATTTAAATCAACAGCAAATAAAATTAACATTCAAATAATTCAAGAATTTATTTTCCATGTGATGCTGTTCTTTATGAAGTATACCCAGGAGTACATTCAAATAGATTGCAACTTTTTGAGAAATAATCTTTGAGACACTACAAAGGACGATCTCATGTGATTTGGGAGTTAGCCTTGACATGAAAGTATGAACCTGCTTACAGTATTATGTTGCCATGCTTATTCTTGGATTATACATGCTACAACAAAGTCGACGTAATTCTCTTTCTGACTTCACTGAGATATGATCTGCGTTTTGGTATTGTACTGATCTTCCTTTGTGGACACCTGCTGCCTAATTCCACTGGTGTCAAAACAGAAAACTCTACCGTTCTTGTCATTAATTCAAAGCACTCTTATTGCACAAGACTGTATCAGAAAAAAAACAGGAAAGGCAAGGAAAAGAAATAGGCTGAACATGATTCCAGTGTTCTTATCATTGCCAATATAGTTTGGATCTTGAATTTTTGGTTTCAAAGCACAATCTTCCAGCACCCTAGCTGAAAGACCCAGCTCTGTAGTACCTGGCATATCAATGTGAATGCTAATTGTTAAGTGATGACTATAAGAGGTATCTGGGAAATAAGGCAAAATCCATTAGAAAAAAAATATACTAAATATTTCAATCAGGAGTAAATTTCCCTCTTTGTGTACTTCCCTTTCCAATTGCTGTAAACATACGAACCAGGAGAAGTTTCAATCATTTGAGCCTCAAGATTCTAGACAGCACCTGTGATTTCTATGACACTCATGAATTCACTGCCTACTTTAGATGTCTTCATAAAACAAGACCTTTTATACACTTCCACTGAAGTAGTATAATGTATAAAATGGCTGAAAAGGCTTGATATGAAAAATTAACTACCTTTACTCCCTCTGCTGAATCTGAAATATTAAAAGCTAATTGTCTTCTGCATGGTGCAATGACAGAATTACGTGGGTTTGTATCCTAACCAAACCTGTAGGACTTCTCCGGCCAACCAAGCCTGTATAGCCAGACTCTTGCCACAGATACTATGTAAGTCCTCCTACCTGCAACTCTTAAGTCACTTAACCCTGAATAGGCTACGAGTTCTGATTATAGCTTATGCAATTTTCACCAGATCATCAACTGAACTGTCTACACAGATTGCATGTTATACTCAAGTTAACTATTAATCAATGTGGGCATTTATTGGAAGCAAGTTAGACTGCTTCATCAGCTAACCTAACTTGTCTAGAACCGCTCAGGAGTATCTGAATGGTCTTGCATTGGCCTGCGCAGATGCACCCTACTACCACTGAGCAGTAGAAAGTGATACTTGGTTTCCGTACTGTGTTCTCCCCACATGTGGGCTTCGGTGCGTTTCAGATGTGCATGCTGATCCGTTTTCTCTTTACACAGTGTGATACGGTTGATATGGTTATGATGGTTTCAAGCTGCTTTTTAGGAAAGCTTGTCTCAAGGATACAGTCATGGCAATTTAGAATTCAGATTTGTTAGAAATCAGTGTAATCAAATCAAAAGCAATTTGTGATGTGCGAGACCATATACACAAGTGTACTCTCACATTGCAGAGTTATATTCTCTTCCCTGCTCCCCATCTCATCAGTGGAGTGATTTTAACAGCATAAAAGCAAGAACTAAAATGATCCTCAAAAGATACAGCAAGCAACTTCAATTATCTGTGGAATGATTAATTTTCTGCATGGAGTATGGAAATACTTTGGAAAAAGAAATTGTCTAGGCATCTCCCTGGGGATTGTAATGTATATCTGTTCCAGTATTTTCTTAACAATATTCAAATTTTCATTTTGAAAGTAGAATCATAGAATGGTTAGAGTTGGAAGGGACCTTCAAAGGTCATCTAGTCCAACCCCCCTGCAAGAAGCAGGGACATCTCCAACCAGATCAGGTTGCTCAGAGCCTCATCCAGCCTGGCCTTTAGCGTTTCCAGGGATGGGGCATCCACCACCTCTCTGGGCAACCTGTTCCAGTGCTCTACAACTCGCATTGTGAAAATTTTTTTCCTAATACCTAATCTAAACCTACCTCCCTCTATTTTAAAACCATTACCCCTTGTCCTATCACAACAGGCCCTACTGAACAGCCTCTCCCCATCTTCCCTGTAGGCCCCCTTGAGGTACTGGAAGACCGCTATCAGGTCTCCCCAGAGCCTCCTCTTCTCCAGGCTGAACAGCCCCAACTCTCTCAGCCTGACCTCATAGGAGAGGTGCTCCAGCCCTCTGATCATCTTCGTGGCCCTCCTCTGGACTCCCTCCAACAGGTCCATGTCCTTCTTATGTTGGGGACTCCAGAACTGGACACAGTACTCCAGGTGGGGTCTCACCAGGGCAGAGTAGAGGGGGAGAATCACCTCCCTCAACCTGCTGGCTACACTCCTCTTGATGCAGCCCAGGACGCGGTTGGCCTTCCGGGCCGCAAGGGCGCATTGCTGGCTCATGTTGAGCCTCTCGTCCACCATCACTCCCAAGTCCTCCTCAGGGCTGCTCTCCATCCATTCTCCATCCATTCTCTTTGTGAGAAAAAGTTTTTCCTCACGTCCAACCTAAACCTCCTCTGGTACAACTTGTGGCCATTACCTCGGGTCCTGCTTGTTGCCTGGGAGAAGAGTCCAAACCCCTGCTCATCACAACCTGCCTTCAGGAATTTATAGAGAGCTATAAGGTCTCCCCTGAGCCTCCTCTTCTCCAGACTAAATAAGGATCCCTCTTCCTGCCCTCTGTTTCCTGTGTACCTCACCAGGTACTACTCAAATTAAGACAGCAGAAATACTCTGACGCTTAAGAAACTGTGGTGAAGTACCGTAACTGACTAACTTAGATTGTCAAAATTTTAACTCTAAATCTCCCCCCTTCCCTTTATGTATATCTGGGGATATAGATAATCAGTAAATCCAGAATAGCTTACATTTGTTGTGTCATTTTTTTTTTAAATCACATTTTGGAAAAATTTTGGATGCAAATATTGAGACAGTATAGATTTGAAGTCATATTTAGACATCACTGCAGGTTACATCATTAGAAGTTAAGTCTATGAGGAGAAAAGAAAGCAACCAAATAAACCATTTTTAAGTAATCGTCAGGTAATTTTGGTGGCCAAACATACAGCACCTTTAATCACCCAAGAAATGAAGTAATAACTTTAAAATATTCTTCTTGAAGGACTGAGCTACTATTTCTCAGACCAAATAGGGAAGTGAAAAAATACAGAGATGAGTAAACTGGAGTTAAATTGCTATAATGAGGAATTAAAAGGGCACTAGTAAAGAGCTGTAGCAAGTGTATACTCAAGACTACTTTCTGTTTGAATAGTGAAGAGATGGAAATTTCAATATGCAAACTAGGATACAGAGCAAAAGTGTCGTGGTTTGCAAAGCAACCACACACCAAACTATGGAATATATGCAGAGATTCTAACTTATCTATCTCTGGCCTATATTTCTTTAGTAGCTCACATTTCACTTTCAAATGCAATTTAAGTACTTCCAAATCTGTATTTTATTGGAAATAAGTTGGACTTTGACTCATGAGATTTCCTGAAAGCTCATCTTGCATTCTACAACAGTCAATTTTCTCACTAGGCTAGTGAATCACTTCGTAATTTTAAAAAATGTTATTCAGTATCTTCTGTGCCTCTTAAATATTACAAACATTTATAGCTATATTTACATGAACATGAATTTAATTCAATAAGAAAAAAAGTTCAGCAGTCCTTTCCACACCAAAATGAAAGCTTAACCTAAAAGAAGGATGTTATTTATTCAAAGCCCAGATGCTATTTCAAAACGTCTCACTAACTGTAACATATGTACATAAATGTACTATGTAGGTAAAGGGGAGTTTAGTTTCCCACAAATTTTTGTTTTCCTCTCTGCTACTTTCCCCATTTTCATAAACCCCTTTATAGCATTAGTATTGCCAGATTGAATCAGGGTACAATGTACAACAAGCCCTCAAAACTATGTTGAGACTTTGACTCAAATTTAGACAAGCATCTTAAAGTTTGGAGGGTTATGTTTATCATTACTTGCATTACACTGAAGTCTCTGCAAATAGATGGTTGCAATTATAGGGACCTTATTTTCAAAGAGCAACATGCTTTTTTGAAATAGGAAATGTAACGAGTACTGATCAATAAATATTTTTGCAGTAAGATGAGAAATATATAACCACTTGGTTATATTTTTCCTAATGATGGTTGTATGTCCTCTTAAAAACAAAGAAATGGCAGAGGAATCTGTTCCCACTGTTCTAGCCTTTGGCTACTGTACTGAATTTTTCCTTCACCACAGGAAATAATTATTATCCTCACAGACCCATAAAGGTACAGTTACGTTCTGAGAGTGGGAAAAAAAATCTGAAAAGTAAAACAAAAATATGTAGAAATTTTAGAGCAGACCCACGAGGTGGATCCCATCATGTCAGGAGATTTTTTTAGTCTTAGTATTTTTTTATTATTATTTATTTATTTATTTATTTATTTATTATTCCAATACCTAGCACTTTATATTTTTTGAACAGAAGACAGAAATCAGTGACTATAAGGATGAGGATCTACTTTAAACAGCTCATTCAGTTTTGCAGCACCTTCCACACCAGTGTCCTCAAAGAAGCTTGCAGTATCACTGGCCTAGCGCAGATGCAGAGTGATACCTCCTGATTTCTAGATCACAAGCCTATTTGTAGACGTTTCCTGTTCAAAGCCAGAGCTTACTTGGAGATATTTACAGATATCTGCATACAGGGCTTATGTCAACAATAATAAATGGTGATAATTAAATACAAAATAATCTGGGGGCCTGAGTCAGCACTACATTACTCCAGTGGGATATCTGTAGTGTAAACCAAGACTAATACAGGGCTGTTCATCATTTCTGTTGTTATAATTCTGTCGCATTTCCATGACAAATTACACCGCAATAATTAGAGGTCCCACCTGCTTTCCATGATGCCTCTGATCATTCCACTTGGCACTAATGACTACTCTTTTTTTTTATGCAGTGCAGAAAATCATGCATATCTGCACCCGTTGGAAAGAGCTTTTAACTCCGAGGACTGCTAGTGGTGTCTGTGGATGTGTGTCACATATTTCACAAGTGGACAAAATTGAAGGAAAGTCTAAATTTGCTAAGATCATATGAGCTGTCAGTGGTACAGGTGAACTTCTCAGTTCCCAGGTCTTTGCTCTAACAAGTAGGCTTCCTTGCTCTTTTGTGTGCAGCTACAACCCTGGAAATTATTCTTCCCACAACAGGTCCAGTATAGGTAGCCACAGGGTAGCCTTATTTACGCTGTCTCCAAAGTAATACTTCATTTCTATGCTCAAAGAACTCTCTCTTGGGGTAAAAAAAGTAATTTGTTCTCCAAAAGGTTAAATCTATTCCTGTTTTTTCTGATGAGCTGAGAGTCTAGCAATTACTGTGACAGATGGAATGATGATTTTTATGATGTCGAAACTTGTCCACAGGAATGAAACTGAAATCTCCAAACCCATTTCTCATATCAGTCTTTAGACGGTTGTCAGGTAATAACTGTCATTAACTTTTGTCACTGTGGACAAGATCTGAATTAGTGAATGGCTCCATTAGCTTGTTACTGCAGCACTCCTATGCAGAGTGACACTTTCTGTCAATTTTTTGGTCATTTATTCTAGATACACTTGAACCAGATATGGAACCAATATTAAAAATGTGGGTTTAAATTTCTGCCAACACTCAGAAGCGCTTGAACATTGTGTCTAGAGTTTTAGTGCTCTATCATTTCGGAGAACTGTTTCAAGGGGATTTTCAGAGACCAGAACAAGATGTTTGAGAAAATAAACAATAACGTGTCTCACAAAAATGACCATTTCAAACAACAAAGTTACCGTGTGGACTTAGTGATGAACTAACTGGATTTTCATGAGATAATCTGAAGCACCCTCCTGCCTTGTATCTAGCCAGTAACTGCTCTAGCCAAAGTTAGGTATCCTCTCAAGAAGACATCAGGCAGGACTCCAATTCTGAAGGTCATGGTCCACCTCACCCTCCCTATACTGCATGATTGATTGCCCTGGACAAAAACCTCAGGCAGGAACCAGTTAAAAGTAGCCTGATACCTTTTTAGTCTCCTTGGTCCAATTTTCACCATTAATCCCCAAAAGACACAGGAACTGGCATTCAATATGTTGGGAGTATTTCCTGCGGCTGCCTTAGAGACTGAATTTCAGAGCTTGCTTATAGGCGTGGAAAGGAAGGGGACATCTTTCCTTTGTTTCCAAATGTCTCTCTGTAGCTCTGCTTGTAATCATAACAGCAGGAAAATTTTAATACTAGTGATTTACAGATGTTTTCTTACTGAGAACTGATAACTTTATCTTCTCTAAAGACATAGTAAAGAAAATACTGCTACTTAACTAAACTGAGTCAATATTGCTGTCCATTTTATGAATATATAGTTTAATTTCCATGCGTGCAGAATATGAACAAACGAGAATCTGTAGCAAAAGAAAACACAGCATCTCCGAAAATCAAACCATATATTCCAGAAAGATGAAATATTTCCCAAATGATGGAACAGAAAAAACACCTTAATTTTTCTCTTTAGA
This sequence comes from Tetrax tetrax, assembly GCA_009806455.1. Lineage (NCBI taxonomy): Eukaryota > Metazoa > Chordata > Aves > Otidiformes > Otididae > Tetrax > Tetrax tetrax. Next base: position 204,600 of record WHYT01015604.1, on the reverse strand, counting down.
AAATGTTATTCTATTCTGTTTAATGGTATTAGTTATCCTTCTCAATATAACTGAGTAAGAAGATTATTTTACTGATAGATAAAGCAAAGCAAATAGAATTAGGTGAATTAGTCAGCAGCACAGCTGGAAATAAAGCCCAGCAGCTCTGACCTGAAGCATCCCATCTTAACCTGAAAGGCTTCTGTAACTTTACATAATAAAACACTTGAACTATAGAGATTTTATGCTTTTTCAGATTAAGATTCTCCTGCAATTATGTCTCTTGAGTTTTTAGAAGGTGCATCTTCCTAGTGATTTTAATTAATAGTGTCCAAAAAGACTCCTCATTAAAAAAAGAAAAGCGTATAAGAGACTCTATAGGAATGCTTGTGCTTATTAGGGTCAGAGATTCATCCATGCAAAATAACAAGAAAGCAGAGACTGAAAGGCAGCATCATTTTTCTTTCATTATCTAAAACAGTTTTATGACTGGATCATTTACTTGAAGAGAACATTTGAGTCAGGATTAAAAAGAAATTATAGGAAACTGTTCAGTTAAGGCTTTTTAATTTGTTAATTTAAAGTGATAAGGAAAATCCACAATTAATTTGTATCATTTCCAAAAGATTCTAAATAATTTAAAGACTTCAGGAGTCTGATTCACAACTGGGGACAACCTACATTGAGATGTTGCATTTGAGTTGTAGATAGTTTATGACAGTTTATGACAGTTTATGACAGTTTATGACAGTTTATGCTGATTTTTCTTTTCCTTATAATATATAACTATAAAATATTGCAGTTCTGAGTTGCTTTCAGAAGCAGCAGAACCCAGTCAAGCATAATGGGCATGTAATTGTATGCCTCTGGGCTGCACCTTGTCAACCGCTGCAATCTGTGTTTCTGTGTGTAAGTCATAGAATCATAGAATGTTTAAGGTTGGAAAAGACCTCTGAGATCAAGTCCAACCATCAACCTAAGATCACCATGCTGACTAAACCACGTCCTGAAGTGTCACGTCTACACGTTCTTTGAACACCTCCAGGGATGGTGACTCCACCACTTCCTTGGGCAGCCTGTTCCAGTGCCTGACCACTCTTTCAGTAAATAAATATTTCCTAATATCCAATCTAAACCTCCCCTGCTGTAACTTGAGGCCATTTCCTCTCGTCCTATCACTACAAGTCAAGGTCTCCAAGCTTATTTTTTAGACAGCTGTAGGTGCCAGTGTTAAAGAAGTACTTGAATTGCTAAAGATGTTATTTATAGAATCATAGAATGGCTAGAGTTGGAAAGGACCTTCAAAGGTCATCTAGTCCAACCCCCCTGCAAGAAGCAGGGACATCCCTGACTAGATCAGGTTGCTCAGAGCCTCATCCAGCCTGGCCTTGAACGTTTCCAGGGATGGGGCTTCCACCACCTCTCTGGGCAACCTGTTCCAGTGCTCTACAACTCGCATTGTAAAAAATTTTTTCCTAATATCTAATCTAAATCTACCTCCTTCTAATTTAAACCCATTA
>WHYT01015604.1:156076-202388 GCA_009806455.1 Tetrax tetrax | reverse complement strand
ACAAAGTTACCAAAACAAGCAAATAATCCCTGTCCCTTTGTCCCCAAAGCTGAGGCTGACAAATTCTGATTAAAAACTCTTTCTAGGAAGCCTGCAGGAAGACAGGTGTCTTTTTATATTTGACTGGAGACCACGGAAGTATATAATGTGGAGAAATAGGGCTTTGAGGAATTCAGGTGAGTAAAGAAAGACCTTCCAAAATTCCTGGCCAATATTTGGAAGATTTTTTTTTTTGCAGTAGTACTTCTAATGGCAGTATCACAGCTGGGAATTTAAAACAAGGTCTTTTTATGGATTAATTCTTCCAAATATTCAACACAATACAGCCCTGAGACATATCATCTTTGTGAAATTTAGGGCTGTGAACAATGAACACTTCTGCAAAAATATCCACTTGGATTAGGGTTAAAAACTTTCCTAAAATCTGTTCTCCAACTGTGAGTACTTAGTCCATTTGGAAATCAGATCATGGTATATGTTGTAAAGCTGTCACTTTCCTCACCAAAGGCATTTGATAATATATTATTTCAAATGTCTTCTTCCATGGTCAACTATTCAAAAAGTCCTGTGGAAAAGATGACAGTATTTGAGAACATCAAAAACTGTCATACTTTCCATTTGAATGTTATTTCACCGTGGGAAGTATAAATTCTAGCAATCAGTTGCCTCTCCCACAGCAGGTAGCAGAGTATAGCGCAGAGTATTTAATCATGAATTGTGTCTTTTCTCATATTTTGTGTTCTTTTTGCGGTTTTTTTCGAACCTCTGAAATAAGCACTGATTAACTATACAGAGACTAGAGCTTAATTTTACATCAAAGTGGAATGAAGAGAAATGAGACCTTGTTTTTAAAGAAAGACAATTGTTAGCTCACACTCAACAGAACAAACCCCAGCTTTTTAAGTCCTGATGTCACGTCATCAGATGTTTGATGACCAAGTATTCAATTAATCGCACAATAAAGCAAAAGTATGTAGAGAATTATACCTCTGGGTGGCAAAATGGTGTAGTTCTATGAGCTCTCCAGTGCTTTGCTGATTATTGGTATGAGTATCTGGTCTGCAGGAAGTAGCTTTAACAGTCATCCTTTTCCCTCAACCTATCCCCATAGTCCTGACAGTTGTATCTAAAGAAATCGACCATTTAGCAATGAATGGCATCTCTCTATGGTTAGCAAGCTGCAGCCTAATCCTCAGTGTTCCCAATGCACACCTCCATGGCCCCAAATTCCCCTAGAACCCTTATCTTTAGGATAATACTTGCAGAAAAATATTGTGGACAGATCTGTTAGTGCCTGGCACCCTTCTAGCGTTATTTATGTTTTTCACTCATATTTGCACTGGCCTGAACAGCTTGACTAATCACTTTGTTCAGTGATTAAGCATCTTTTTATGAATTCTAGAAGCTACACGGTTTTCATTGAAATAACCTGACAGCTTCTGCATGGTCTTACTACATCTGTTGCATTCTTCACTAGTATTTTTCTTACTGCTTTTTAAATTTAGCTTCTGTTTCATAGACTGCAATGCCTTTCACAGCTGTTTTTCTAATCCCTGGGGTTTCTTTCCTGTTATTGTATCTTACATTCATTTACCATCTTACTTTCCACTTACAGACTTCTGCTCTCCTCTTCCCACATTACTTTTTTATTTGAAAAGTGTTTTCTATGGAAAATGTCTATGATCAAAGCTCCAAATACAATTATTTTTCTTCTGCTTTAGAATATGAAAATTATAGAATTTTTCTTGACAAAGGAAGGACTCAACACGTGCTTGAAAACCTGTGCCTAACTCTTCCTCTATCTCCCAAGTCTTGTGTGCAAATAGTTTAGTACTATCCTAGTAGAGTATACAAGAATAGCTGGGTTATACTAGCATACAGTTTTGGATAGTATGTTTTTTTTTTAATTAAATATTTCTCAAAAGGCAATCACTGACAATAGCTTATAGCAAGGTCTTCCATTGCTTCAGTTATGGAAATGTTCATAATCTTAGGTTTTGCTAACAGTCCTCTCAGAGCACAGTTAGCCTAGGGAATGCTAAATTTTAGATATACTCTCAACCATGACTTGGTGAGGGAAGTCATTATTTTTTGCTCAATTTCTCCTGAATGGCTTAGGCAGCCACCCTGTAAACCCAAAGATGCTCTGTGACCAAAGTATGCATAACACAGAACTAAAATGACTGAATCAAACCAAATTACTACAGCTTTCAGTGAAGTCTTAATCACTTTCCATACCGAGAAACAGACACTGAATTCAGTTGTAAAATGTAATACCTATTACGTAACCTATTTTAGAGCACCATTCCAATGGATCAAAACATTGCCTGTATTCATCACTGGATTTTGGATGACCAAAATTATATACCGAGGTAGCATATATCTTCCAGTGGTGCAGATGTGAAAGCATGGTTAAAAATAAGCACAAGCTGTAGAAAAAGAAGATCTATGGTGAAGATGCAAACTATGAGATAAATCCAGTGATGTTCATGCACTCTAATGAAGGAGGTGAGGAAGAAGCGCATGCAGTACCTGGTGATCTCAGAGTCAGGGAGCAGGCCTACGTGGTAGTGGGGATAGGGAGCTGTAAGAAGGAAGCTTTTGTCACACTCGACAGGGGAATAGTGCCTAGGAGAAGGTGGTTTATCACACAGTTTGTTCACAGTGCTGTAAACAGGTTCAGGAGGCCTGGTGATACAGAGACAAGAGTAAAAGGTCAGGTGTGTATTAGTGGCCAAGAGTACAGAGAAAACATAGAAATCATTTTACAAGCATGCATAGCAAATCTGTCAAGACCTTTTCAGTAGGGCTTTTCTGACAAGTAAAGTGTGCTGTTAAAGGAAACATTAGAATTGATAACACAGTGTTACAGCATACAAGCAACTGCATATAAAGATATACACAATATAAGTGCGACATAAAACTGGCTTATGGGACACGTGGCGCTGAAAGGGAATATCTTATCTCTGAAGTTCAGTGAGGAATTTTTCCACATACTCTGCTTTCTCTTTTTTTTAATCTATCAACATTACTTCTGCACAGCTTTCCGTGATCTTAATTTTGAGCAATGCATAAAAGAAAATATGATGTTTCTTACCTGAAAAGAGGTATTTCAATTTAAGAAAAAGCTGAAGCACACATTACTTTTTAATACAATGTAATCCTGCCCCATTGAGCTGGGGCTTTGCAAGTACAGCTGTGGTCACAGTGAGCCATATCCTATAACACTGATGATGACAAATTGTGTAAGCAATTAATCTCTTTGGCAGGCAATTCATTTCGTTTCAAGTGTTCTTTGCTCTCTTTTCAGCTTCAGCCTTCAAAATCTGATTATGCAGACCACATCTCAAACAGTTAACCTCGTTGACAAGGCTACTGCAATCGCACTGGTGCTGCTACTCCACATTACAGACAGCAATCTGCAAAGCTAGGTATGAAGAATAAGATCCTAAAATTGAGGCTGACAGGTCACCTAGCATTTCTCTCCTGCTGCCTAGAGACCAACTGCTTGGCAGAGGCAATACTTACCACCAACCTCCCAGGGAGCCGCCTGGGGAAAGGGGAGGAGGGGATGCAGCCTTTAGTACCAACCAGCCAGGGATCCACAACCAGCAAATATTTAAAAAAAAAAAATGCACCACACAGTACATTTCCTGTCAAGCAACTTCTCTAACCACTGTGTTGGCCCCAGCAGATACCTCTGGGCCTACTGGCAGGGCGAAACTTGACTCATAATTCCCTGAAGTTTCTGCTCCAAAGAGTGCCAAGACGCAATTGCTGTCATATCCTTGCTTCTGCCAGAAGATCCAGGGTATGTCACTGTCTTTAATCATGGCAATACAGTATTAGCTAGATGAAAATCTCATTTCAGAAGCCCGAAAATATCAAGAGGCCAAGCAGTTAACGAACTCTTCTTGTTCTTCTGGCTGCACTGTGCCTCACACGGGTGTGGGGTGTGGTTTTTGCTGCGACTTTCACAGGTACCAGAATTTATTATGGTCTTGGATGCACTGGCAGATACAGAGAACAAATTTTCCTTTGTTGTTAGCTTCTGGTTTTGTCCTTTGCTTTACTTAGAAATTAGTCTCACTCAATGCTAATAACATTATTCATAGCAATCTGACATGATTTGAGAACTCTCTGTGCTTGACTTTCCCAGGGAAAACTTTACAGTTTAAAAAATGGCAATTTAAGATTACCAAATATCAAAAAAGCAAAGCTGCCACTCATTTGGTTATAAAGCATTCTGTCAAGCATTTAGTACAATCCCTTTAAAAATGTTTAAAGTAGAATTTTTAATTGCTGCTTTCAATACCAAAAGCCCACAGAGAAAAAAACACTTCTATTGTTAAATATTAGACAAATACTGTCTTTTATTCCCTGAAAAATCACTTTTGCTTTTAGGTAACACATTAAAAAACAAGTACAGATATCAAATATAAATGATACCTACTATGAAAATTGAAGAAATATTGCCCCAGTGAAGGAAGATGAATACAAACTGTAGATTTCTCATGGTTTAAAACATTAACCAGTCCATAATCAATTTACTAACTTCCTATATTCAAGTTACTCATCTTCTCTGAGTGGTAGACGATATGAGAGTGTCGCTACCCCTTGGATATATTGTGGATGCTCAAACTACCCTGAGTCATCAGTGAGTGACCATCCAACCTTGTGCTGAGACAGAAATCATGCCACAGAGATGGACAGATATGAGGGATTACTCTGTTAATTGAGAGTTACAAACTGCTTCCAAAAGCAAAATGAACGTAAAAATTCAGCATCTACCTAGAAATGGAGACCTAATTAGTTCTTCAAGTATAAACATAGAGCCCTAACAAAATGTGTTGTGAAGCCTAGTAAATTTTAAACATTTAGTATTTTTCACTCTTTCCAGTCTTGCCGGATGGTAAGATAACAAAAAATTGGAACAAGCCTTTGTCAAGTCACTGCACTGATGCATAAAGTCCTCAAATCATTGGTATTACGTAAGCGATGCTGTGACCTAGTGAAAACATACCCCCTGTAAAATAGCTGAAGAGAGAGGTCTTAAGGTTAAGAAAAGGAATTCAAATTTGTTATGCTTTTAATGCTTGGACTCTTTGCTTAGAATGCGAATCAGGGTATCAGCTAATTCCAGTTATGAGTGCACTTCTTGTAAGGCCTGTGAACTGATCTGAGATCATCACAGCCACCTACTTATTGTCAGATGTCATTTTCTTCAAGGTCATTAAGATCATGGACTAAACTGGTTTTTTAGATATCTTCATACAACTCAGATGTATATGCTAACACTGCCAATGGCATAGCTGGGCCCTGGCTGCACATTTTATTGGCACAGAAAAGCAAGAACTTGAAAAATAAGCAGTACATAACATCAAGGGTCCAGCTCAGATCAGTGTAAAATTATTTTATCTCTCAATTTGATTTAGTAAGTTTAAATTAAATAGCATAAAAACAATGGAAAGTTGAGATGAAAAGTGGAAAAGAGGAGAATGATTAAAATCTACTCGGCAAATGACTGTCCTCGTCATCCAAACTGCGCTTCATGTAGGCCAGCAATGCTTATAAGTAATACGAGCTACTGGCTGCCACAGACTATCTTCAAACATCCTCGTGACTCCTCACCTTCTCTAAGGCAAACTAGTAGTTAGCTACAATAGTGTCTACCTACTTTGGGAGACAACAACCACAAATTATTTAAAAAAAAGAGAGTTAGTAAGACCACCAAGCTTTATTAAATGATTCTTCTAGTGTAGCATCTTCTCTTGTCATTTATATTTCTCCTCAGTGGAAGAAGAAGAAGAATGAACTCCTACCCAATGGGATGACCCCACCTGGTAAACCCTGTCTCGCATATCTTCTCTGCTATGACAGAGACAGGTTGTCTTCTCTCAAAGCATGGGATAAAGAGAATGTAAGAGACTGCTATTCAGAAATAGTTTCTAATGTGTCATTCTGAAAAAATACAATCAAGGTCACCTCAGCTTTTCTTGCAAAATAATTAAGAGCCAGACTGAACATAAACACTGAGGCCTTATTTTATGATGCATTAATTCTTCAAATGAATTTAAAACATGTAGCAGGCTATTTAGCATGCTGTAACAAAAGTGTAAAAGCTAGATATATATTATTTAAGGACCAATTCACTGTAGTTTATTTGCAATTGCATCACTTTCAGTGACAGCAGGTGCAGCTGTCTTATTTAAAATAAATACTAAGCAATTATTGTAACTTTTAACATGAGAAAGAACAAAGAAAAAACTATGTTATAGAACTTATTTTGTCCACTATCTTAATTTTTTTATAATACTTACACAAAAAATCCCCTGAAGATGCCATATGCATGAATATTACTGTATACTTCCTGGTAATTGTAATATCTATTTTAATCAGTAATGATCTAATATGAGTCTACTCTGAAAAATAATTGCTGTTGTAACATCTTATTTACTAGATCTGCTCCTTCTGTCTTTAAACCGTTTATTTGGTGACAAACTTACATTACAATTCTCTGTCTTTATCAGTGACCCAAGCTCTGTGATAAAAGAGAATAGCAACTGCTAGGGCTAGATGGACAGCAGTAATTAATTTAACATGAGAATAAAGCATATAAGAGTAGAGGAAAGGGAACGGAAAATCTAAGTAGTAGCATAGCTTTGCTTGAGCATGCCTTTGTAGATAATTCAATCACAGGAGAATGAAGTCACTCAGTGCCACAAGGCTTTTAAATGGGTATGAACAACAGATAGTCATAAATTAGTTTTCTAGAAAAAAAAATATATATTGAAAGCTGGAATTGTTAATTGTATAGACCTAACTGCAATGAGGTACAATTTCCACAGAACGGTATAACGAAGTGGTGGAAAAGCTAACAGTAACAGTGGGAGGTGGAAGATTGATCTGACACTGGGTTTATTTATTTATTTATTTCATAACAGATTGTGTAAATAAAGCAAATCTTCCTAGTTGTTTGTAGTCCTTATTATTCCTTGTTTGGATCATCACTATGATATTGTTTCAGGCTAGCTTTATTGCAGAAGTGATAAGAAAATGGCATTATTAAACCATTCTCTCCTCAGCATCATGCAGGGTCCTCAATTTAATTTTAACTTTTTTTTTTTATTGCAGAATCCTGTTCAGTTGCCAACACATAGCACATTAAATGTTAACAGTTTCATTTTTTGGATTTTAAAACCTTTTATGTTATGGAAAGAAACCAGCTAAGCTCTCACAGCATACTGAGTATGCAGGACTATAGCCAGGAAATGCTACATTCAATCTGAGAGAAAATAAATCTCACAATGCTACAAGTTTCCAACACGTTTTTTTTTTTAAGTACCAAAGTTCAGTAAAGACAACTAATACATTAGTATTGCTAATACAATGTTGCTGTGAAGTGCACAAAGAACTGTCTTTAAAAGTATATCACTATTAAACCAAAATTCAATGGCAATTTAATACAAATGAACTCTTCCACTTCTAATAATCAATGGGATATCTTCAGACTTCTTTTAGTTTCTTGTTCATATAACCTACCAGAAGAACCACATACCTTATTGTTCAATAGATTTATTTAGAATTTAAAGTTGATTTTACTTCATAGGTCGTGTCCTGACAATTCAAATAAGACCCAATCACTCATATGACGTTTATTTCAACTAAATGAAACACAGTGAAGGTGTGTGAAGAGCTGCAAGAAAATAACAGAAGCACAGTACCTTATTTTTTTCTGGAAATCCTATAACCAATGATTTCTCAGCTTTTTCATTATTAACTATTATTTTCATGAGCTTTACAGTCTTCCGTAACTGCAAAATAAGTGCTTAAGATCATGACAATTTTTTAGCACACTAATGAAGAGTAAGGATTGCTTTGTTCCTCTTAACAATACTATTTAAACATTTTAATCAGGTTTTCAAACGAAATGGCCTACAATGGCCTGCACTCAATATTCTCAGCCATTAGGAATTAGGAAATGGAACGACTGCTTTATTTGTCATAAATCAATAATGGCTTTCTGTTGCAGTAATAGAAAAGAAGGCTGTTTCACATCGGAACAGTGAGACTATCAGACCAAAGGCCCTGTTCCCTTGCAGTGATTTTTTGGAAAAGAAAGCCAGCAAAGAGGGGCTCTTCCCTGCTCAGCTGCTGAGAATTTGCAGGTTAGGGACCATGTAGACCAGAAACTAAATCCAAGTAAATCATGGCTAGTGGTCCTGTCCACCATGAAACTGAGTATTTTTCAGCATCTGTATTTGAACATTTTCATTTGAACATGTGTATGCTACACAACATCCTGTGGCAATGCGTACCACAAACTAATCATGTGACATACCCAAAAACCTCTGCCTTCTTGTATTGTAAGCCTGCTACTTGGTTGCACATTAATAACATATGGTAACACTTCAAGAACTTCTATTTTTCTGTATTTTAAACTTACTTGGCAACGTATTATACACTCCCTGTATCTGAGTTGAAAGAAAGTGCCAACAGTCGTTGCCTGTTGCCTTTTCTGTGCACAGGTACCATTGCAGATCTCTGTTCTATCTCTCTCTAACATTTTTTTTCTATACTGGAATTACTGGTTATTTAGCTCCTCCTGGAAACCATACTACACCCCTGATCATCTGTGTTACCCTCTTCTTCCAATTGCTTCTATGTAGTATTCAAGACTTGTATCATCGATTTATACAGAAAAATATGGTTTTGCACTCTTTTCCTTTCCTATCAGATCCCATTTCCATTCTTAATTACCTTTTTGACTGCTTTTGAGTACGGAGCTGACAATGTTACAGAACTAACCACAATCACCCCAAGGTGTTTTTCTTAAGTGGCAACAGCTGCTTTAAGAGCCCATGTCCATGGTACGTGTATTACGTATCCTGGTTATCTTTTTTCTGCGTGCATTATTAAATGTTACTTACCATTTCTGTATGTATTATCACTGCCAATCCTACTATCTCATTTCAAATATCTCCACAGAACCACTAAAGCAGATTCTAAAATTTGATATTTTTTAAAAAAAAGTATAAGTAATAAGTACCTTCCACTGACTGTTTTCAAAATAATAAAATCCTATTACTTGGTTATCTCCGACAGGCTTGATTAAATATGTATGGATTATTCAGGACATAACAGATTTCCTGGTTACTTGATAATAACCGAATTTTTACTTATCATAAATTATTCTCCCAAGTTAAGACTTATTATTTAAAATAAACATGGGGTAGCAAAATGAAATTTTACCATAGGCAGAGAATTATTATGCATTTGTAAAGTTTAACAAATAGTTTGATAAAATTTGTGTATTAAATATGTGAAATATAAAATAGTTGTTTTGTAATTTAGCTTCGTTGAAGGAAATAAATAATAACACAGAGCTAAGAAATACAGCTATGACTTTTTTCTTCTAAAAAGCTATTGACAGACGTTCCACAAGCAGACATTCTTAGATGACAGCATAACTAAATACTGTACCATTGTAATTCATCAATTGTCCAGTTTAAGGTTATACAGACAAACTTAATTTTTATTTTCTTAACTGAACATTTAATGTGCAACTTGAATAGTGTTCTTTTCATATATTTTTAAATAATTCCTTAGACTCATCAAAGACTAAACCAAGAAAGAAATCTTGTTTTGGGACACCAGATTGAATTCAACGTAGCAGCAGCAGAGTCACCAACTTAAGACCTCTGAGAACTCTGCCTTGTGAGACATGGGGCAGCAGCCTGTCACCCTCCAGATGAACAGGCAATGCAGATGAACTATCATGACAGACTGTGCGTCATGCAAACCCCAGAAACCTTGGGTTCCTCTCCATTTTCTAGAGAGAGATGACCCTAGCCTGATCCTGTCAGCATCTTATGAGCAACTTTTCCTACTTGCTCTCTATCTCTGTTCCTTGCCCTAGTCTTCCTGCACAACGATTGATTATCCAAACCTCATGCTCACTGTCTGAGGGACCTGCTGGTTCAGCAGCCCTGAAATCCATTGCTGCTCTTCTCTAGGCCATTTTTCTCCACTGCCTCTTCATGCCTCTTCACCCATTTCTCACTTATGTTCTTCCTACATCTAAATTCTCCTTCTAAATCCAAATTTTCTGACTCAATTAATACATGTGTTTCTTCTTGTGATTTCCGTTCTCACACAACCAGTGACAAGTTCTCCCTCATTTTCACACCCAATCTCACTATAATTCCTTGCCTAACACACTCCCCCTATTCCTCCAGTCTCTTCAATGTTCAATTCTAATAGAAATGGGCATTCAGAGCACAGAACAGAATCATTCCTAGCTATGTTTCTATTTCAGGAAGAACCAGAAATAAGTAGAGAGAAAAAAATAGCTTTGGCCATATAATGCTGTGCTCAATTATGACGGCTTTTAAAAATAATCTAGTCAGTGTTAAAAAATAGTGAGAAGCTTTGATACACTGCAGCATGAGTACAGAATCTTAAAGAGTTCTACTGCAAAAAAAAAAAAAATTAAATACATTTTGTAGGATATATGAATTGCAGTTTTTCCAAAGACTTATCTAGGTTGGCATTTAGAAAGATTTTGACAAATGCAGTAAAAATACTATATAGATTCAGTTTCATCAACTCCCATATTTCAACACCTTGAAGGTATGTATGCAATATTACATTATTTAAAGGATAATATCACCACAATTTTTAACATAGAACAGAACATGAACTAAGTCATGTAATTCTTCCTCCATTCCTTAAATGACTATGCTGCTATAGCTAAAAATAAATGCAATTTAATTTTATTATAATAGTGGTTAATTAAAATTACTTTAAAAATGATAGATATAATCCACATTAAATTTTAAAGCAAAACAAACATGCAACCTTTGCTGTCCCTAGATAAACAAAACCAGCCCCAGGCAAAAATTGAGCACAAAAAATATTAGCTTGAACAATTAATCTGCCAGACTTGCAAGTGATTTAATAGGAAGAATAAATAAAAGGCATTATCAGTCTGCCATATAACTATATATAATTTATTTTCTTTAAGGCACAGGTGACATGCTGAGTTTGGATTAGGCATGGTGATAGGATTGTTGCGAGCTCATAGTTACCTGCCATATTCACATAACTGTCTCAGTGCACTTTTACTCATCACTACTATAGTAACATTGGGTCAAAAACATGGTGTAAAATTCACCATCTGAAAGTTCTACCTACAGTACTCAATGACGTTCTACATTTGGGAAATCTGAGTTTCAATTCTGTTCCCTCACAAAAACAAATAGGAAATGCAGCTAACTCCTTTCAGCAAACGCACGCTTTTAAAACATGCAGAGAATTTTGTCAATGGGTGAGCGAAGTCAATTCATTAAAGATCCCAAAGAAACAGTTTTCAGGACTCATTACTACTTCATTACACTTCACAAAACCATTATCAAAAAACTGGTATTGATAGTTTTATCACACAGAAACAAAAATATTAGTTGTAATGTTTTAATACTGAAAAGTCAGATCTGTGTATCAATACAAATTTAACTTTCAATACAGGGAAAAATATCCCCTGGGACTCCAAATTAATGGTTCTCCTTTTTCTCCCTTCCAATCCCTAGCACCTCCTCCTCGTCCACAAAATGTTATTTTGCAAAGATGCTTGTAAAAAAAAAAAAATCAAACATGCTTTTCACAGCAAACCAGATTTTTCTCAGACAGCTTTTGCAGCTATGAATCTTTAATACCTAGCCAGAGTTAAGTGTTAAAGTGAATTTTTTATCAGCTGAATCACAGAAGTTTGATGTTACCATTTTCTGAAGTTAAAAAGGAAGTAAATACTCAAGAGAGTAGTTCTTTATTTTTAAGGATATTTTGTCTATGTTGTTCATTAAAGACAGAAGGAATTAACATCTAAAAGCTACAAGATTTTTTAGACTGTAATTTCAGTATTTCTCAAAATAGGAAGGCAGACATCTGCTAAGGAGTAAATTGTAATTTATCTCTCAGTTGTATTAGTAACGAATGTTCCATAAAAACACTAAAACAAAAAAATCACTTTTTTCTTCCTACTATAATACAAAATTTGGTTGGAATGCATCTCTGTAGGTCATCTCATCCAATCTCATGCTTGAAGCAGGATTATTGTCAACACTAGATCAGATCAGCCATGATTTTATCTAGCCAAATCTTAAAAAAATCTCAACAGGTAGATATTTCACAACCCTTTTAAGCAACCTCCTCTAGCACTACTCTGCCCACCTGGTGTCTTTTTTTTTTTCTTCTCAAACTGAAATCAGAACATCCAAAGCCAACGCTTGCAGCCATTGATCCTTCTCTACTGAGAAGAGTTTGGTTTCATCATCTTTGCTACTGAGTACTTATAGGGTGCTCTTAGATTGCTCCTTAATTTCTTCTTCACAACATTAAGCAAGCCCCAGTTCCCTCAACACCCTTCTAATCTCCACGTGCTGTAGGACTGAGAATCTGTTGGATCCTCTCCTCTCTTTTCACATCCCTCATGAGGTCAAAGAATGAGAATTGGTCAGAGTCTTCTAGAAAATAACAACTTTTTCTGCTGGCCATGTTTCTCCTAATATAGTCTAATATGCTTATTACCTGCCTGCCAATGAGAGTGCACTCCTGGTCCATGTTCAGCCTGGCATCTGCTAGAACCTCCAGGTCATTCTCAATGAAGCTGCAATTCAGGTATTTGTTTCATGGTCCACACAAGCGTGTGCAGCTGTTCCATCTAAGGTGCAGACTTCTTACTGAACTTTATGACGTTTCTTCTGGCCCAGTCCTCAAGTATATCAAGATCCCTCTGGAATATAGCTCTGCAACTTGTCATGTTAACCACTCCCACTTAATTTAGTATCTTCTGCAAATTTGCTGAGGGTGCACTCTGTGTCATGATCTAGGTCATTGATGAAGATATTCACTGACACCCAAGGTATCCTGAGCTACTCTCCTCATCACTGACCACCTGACAGATGTCAAGTGATGATCGTTACCCTTTGAGCCTACTGGTTCAGTCAGTTCCCAACCCAATCTCTTCTTTTAGTTCACTCCTCCTCAGCTTTCAAAGAAGATTGCTGTGGAAGATTGTGTCAAAAGCCGCTGTGTCAAAAGCCTGCCATTGCGTGCAAATGAGCATAGCCATGCTGGGAGAAGGCTAATGAGCAAGGTGACAGAACATAATCCAGGACATATCCAAAAGGCTATCCAGAAGGTTTCTAAACCTTTACAAAATCACTATCTTCTTCCAGCTATGGATTAGTTGTATGTGTTTATCCAATGCTTCCTCACGTTTGGATGAGAGGCTGCAGGAGTTTTAAAGGGTGCTCCCTGTGTTACAGCTTCTCCTGCCCACAGAAAAGGTATGAGTAATAGCTTTGCAGCCACTCCCCAGGGCTACTAGTGGAGAAGAGGAATCACCACGTGCCCACAGCAAATCCCAGGTGCACATCTGTGGGTGTTATGGCATGGGTCAGGTATGCCTTTGGAGTCAGCTGTGTTTTCACCCAGCAAAGAGGCATTCCTGCTCATGGCAGCACCTGTGCTGTGGCACTGGTTGGTGTAGGACTCTGGCAGCCACTGCTCTCCCTCATCCATGCAGCTAGTAATTTCATCAGGAAAGGCAACCAGGCTGGACAAGCACAGGACTTGCTTTTGATAAATCTGTGCTGACTATTCCAATTACTATCTGGTCCCTTAAATGACTGGCAAAGAATATGTTAAGTACTTCAGCTTCCCGCCCACCATTCATCAGTTTTTTCCTTCATCAAATTTTACCTTCATTTTTGAAACTAGCAGACCTGCAGAATCACTTTTCGTTATCCTTTATGACTCTTTTAAATCTTAGCACAAATCAATCAGCTTTCTGATTTTGTCATTAAGCAGTCAAGCAACGCTTGTCTACATCTTGTATATTAGGTCATAAGAAAGCTCTTTGCTCAGCCAAGAAGGCCGCCTACTGAATCTCCCTCCTTGCTGCTCAAAAAGATGGTTAATTCCTGAGTTCTCAGTAAGTTTTATTTAGAAATCATACATCTTTCATGGATCCTGTGTCTCTGTGGCAGCATCCCAAAAGATTTTGCTTAGCAATTCTCCAAAAAGGCTGAAGTCTGCTCTTCTGAAGTCTACAGTCATCATTTGCTGACCATCTTTCCAGACTTCCTTTGAATCATGAACTGAACCAACTCGTGGTCACATTGGCCACTAGTTCTTCCCTTTTCGCAAGCAGCAGGTCAAGCAGAGAATGATTCCTGTTCCTCCCCTCTAGCAGTATTAGGAAATCATCAGCAACACAATCAAGGAATCTCCTGCATTGCCTGCACAACACTTTAATCTTACTAGAAACTAAAACAAATACTGACTTGCAGAATGATGGTAATGGTATTGATACAATTACTTGGCATATAGCTTTTATCCACTTTTGATTTCACATTCTTCTAATCTTAAAATGTGGGGGTTTTTTTTAAACTTTAAAAGGTGACTACCTTTATAAAAAATAGAAGAAGGCAAAGCTTCCATCCCATGTGAGTTTAAAATTAATGCACCAAAACAAAAAGTAAATTATGCACATCATTGACAGAATTTTGGACAAATAACATATACAACTTACAAAAGCTCAGCAATTTAAAGATGACAACCAGCTTCATTAAAACTTGTGGTTGAAGATGATGTGTTACTTTTCTAACCTTTGTGCTCGATTAAGTTATTAAGTAAAACTTGTATCAATTTTTTTTTCAGATGTAGATTCAGTATCAGAGAAAAAATTACAAGCTTTTGTCAACAGAAACACTTATTTTTGTTGGACAAAATACAAGTCCTTAGGTAAAAAAAAAAAAATTGAATTAGGAAAATATGAAAAACAAAACAGAAAAGCAAGAGAAAGTAGATAGGTTAAGTTGACTGTTCAACCATTAAAACTTTACCAATAGATTCATTATAGCAACTTAAAAGAAAGCTTGTCATCAGCCTCATTCAAATCATGTGTACAAAGAATTATGAAATTGCAAAAGCCTCTTATAGTGGAGAAATTACCATTACAAATTTTTTTAAGCTGGCACAAATTAAAATCTGCCAGGAGTGTTGCCATATTATGACTACACAAGTAATACATTTCATCATGTGTTCACCATTTAAATTAGGCCTGAAAATTTATTGTAGCAAGAACCAGGTAGTTTTATTGGATGGCACTGCAGTAGTTGGCAATCATCTTAATTATAAAAAATTATGTGAGGAAATCTAATTATAAGTGCTATAATCAAGGGATCTATAGATTTCACTAAAATTATCAATATGATAATTAACCTCCCAAAAGATGTTAAGTCTTTCTAAACTGGTCAGCAACAAAGACTTTCCCAATATCTTCTCATTTTAGTGGCAGACTCATCAGCCAATTCTATAGCATTGCACAGAAAGAGTGCATTCACTCTTCTCAGTTTATAGCTGTGGAAGTCACTGTGAGAATAAACTGTGGTATTTTCAATAGTCCCACTTGAATCAACAGGCAATAATTACCTACATGGACATTTGGAAAAAAAAAAAAAAAAGGCTCAGTATTGTTCAAGGGTTAAGTGGTTTAGTTTTGAAGGTCAGAGCTTCTTAGTCATTGCAGTCAGAGGAGAAACGTGGTCTCCTGGCTCTTGTTTGGGTGTCTCTCAGATACTGCTCTATGATGTACATGCAGTGAGGAAATGCAGTAGCAAGAAGTGCCATTTTTCTTACGACAACATTCATTTTATCTTTATGTTTGTGTGTCCTGAGCATCAGTGTAGCATATAAGCTATTATCGCTAATATAATTAAGTCCACAATAGCCTCCTCCTTTTCAATAGGTCAAAGTAAATACTTGTTTAGAACAATGAGATTTTAATCTGATTTGCTCTGTTTCATTCAGAGTCTGCTCCTGCTACTCTACACCCTTATTTATGCCAGCGTCACAAGCCTTCCACAGAAGGTCATGCTTGTAGAGTCAGCCTCTCCTGTCAATAGTGCCAATGCCATAGAAGACTTCAGATATCAGACTTTCATTACACAACAGACTAGTTTGGGAATCCTGATAGGAAGAAGAGCACAGGAGAGGAGTATTTCACAGAATATACATGGCTTCTCTGGGCATTGCTTTATTTTCCCCCAAATAATACAAAATGGCCATTGGTGTGAACACCTCAGACAAGAACTGGACTGTGTGAGTATTTGGTTTTACTGTCAGGAGCTAAACTAGCCAAATTAACTTATTTAAAAACAAACTCAAAATATCAGAATAGGAAAACATCTTTCTTCCTATGAAGATCAAACAGACACAGTACTGAATTTCAATATCTATACTGCATGGTTCTTTGAGCACGTATGCTTTCTACTGGATACCTACTGAACTAATGGGCTAGGACTGCCATTGCCTTCTCTTCTGCAACTATTCTTTTCATTTTTTTTTCTTCTTTTTTTTTTTTTTTTGGGTAGAAGTAATTAGAAAGTTAAAATCAGCTACATAGAACACAAAGAAACAAAGATACTTCTGCCTAAAGATACTTCTCCATTACCTTACAAGTCTTCTAACTGTTTAAATAGTCTTTTAATTCTAAGTGTAGCTTTTCTCCCTTTTTTTTTTTAGGATTCCCTTTCTGTGACTTCTTGGTCTCCTTAGCTATTATCTACTTTTAAGGTGGCATTTTTTTTCTGTTTTTAAACTTGGTCAACTCTTTCTCAGTAATAATGGTGCTGACATCTCATTACAGAAGCAGAGAATTCAGCACTACAGGCTTGTTGACAAAGCCCACATCATTGTAACCCAGATACTGTACTGGTATTCTTCCTATACATAGGCATGTTAGAAATTATAAGGTCAGTACTAGCCCAGGTAAAGCCTTGATGCACAATTTAATGAAATTAATGTTTTAACTATTAATTAAAAAAATTTAACTTCTTGGAATCCTTTGGAGAAAATTCAGCCTAACTGAATGTCTCATAAGTTGAAGGAAAGCAATGTCAGCTTTGCACTCTCAATCAAAACAAAGGAGAAATTCTTTTAGCCAAGACAGGGAAGCAAGGTGTGGCTTCCATACATTTATGTCCTGATTAAACACTGTATCATGACTTAGTTACTCTGAAACTGTCTGATCCAACAAGTTAAGCAGCTTGAGATTGTAATCATATGCAACAAGAAACATGAAATGCAAAGTAGCAAGTTATGAAGCCAATGAATACATAACTGCATGAGATTCTTTTGCCTGAGATACACAGTAGGTCAGGTTAGATGATCAGAACAGCCCTCTTGTAGCTTTAAACGCCATGAATTTATAAATCCTGAAGCATAGAAAAAAAACAATTTCTCATTTTCTGTGGCACTAGACATTATAATGAGGGCTCTTTTTACAAACTTAACAACTCTTGTCTTCTAAGTGAATGGTAGTGCTTTTCAAACAAAAAGCAGAAATACACATTGTCTCATCAGTGCCACTCAGCGTTGATCTAACACAAGGCAGAAAAGAACCCTTGTAGCATTTTCCTATGTGTATTTAACCTGGACATCAACTGCACAGATAAAATTCTGCTACTATACTTCCATACAGCAGTCTCAATCAATCCTTTTGGAATTATTAACAAAAAATATTAGAAGCAATTTCCAGGGTAATTTTGCTGATATCATATCAAAGAATCCCTTTTATAAAGGTATCAGGTACCACTGCATAAACAGTTTCCTTTTAACCTCCATGCTCTCACAGAAAATTGTTTTGTATTATGATTGCTCTAATGGTTAAGAAACTTTTTCCAGTTTCCCTCCCACGTTTATTTGCAGCCAGTTTGTACATTTTTTTTTTTACATTTTCTCACAGTGTTTACTCTCCATGGCACTTATCTTTCCACGCATGTACACAAAGCAATCACAGGCTGTTTCAGCCTCCCTTTCACTACGCTAAACAAGCTGGACCTTTCCAATTGCGCTGTCACAGACAGGTACAAACACACACACAGTCACTCCACCCATGCATGCAGTGAGTCAGGTGAGTCACCGATCCTGAGATCTCCTAGTTGTGCTAGTAAGGAACTATCACGGCTAATACACTTGCTAGGAAGCAGAAAACTTTGCCCAGTGCCAGCATTGCTCTAGTGCAGCCACGTGGTGTAGGAACTAGTGCAGGATTGTGCCCACACAAAACGGACCTCAGGTCAGGATTCATTCCTGTGATCTTTCTCTTGGTTGTCTTCATACCTGTAACAGTTTCAATTCATCTTCTCTTGAACACAGATGAAAAGAATTATATGCCATATCCTATCGGAGGGGCACTGAATGCTTTACCTACGTCCTTTGCAATTGTCAGGAAAGGTAACAAATAAAGAGAGACATCTGACCTGGTGTAGTCATCCTCCACAAGCATGTGCTTTGGAATGGGCGAGTATCTTCCCGGTGAGATAGGGGCCAGGGATGCCTTGTACTCTAAAGTGCCATTGTTTCCAGAAGAGAGTATATGATTTTCCATCGGTGGAGAATAAGCTGATGGTAAGAATAAGCATTCCCAGTTAGCCACTTCCATGTTTGACTAGATGTCGCAACAGCACCATTTTTTAGTTAAGTACCAAGAACATGTTCATTGCTGTAAATAACATCAAAACAGACAGTTCTTGCCTGGGAGAACTTAAAATGTAACAAGAAAGAATAAACAGCTGGAGTTTTCCTGAAAGTTTAATAATAATAATAACAATAATAATGCTGGCTCATTTGTAGGGATTGACTCTTTAGAGGGGATCTGAATAAGAAAGGCCAGTTTGGGAGACAGGAAACATCTTCAGTCAGGACTGACCTGATGAAGGAAATGTAAATAGGAGAGAATGATGTTAAAAGCACACTCCTCTTTTTGGCTCCAATATACAGCAATGGGAGTAATATAGTAAAAGGTCAATGCAGAATAAGAGCAAGAATCTTATCTATGGCAAGAATTATGTATGGTGAAGATTTAAAGCTGTGATTTCCTAAAGGTGCCAAAATTTCCAACACAACTGAAATTTCAGTACCAACAGAGATGATATTTAGATCACAGTAAATCTGTAAATTTAAAATAGAAAGTGGATACAAATCTCTTACATATTAATGATTAATACTGAAAATCACAGGACTACGGTGTGATTCTGTATTGGGTCTGTGGCTTTTGCTGTTTGATTATTTTTTGCTGTTCTGAAGTTACTGGGGATATTTATGACTGGAGAGAGGTAATCATAGCTGTATTCAAATCTCCAGATCATGTAGTTAGAAAAGGAAATGATAAATAGGAAAAACAATGATATGTGCTTCTGCAATGAGCTATGACAGATTTTCTCACAAGAAGAAGACAGCTAAACTTTCTAGTATTAGTTGCAGTCTTTCTTTCTGATGCTGAGAAACAGAATGTTTCAAAGGAAAATATCTCTACAGGGAAAGGCCATTACCCGTTCTGAAACATTCTGAATGTGTAGGTATAACGAAAGGTTCCCTGAGGATAAATGAATCTGTATGCACCAACAGCCTGGGATGGGCTACTGCAAATCTGTTCAAGCTTTACTCTCCCTCTGGAATGACTTTTGTCTTCTCATATGCTGCGGAACTATACTCTGACATAATAAAACATACCGGTTTAGAATTTCCAAATTATTATTTTGGAAAACATTATAAAGCAGGAGATTGGATAGGGACTTTCAGCACTTTTACTTTTTGGGTTTTGCTAAGACCCAGACCAGTCTGCTACTGAACAACAGGATTGCCGTCTGTTGTAACATTTGCTAAGTAAATAGGTACGCTCAGCACAGTTGAGCAGACCACCTGACGTGCATGTTGCAAAACCTTCCCTTCTATTTTTATGGAGTCTGAATAAGGAGGATTATGAATATTGAGCTTTTCCCTCAACTTTGTCAGTCCACAGTAGCAACATGATGCAAAAGTGCAGGAAAATTTAAATCTCTAGCATTTGCTGGCAAAATCTGTCTTTCCCAACCCTTGGTTGGCCTTAGATGCCCTTAGGATTATTGGCAGGAGATCAAGACAGGTACGGATCAGTTGCTGAAGCTCCTGTCAAAAATTTAAGTGTCATCCAGTTGTTAGGTGGTGCAGCTGGTCCCTGTCGGTAGTTGAACCCCAGGCAAATAGTTTTTAATGAATAACTAAATGAAGAAAGGGAGTTTCAGTAATGAATTGTTTAGAACAACAGGCACCAGGGGCATAAAGAGCTGCAACTGAAATGTTAAGATCGCTATCAGTGAAAAGGGAATAGAAACGCCTGGGTATGGGCACCAGGAGGACTGGCAGGAGGACTACAAGAATGGCATGTATTGGTAGCACCTAGATTCATCAATAGGTCGTCAATACTCAACACAACTAGATGTAACTTGTCAGGACAGCCTACACCCAAACTAAAACAAAGACTCAAGCCATTAAGAGCATGTCAGGAGATAAAGACTAGATTGGAGCCTAGGACGCTCTGATAAGGAGACAAAAGGGAAGTGAGTAAATCCGGAAGATGTGTAGGTGGGACAGATGAGAGACAGAAGATTCTAATTGCTATCATCTCCTTAAGGGTACAAAAAGCACATCAGTAAGGAGGCTGTCAACCTAAAGGAAGGTATGTATGTATGATAACGGCTCCACAGCCACCTGCCCTTGTACTTGGTCATCTCAGGGAGTCCTGGCAATGCACCTGGATGCGTGCCTTTCTACCCCAATGTTGGACACGAGCCTAGATGATTTTGAGTGCATGGATATGACAGCCTGATTGAAATAAATTTGTTTTAAAATAAAATAATTTTCCCTTCCTATGACATCCTTCACTGAGCTTTACTATATTGTTTCAACAAGTTTTCCTACAACAGGGTGCACACTGAATGCAAGACAAATAAGGCCTTAGTACTCAGTGAAAAAAATAGCAGATGAAGACATAAAAAGTTAATGGAGAGACTGAGAATAAAGCTAAATGGAACAATAATTTAGAAATTGGAAATACACAGAAAATAGGTAAATTTGTGTAAGTAGAGCAGTGATTTTTACATTGCAAGTAAATATTTTATGTAAATATAATATTAATTTTTCTCAGGCTTTTCACAAAGTTTGTACTAGATGGTTTGCTCTTTGTTCCAATTTTTCAGTGGACAGAGGACTCCAGTCTACAAATCTAATCCTATTTCAAAATATATTTGCATATACACTAGAGTTACGGTACAGTCTGATCATCTGGACCATGGCTAACTGGAAGCAGCAGTACATCAGCTACACTGTTACTTTTGCTGCAAAAATACTTTAGCAGAATTATATTATTTGTAATACTTCATGAGTGTAGCATGCTTAAGTGGCAATAAACATTTCATTTTTGTAGCCTTTCAAGCTGTTTCATAAACTTTAATGGGGTACTTTGGACAAGCTATGAAAAAACACAATCATCTGACAAATTGATATCTCCTACAAAATGAGTTGCAAAAATCACTTACAGTGAGTAATATCTGGTGGGCCATAAGGATCAGTCATGTAAATGGTGGTGGGCTTTCCAACTTTCAGATACACGACATCCGATGTGTTCTTCAGTATCGCTACCGCCTCTTCATGGGTAACTTCTTCTAAACTGTAATTATTTACCTTAAAGGAGAAATCAGACAGGTGAGTTGGGGTGCAGAAACAGACACAAAAAATGACAGAGCCTTGCAGTTATCACAATGTTGGGGAAAATGCTGTAGACAAAGAGCACTGTGGATTACAGAAGCAGTATCGCAACAGGTAGAAAATACAGTTTTCTTAGCATATGCATATTCAAAACCTGATGTAGCAGTATTGATAATATCACAGAATCACAATGGGTCGAAATGGCACTTGGTTGTTTCATTAGAAAATTCCTTTGTGATATTCTGCTACCAGTATAATCATTAACATAAAACTATGTTTAATAATAATTTAATAACTCAACACTACATCATTTACAGAAAATATATTATTTGACCTATCAAGGTGAACTGTCCAATTTCACCTCAGAGCATGCATGGCTGAGACCTCAGAAATACTTAATATCTGAAAATTTTTCCATCCCTGATATGACATTGACCATTGAAATAATAAGAGGTACAGAGTGGTATACAGAATAAGGGGCTGCCTATGAGGTGCAGAAGGGCAGCTGAGGATGGGGGAAAGGGGAGCTTCAGTGTGAAAGTTTGTCAGTTTTCTGGAAGCACAGGAAAGAGATATTGAAAAATAGAATGTAGTAGTAGTTCAGTACTTTATCAGAAAATAAAAATATTTAACAAAAGGAAGGATAAGAGGACAGGAACACAGATTAAATAGGGAAAAAAAAAACAGTGGCAACAAACCTTGCCTATTTATGCTTTACTCACAGAAAAAGAAAAACAAAAGAAAAGTGTCAGAAGTAGTTTATTGTAGAGGCACATACAATTTATTCACATATAAATCCTCTATACCCACAGAATGTCAATAATAGGTTGTCCTCCTATAAACAGAATAGTGAATGTTTTCTGCCCCAAAATGTATGCATCTTGAACACAGAAATGATAGGACAGAGGAAAGACGTAAAGAAGGATGTAGACACAGGTTTCAGATGTGGTGTAAGCCGACAGAAATCATAGAATCATGGAATATATTGAATGGGAAGGGACACATACATATCATTAAGTCCAACTCCCTGCCCCTCACAGGACTGCCTAAAACTAAACCATGTGACAAAGAGCATCATCCAGATGCTCCTTGAACTCTGACAGGCTTGGTGCCGTGACCACTTCCCTGGGGAGCCTGTTCTGGTGACCTACATTTCAAGGTGAATGTTGTATATGAAACATTTTATTGCATTTAAGTGCCATCCTCCAACTTCTACAGTTATTGCAGGGATTTTTGTAAAGCTTATGCAAGATGGAAGAAAAAGCAGCTCTTCGACTATAATATAACATAGTACAGCTGTAAATCAGAGAAAAAAAAAACATATCTTCTAGAGAATTTAGTCTAATTAAATTATCAGAGAGAGAATTTAGTATAATTAAATTATCAGAAACCTGGCTGTGACAATAGGCTACTGCGGAAGGGTTTGGTCACTGGAAAGAAATCTAGCTACTATGAATGATGGGGGGACTCTTCATACCCAGATGATTTCATCAACACCAAGAGAGAATGATTGCTATCGGACACTATTGCTAAATGCAAGGATTCTGCTTAAACTTTGTTCCTTGTATAATTCTCAAACTTGGTTCTAAGGTTAATTGAAAGATGCAATGACAGGCATGTTATGACAATTTGACATGAAGAGCAATGATACAACCTAACACTCAGGACAGAGTTGCTGACACTATATGATGTATTTTGACAGGTCTTCTATTTAAATAAAAATCCGATCCCTATCTTCTATAAATTTATCTGTTTTTCTTTGCTACAAACAGCAGTAACACACAATTTTAATA
This sequence comes from Tetrax tetrax, assembly GCA_009806455.1. Classification (NCBI taxonomy): domain Eukaryota; kingdom Metazoa; phylum Chordata; class Aves; order Otidiformes; family Otididae; genus Tetrax; species Tetrax tetrax. The sequence goes on along the minus strand of WHYT01015604.1, from coordinate 179,004 downwards.
AAGAAATGTCTTTTTAAATTACTAGGCTAATAGCAAGAAGTGGTGACTGAAATAAAGTCTTTCTTGTTTATGTATTTCAAAACTGTCAAATACTGAAGATTCACACTTCTGGAAGGATTACTGCATAGTTTTCCTTTATTTTCTCTCCTTCCCACACTGTCTGTGTATTTTATTTTGTGTTTCACCCTAACTGCAAGCTTTCTGAAGTAAAGAAAGTCTCGCATAATAACCTCCCACTATACTACTTCGGTAAATAAATGTTCTTAGGCAAAAAAAGACACAAAATTAAATATCACAGTACTGTTTGGATTTTGACTTTCAGTCATTTTAGGAAAGTATAAAAACAATTAAGACATAAACTGACTTGTTTTTTTTTTTCATGGAAACATAGCTGATAAAAACTGTGATTAGAACTGTTGCAGTTCCATCACAACACACCTGGATGTCACAGTTGTGCAGCTGGAAGATAAACAGTCGTTTTAGAAACAAAAAATGTAGTATGATACATATAAAACTTATATTTACTGTGACAGGTCCTACTTCTTATGTCTCTGACGATAACTTTACAGGAGAGGTATTTCACCAACCCTTTGTACAAGTTGTACAAATCTTGACATTAAGATAAGAATTAAAGACCAAGCAATTCTAAACTAAAAATTACTATCTGAGCAGTTATGCATTATGTTTATCTTTAGACACTTCAAGATCTAGAGATCATTGCAAAGTTTATGTACAATTTTTTTTTCTTATTTCTAGTATCTGCAAGCTTAAGTGTGCAGAATATTGTGGAAAACTGAAATATGTTGAGCTGGAACTTGGTAGAACTTGAAAGAAGGTAATGCATGAGTGAAATCAAGTTACAAAGGAGAACTTCAAAGAAAAGATGCTGAAAGGAAATTTGAGAAGAAAGGACCCCTCAAAGTAAAGAGTTCTGCTATAAGAAGTACTTCAGCAACATATACCAAAATGGCTATTCAAAGTCATTCTGAATATACAGAAAATTAGAGGTTTGTCATCTCTAGAGAGAACACTCCTAGAAAGAAAGTTTGCTACTAATTAATTTTATCCTGGACTGCTTATTTCTCAGTAAAGAAAGAAATAAAGACAGACTCAATGTACATCAAGAGCAAATAAACAAATAAATGAAAAACCACAATGATTTATTTATTAAGACAAAGATTCTCAGTGGTGCCATAGGGTCTCTTTTAAATGGGAGCTCTTTGAGAAGGAGATAAAACCACTTTCCTTAGTCAATGCCAAAATCGATTTATAATTTCAGTACATAAAATACACTATGCATTTTCCACTTTCTTTCAGAAGGCAGTTTTTATTTGGACCTACAATTCTCATTCATAGTAATATGTGCATGCATTAATACCTTTTCTACTTTTTGATCATAAAACAAAGATTACAAATAAAGACATCTGTATGTATTCTGATATACAAAAATGAAAACCTGAATACACTGAAGAATTATATTGTTCAGCTCCCTAGGTATTATTGCAAGACGACTGTACTATGTAATTTTTTCATAAGGAAATCCCTGGATATCATTCTTCAAAATATCATGCCAGACATGGTGATTATTAGAAAATACGCTGTTGTAGTTGGTTTTTACGGTAAGATTTATAGAGAGAGAAGAATCTCCAAGAGAGACTATTTCTCGAGCTCTTTCTTGTTTCCATAAATGATGTCTATTTTAACAGAATTTCAAGCACTAAATCTGGCATTTTCAGTGATTGTGGCACAGTCAATGCACGACACCAAAGCTTCACTTCCTGCTGCCGAGACAACCTTTGCAGAGCATGTGGTTTGAAAAAGAGTTTAGTTAGAGGTTAAGAAGATAGAGAGTGGGAGATGTGCACAAAATAAGAAATCAAAGTGTATGTGGCACACAACCCTCTGAGATGCTGAAACTTTCATGTGGAAGGGCTGACATCAGAGCTGAGTGGGTAGAACGGGTGCTGCACTCCAGCTTTCTGGCTCTACAAAGCCAAATGAAGTAGTGATGAGTTAAAGAGGAAAAAAACCCCTAAGGTAAATGCTAAAAAAGATATTTATCTGAGTGGTCAGTTTAGTTACAAGAGTCAGGTGCCTGAGCCACAGAATGCTGTGACAGGAGCCAAAGGAGAGGAGGAGGAAAACAGGCACAGAGCAAGTGAGGCTTTTCTAATGGGAAAAGTTCCATATACAGAAAATCCAGAAATGCAGACAGCACTCAAAGTAAAAAAGAAATTAGGAAAGCTGTTTCTTTAAATAGAAAGTATGCAATACAAAGACATACTGATCTTACAGGAAAAAAAAAAATAAGAGGAAGAAATAATATAGCAATAGAGAATAAAATTAAAGATACAAGTCCAATTAAATAAGCTATCTGAGCAATTGGGGAAATCAGTAAGACATATTGTCAAAGAGATTTAAAAGACTGGGGTGTTGTTTTTTTTTTTTTTCCCTAAATAGCATAATCAAGGCCATGAAGTGTAAACCTAAGCAAGAATTATCTCATTTGGAAGTTTTCCTAGATTCATATTGGAAAACAAAGGCACTGAGAAGTAGCTAGATTGAAAAGCTTAGAATCCCCAAAATGACTGTACAAGTGCTCTAAAGGATAACTTCATTCACAACAGCATAAGCTGATAACAGAATAAAAGCTCTGGAGGAATAAGTCTGTCTTATTTAATTTTCTTTTTTAAAGGGAATTCTTTCCTTGCCTCTATTGATTCAGGATAAGAGGGATTTGATTCATTCACTGAATGAAACAAAGAGGTGATCTTTAGCTTGCCAGTGGTAATGTTTGCTTTTGTGTCATATTCTGCTTCTCATTCAGAAACTGGATTTTCCTGAGTGAACACTTGCTGATAAACACCTGCGACGTGCCAGCTGTAAATCTAGAACATTGATTGCCTTTCTTAACTCCCATGACTTAAAATGCTGTGAAAAGTGAAAGGTTTTTCCATGCTGAAGACCAATAATTTGTCCAAAGGATGTCAATCTGGTTGGGCTAACTGAAAATTTATAATCCCGTGGATTCTTGAGCTAGTTCCACAAGTGCTGGACTCCTAACAGAAACAAATGGGCTGTCCTCAGATGACACAGTCTGTTAATCCTTCTGAAATTAGCTTCCTTAGATTATAAATAGTTATAGGATAAGTGTTCAAAGTTAGATCCGTTCTTTGCAGAGAAATGGAAGAGTTCGTGCTTCACAGACAAAAACTGAGCTATGGACTTCAAGCTTCAAGCACTGTAACACACACACACAGTGCAAGTGGCACTGTATTATACTGGATCATCATTTTCCAATCCCAGTTTACACTGAGTTTGTTAAAAAGAATGTTTTTAGGGCTAATGAAGTGGCATGGGAATGATGCAACTGTGAAGGCACAACCAGATGAGGGTATCCTTAGAAGGAATAAATTGGGAAGCTTATTGCTAAGGTACCATCCAATGATCGATCCTAGCAAATCTTCATTTAAATGTCAGATAAAGCACTACAAGGCCACAGTCAATGACAGTGAGTGGCTCAGAAGGGATGCAGCCACTGAACCCTCTGAGTCAGTTCAGTACTAGTTCAGTCTCCACCTCAGAGCACTGTATTTTTTTCTAGTGTACTTCCTTTGTGCTGCTCAGACAGTACAACCTACAGATCAGGTACTATCTGTTCACCCTGTTTTCTTCCTTTACGTCTGTTGTGGTTTTGCTTAGTGAGGGGGGCCTAAGGTGGCACCTTCTGTAGGAAATTGCTAGAAGTCGCTCCCCTTTGTTCAGTGGACTCGGCCGGGCCTAGGGCGGACCCACTGCTGGCCAAGGCCAAGCCGATTGGGAGCAGAATGTCCCATGATAGCACCTCTGCGATAACATATTTAAGAAGGGGAAAACAGAAAAAAAAAGAGAAGAGAAGATGTGAAGAAGCTGAGCAAGGGCAGAGGCCCAGAGGGGGAGGCGCAGGCCTCCGGGGCCTTGCAGGCCTCACCCTCTGGCCTCTCGCCAGGCGGCCGACTGGGCCCAACTCAGCCCAGTCTGGCTGCAAGAGGTGGAGAGGAGATGGGATGAATAAGGTGAAGAGATCCTGAGAGGCTTTTTGAGGCTTCTGCCAGCTCGTTGTGAAGAATGAACTTTTCTTGTGAGAGAAACAGCTGCAAACACCAAGGTCAGTGAAGGAGGGGGAGGAGTAATGTGGCTCCTGGCCAAGATTCCCCTGCAGCCCGTGGTGATGACCATGGTGGAGCAGGTTGTCCCCCTGCAGCCCATGGAGGTCCACGGAGGAGCAGAGATCCACTTGGAGCTTGAAGCCCGTGAAAGACCCTGCACCGGGGGAGGCGGATGCCTGAATGCGGCTGTGGCCCGTGGAGGGCCCGCTGGGACAGCCGTTCTGGAGAGACTGCACTCCGTGGAAGAGAGAACCTACGCCGGAGCAGTTTAATGAAGGACTGTGGCCCGTGGGTGGGACCCCACACTGGAGCAGGGGAGGGATGTGAGGAGTTCTTCCCCCAACTGTGAAGCAGCTGCGTAAAACAACGCATAATGGACTGACCGCGACCCCCATTCCCTCTTCCCCCCTGTGCCGCTCGGGGGGAAGGTAGTTAATGTTAAGCTCGGGAAGTGGGAGGGGTGGAGGAGGTTTTCTTGTTTTTCTGTCTCATTATCCTGCTAGTTGTAGTAATAAATGAATAGTTTTCCCCAAGTCGAGTCTGTTCCTCGAGCCCCACTCGAGCTGAACTACGACAACATCTAACTGGGTAACGCCTGTGCTCCATCAACCTCAGTAGCAGCATAATGTTGCACCTGTGGATGCACCTGCCTGGGTAAAGAACACGTGCACCAGGAGTGATTCACAGCAACAGACAGTCTGGGTGATAGGACATCCATCCTATACACATTTTAACAGGGGTAGTTTGCATTACATCTAGGCTGTGGACTAGAATGCCTGTTCACAGTTGTAATGCAACGATGTTATTTAAGAATGCTCCTGGACCACATTTTCTTTTGTGGTTTCATTAAAAAAAAAAAATCCAATTTGTTTTCTAAAAGACGATCCCACAAGACACAAAATCACTTTAAAAGAGCACTTCCAATAAGAACGAAATGCTAACCTAGATGCATCTTAAATGATATGCTCTGACCACTATAACACAAATATGACCTCGCATCCATAAACAATCTAAAAGAAATAGATACTGCTAGGGGATCCTATAAGGAACGTATCAACAATTATGCAATCACCACCGTGCTGTAGCCCTATGAAACCACCAAACAAGAACATGCTTTGTTTTTAGCACAGAATTGGGTAGGAAGCAAGCTTAAATTTCTGGAAAGGAAGTGACTCCTGTTTCTTCCTTCTTGTTTCAGCAAGAAAACAGAATTAAATTAAATCTCTTGGTATGTGGACAACATCACTTTTCCTATAAGCATAAATAACCCCACAAAAATCTGATCTCTCTGACTATATGGGCCAAGAAACAACAGGCTAATGGATATGGCCCAAACATGCAAGGGTATTTTGGTGCAGGAGACAAATTTTTGAAAAGCTAATACTTATAAAAGACAAATACTAGCTTAAATTTTCTTTCAAAGCCTAATGTTTACAGAGTTTTCCCTGAAGAATGTCTTGCTTCTAGCTATTAGTGTTGGTTTGTACTAGTATAACCACACAGTTTATACTGATTTCTCATTTATCCATTCTGTAAATAAACCCTTCCAAAGTGAGATGACAGTATCAGATAGAAGAAGGTAATTATTATCTGAGAGGGAATAACTCTTAAATGATTTTTCAGCTCTTCCTGATCATCATTATCAATGAACTGGAAGAGGTGAGGAGTAGACTCTCCTCACATTTGCAGATGACATTTCACTGCGGAGGTGAGCCGATACACTTGAGGTCAGGGCTGCCATCCTGGATAGGGGCCAACAGGAACTTTATAATGTTCAACAGGAAGAAAAAGTAAGTCCTGCCCCTGGCACAGACTAACCCCCTTCCACAGCACAGGCTGGGGACTGACAGCCTGGCAGCAGCTCTGTGGAAAAATTCTTGGGGCTCCCATCGGACAGCAAGCTGGGCACAAGCCAGTTGTGTGTCCTGGCAGTGAAGAGGTCAACAGCATGTTTGAGCTGTATGAGCAGAAGCAGAAACAGGAGATCCAGGGAGGGATTATTCCCCAAGAGTTGGCACTCATTACACTGCACCTAGATACTGTGTTCAGTATTGGTCCTCCACGGTAGGAAAGATAACAAAGTGGAGCAAGTTCAGGGGAGTGCTAGCAGGATGGTTGGAGTTGGAGCACTTGCCCAGTAAGGAGAAGCTGGCGGAGCTGAGCTTGTTCAGACTGGAGAAGGGATGTCTCTGGGGACAACTAACAGCATCTCCTTGCTGCTTACAGGAAGGTCATCAAGACAGAGCTAAGCTTTTCAGAATGGCATGTGGTAACAGGATGACAGACAACAGGCATATATTGAAACAAGAGAGGGTCAAACAGGTTATAATGAAAAGTATTTTGCTCATGAGGACAGTCAAGCAGTGGAACAGGCTTCACAGAGAGGCTCTGCAAGTTCCGTCCTTGGAGATTCAATCATGAATATTCCTAGGCAACCTCGTCTGACCCTACAGATGACCCTGAATTATGGTGTTAGCCTATGATGGTCCGTATGTGATTTCCCTTTGCTTCTTTCCAGTGCAAAGAGACGCAACCTAGCTGAGACACCCAGTGTGGTCGTATTCTCACTGCAGGCATTACCACCAGGAGGAGTAGACATTATTGTAGACATTACCACCAGAATACATTGAGGGAATATTTTCTTCCTAGCTGTAAGTCTTCAGAGCAAACCTCTGCTCTGTTCCTTTCACATATACCTAGAAAAACTTGTGAGTTCATTTTTCAACTTGAGGACTCTTATGCTTCCTCCGGTAATTTTCTTAATGGGCATCTCAGGATTATCCTTCAGCGGAGTCTTTTCCTGTGGAAACGCTCAGGATAATAAGCCTTAAGTACAGGCTCAGTGTCACAGAAACACAACTGCACAGACACACCCTTGTATAGATTTCACAATAATCACAATGCTCAGCATTTACATAATATATCTTCTGGATGTTGAAAACACTATTAGCAATCTGCATTTAATAACGGTAGGGCCACCGAACTGCAAAATCCTCAGAGAGTGTCCAATTGTATTAAATTTCAATGTTAGTTTTGATTTTGCAGCATCTCTTTTATTACACCTTAAATTTTAATACATTTCATTTGCATGTTCTTTGGGATCTGAAAGCATTCCACACAAACTTACCAGAACACAGTTACAAAAATGAAACAAGCCCCAGTAGCTGCTGAGAATTCCAAAAGGATGGTGAAGTCTGGTAAAATTTATAGAGAAATGTAGGAAAAAATAAAGATCAAGAAAGGATGGACTACTGAGAAGTCAAAAAAACCCACAAAGTGTTCACATATATAATCGGTAAGGAGTCAGTGAAGCAGAAGTAGGCCTGTACAGATGACAAGGGTAATATTGTGTTGATACACTGTCAAAAGAAAGTAATGAATTCTTTCACTCACTTTTAACCAAGGAACATGAAGTAAATGTCATGAAATGACAGATACTTCACAAAGTAGAAGAGAAAAAATATTGAAGGTACACAAGTTAAAAGAAATCAGGGTGTCTTGTTGGAGAGAACCAGAAAACATGGCTGTAATCTGCAGAAATTTTAGAAATAGATTTTTATCTTCTAACCTTATCTCCACTTTATTGGCTAAGGTGTACAAAGAATAAGTTGACTAAGATTTTTGTATGCAACAATGAAAAGCTTGGTCTGGAAGTATATGACTAGCAGAGAGCAACATTATGGTTGATTTTTTTTTGCTTATTTTACTGGTCCAGACTGAATGGAAAGCAGAATAAAGATGTGACATCAAATGCACTGAGAATGACCTCTGCTCATTTTCAGAGGTCACATTCAGGAGTATAAACCTGTCACCATGAAAAAACATGGTGAAGAAACAGTGAATCACAGGTTCCATACTGAGAAGGGGTGCTTAATAGACAGATCCCATAAAAATCTGGAAAGAATGAATTTATACACAGTAGTGTTTAAATTAATTATTTTTCTATTCAAATTCATGCTGATTAAATTACACTGCAGATGGTGAAGGCAGGGGTTTTGCGTCTGTTTTTCTTCATATATATTATTTACTACCCCAAGTGAATTGGAAGAAATTAAGAGTAAGGTAACAAAAATTTACAGATGACACAAAAACTGAGGAATTCTCGTAATGATAAAACCCAACAGCTGAACACAAGTAGATTTCCTGAAAGGTGCAAAATAACAAGATAAACTGCAACTTTGGCAAATACAAATATACATTCCTATAGAAAAATGAAACAAAATTTCATTATACAAGAGTGACTTGAATTTTACTGTGCTAGGAATCCACAAAGAAGAAACGCCAAAAAAAATGCAAGTTCTAGTTTCATTTTGCTTTGATTTTTATAACAGCATTTGATCCTTAAGCTGTTTTATCTATCCACTTGGGTTAATTAAAAAAGTCAAACAGTCACCAACCCAGCAACCAAGTGCCTTTCCTGTTCTGTTTAATACCCTGTATAAAATTAATGGTCATCTTCACATGTGACTGCAACACAGTGTCCCTAGTCAAATAAAAAAACCCCTTCAATTATTCACAGTTTGGTAAGCAGCAAAAAAGAAAAGGTCATGGCAATTATTTACTGCTTAGACATCATGTCACAAACCAGAGCTACTGCAATACATTTTTTTTCATGGCATTTGTTCAAAAAAAAAAAATTTCTCTACCTGCTGAAATCTATGCAAATGCATTGATATTGATTAACTTCTGCTGATTCACCAGGACCAGGATTTCCCCCTCAACAAAGAATTAAACAAACTCTGTGAGTGGGAAAGAATTATCTACAAGGAGCAACGTACTGGCACTGTAAATATCAGGAAGAATTTCATGAAGTGAAATCGATCAGACTTCCTCAAGGAAAAAGATGGAAAACTTTTTTTTTGGAACATCTATATGAAACACGCACATAAAGCATTCCTATACGTACTGAAGTGCAGGTAAGTCCACTGAGAGTGGCTAAAAATGAGAGTTTAGTGGCATATTTTCACATCTCAGTTTTCTTAAAATGATTAGTAGAATCAGTAGTGCTGTAATGAACAGTTTGTCTAAAATCTTCCTTTAAAATTTTCTTGTGCATTTTGACTTGTCACTGATGAGCATAATATATTTATTATCTTCTCAGGTTAAGGTTTGTCAAAGTAATATAACCCATTGCCTTCTCTCCATTAAAGGTTGGTTTTCCAGAGCAATGTTTTTTTAACTGCATTCTCTGAAATATATTCAAAGAATGGGAAAAAAAAATAAAGATTACAGAAATATAACTCATAATTATTATAGAAGTTGTAACGGTTACCTCTAATAAAATATATGGTGAATGGAAGTCCCTATATGAAACAATTTTCAGTTAAATAAAACATGATTTAAATCAGTCATACTCACCATAAGAAGTCTATCTCCAACCTGCAACCTCCCATCTTTTTGCGCAGCTCCTCCATCAATAATCTTGGTGACATAAATGCTGTTGTCCCCAGGGATGTGTTGGTTTCCCACCCCTCCTGCAATACTGAATCCCAGACCTGCAGAAGATAAGGAAAACAAAACATTAGCAATACAAGAGATTACATTAAAGAGGAGTGCAAGAGTATCATGTCTTTAAACCACAGTACAATTACAGTACTTTTTATAGAAATACAAATAACATAAGAGATATTTTTGGGGTCCTGGAAGGTCAAGGACAGAAGTAAATTACGGAAATTCTTTGTCATGTTCAAATATAGGAAGATAGACACAAAAAGAATTGAACCACTGATGATTCTATACCCACAGCCTGTCCTCACCAGGGACAAGGCCTCTCCAGGCCTTCTTCTACATAAAGAAGTTACAGCACCACCTGCCATGACTAGTAATACAACTCTGAAGCTTGGAGTTTATTTTGTTAAATATCAATATAAAATAAATCACAGCCTATCAGCACAAAATTGAAGGTATTCTTATTGTCCACACAATTTGAAAAACACTTGGAGAGGGGTACTGCAGATTTTGCAGTTTCTCTTGTACCACAGTAAAGGGTCTTTGAAAGTGAAAGATAAATGGTGTAGATATTTGGATTAAATCTGCTTTGCATGTTTTTCTAGGACACAAACATCTTTGGCTACGGATGCATAAAAAAAACCAAAGCAATAGTCTTTTGTGCATATATAACTTCTGTTCCGTGAGCTGTGAAATTCCCAGGCAAGCACCCGACGAGCCAAACTTTGGAACAATGTCAATAATACATGCCGACAGGATTCAGGAAAATGAAGGGAAAATAAACAGATGTTGGGGGAAGAAAAAAGAACAGTTTTACCTTTTTCCTACTTTTCCTATCCTCTGACACATTGCATAAACAGACAAATCATTGCTTTCATTTATAATAACATTTTTATCTCTCAATCAGAGAAAAGACAGAAACTACTGTGCTTTATTTCCATAAAAATCTACTTCATACAGCTAATTTTTCAGAGATCATATAGCTACTGGCAACTTCCAGCTGAACAAATAAGCTGTTACTGACAATAACTTGCTTAGATTGTTTCTTCAACCATTTCTCTCTTAGCTATACAGAAAAAAATAGTTACAGGTATGTAGAGAATAACCACTAGTTTTATCTATGAAATCTATGCTGTTCAGGCATTGTTAAAACAAATATGTTAGTAATAGCTTCAGCTTGAGCAGTAAAAGGCAATAGTAAAAATTGATTTGCCTGGATTTTGGCATTTTATTGCAAACTTACCAGTCTGACTGCTTGTGCAATAAAACTTAAGGGGGGGTATATTTAATACACATAGGCTTTTTTAGCAGCTGCATGAGTACTTAGATACTTTTTTTTTTTTTTGAGTGAATTAAATATTTTTTTTTTCTCACATTATTTTCATTTGCTCGTTATTTTAGCTTATATGACCCACATATAAGGTCATATAAGACTATTTAATAGCTAGTGCCAAAAGGGTAAATTACAAAAAGAAACTTAATAAATTAAGATGACTATTAACAATATATATGAAGTTAATTCAGAAGTAAAGGGTAATTAAAATAAAGTTTTATTTAATTTCCAAATAAAACTGGTGCTCACTGTTACAATTTATGCGCTACTTCCAGGATAAATACAAGGATAAAAGGATGATGATTTCTTCAGCATAGAAAAATTTGTTCACTACCCTAGGAGCACTAACAGAGAAGCAAAAAGATATTCTAAGTAAACATCAAGAATGAAGATTTTCCCTAAAACATTAGTTCTGGAGAAGGAACAATGACAGAAAAATGTTCCTTGGTGACACAATTATAATCCTTTTGACCCCCCAAAAATCTACATACACTTCCACCAGTAAAGTGAAGATCTGAGAGTGCTCCAGAATGATGATGAGAGCAAAAGAGTGCACTAGACCGCAACTGGAGAGCTTTCTTCAGCTCCACTGCTCACCCAGGGCACAACCTTGGGAAGATGCGGTTATGGTACGCTTCAATCCTCTTCTCTCCCCTTTATTAACACTGTACGCTTGTAAAGGGCAAGGTAATTTCTGGTCATATAGCTGTTCTGTATTTTGCACAAGGGGTTCCTAATTCAGCCTGGCCCTGCTGCAAGATAAACAAATAGTAGCAAAGATAATCCCTTCAATTTTCTGCAGTGCTGAGTGGGGTGCTAGTGTTTGCTGTTTGTTTGCATGGTTTTATCACAACTGATGTATGAAATCACAGAAAAAGAGCACTAAAACACGCTACTCATATTACAAAAGTGAAGTTCACAATGATGAAAGGAGTAACTTTTTCTGCTTCTCTATTATAAATGAAATGTAGCTGTGTTACAATGCATGGGGGTACATTGTATTCGTATGCAGGGTCTGCCTTTGGGATCCAAAAAATCAGCACTAAGCACAAAAAGGTGTAAAAAAGCAGAGCAAGATGGGGCAATATTGCAGGGAGAAAATGGAGAGTGGGTAGGAGAGACAACTGAGGAAAAGATAAATTTTCCATAGCTTTCCTATTGATAATGAGTTAGTTCCACTGCCTAATCATACTTGTCTTCTTTAAAAGATTCCTTCTTGGGAAGAATGGGAATGAAACAATGGCCTATTTAATTTTACTGAAATGACTTTTGTTAATTGATAGGGCACTAGGGACGTATACTGCAATAAAACTTTGCAATAGGATTCATATAGCCAAATGACATCAGACAACTATGCTAATCATTTCTGCTACCTTTATAATCAATGAAAATTCATTAAAGGCTTTTAAATTATGATTCATCTCATCTCAAAGAGACATCTGAAAGAGATGAGATGAATCACACTCTTGGTTTCTGAAAGGCTGGGGGCTGGATGTGGGAAGAAGTGGGTGGGAAGATTAGTTCTATAAAAGTTCACAACTGGAGTTAAGAGTCCCACCCCCATTTAGACTGAAGGTTTCTGTTTTGTTTTAATACCTTGGAAATGTTTGTGTATCCATGCTTGCATCCCTCCTGTCACTAGCTACATCAGATTAGTTTCATATCAGATTTTTACTCTATTTTAAAAATAGAAAATAATTCAGATATTTGGGAACATGTTGAGGAAGATATGTTTTCTAAACTTGGTCCCTTACATTGCTCCATTGAGTTAAAAAAAAAAATATATATTTAATTGAATAACATTTCTCTTACTGACTCCTGCAGTTAGTGAGGCCTTGCCATCAGAACACAGAAGAGCAGGAGTCGCTTTGAGGAATGACTCCATCTCACTTCTGGCATTGCTCATGTGCAATCTGCTTCACAGCAACACCTCAGCTTGGACAGTGTCCAATTTTGTCACACCAGGAATTAGATGGAGGCTAGATTTAGAATGAATATAAGGAATAATTTTTTTATGATGAGGGTGATAAGACACTGGAAGAGGTTGCCCAGAGAAGTTGTGGATGCTCCACCATTGGAAGTGTTTAAGGTCGGGCTGGACAGGGCTTTGAGCAACGTGATCGAATGAAAGACAGGGTTGGATTAGATGATCTTTAAAGGTCCCTTCCAACCCAAACCATTCTATGATTCTATGGTTCTGTGAAGAAGAGATAACTATAAGAAGGAAAAGGAAAGAGAACTGGGTTTAATATTGGTGTTCATTCAAGTCACGCTCAGCTTAATTCAAAACCACTGAAAAGAACAGGCAGATGTAAGATTGGGTCACTGTGTAAACTAGGGAAGATTGATCAAACTCTATTTCCTTCTATTTCCTCTGGATAGGTATTTGTAACATTCATCTGCCTTTGGGCTCCACAAACACAGGTGCTAGGCGTGTGGATAATAACATGTATACTAGTGGAATGAGACAGGAGACATTACTGTTACCAGAAGGAAGAGGCATAGGAAAGAGCTATTCCATCAAAATTAGAAACTGCTGATATTATCAATGATCAAGGATATTTATTCATATCTTTTCCCTGGATTATCAGTAAACAAAACATTAAAATATTTGAAAGGATAATGAAGCCATAAAGAAAAAAATGTTGCAGCCAAAACAATTCAAACCCCTCCCAAGCCTCAATCAGAGCTATTTCAGGAGAAGACAACCGGTGTCTAACTACATCTATTTTGCATTACTTGCTGCACCAGATATACATTTTAAATGCATCACTATATTAGTAAAAATATATGTTCTAACTACTAAAACATATGTTCTACCTACTTTTCTGGTCAAAAGTAGGCAGGAAGTCTCCCCCTATGATTAGTCCAGCATCAGGTACCTCTATGTGATAACAAAAACACTGGTTAAGACGCAGGAGACGAATCACACTGTGGGCATATCACTTTCCAGTAACGAGAGAGGGAGCATAAAACATCAACTGCAGCTAGACAATGTCAGCTTTCTAATAAAAAATGAAGTTAAATGAAACTCTCACTCATAACCCAAATGAGATGTTGCATTTTGCTGCTATACTACGGAGAAAACCAAGTTTATTTTAATCCAGCAAATAGAATAAGGATTTTAGAGAATAAATCCAACATGAGTTTCACAGTCCTAGCTGGTAACCTCCAAATAATGGAGAAGCCATAGAAAATAGAATGTAAGCCATAACCTTTAACTGTAACTGAGAAGTGTGTGATTTGCAGGTAGTTAACCAAAACAGTGTGCTCTAGAGACATAAAATGCATAATTCCTAATTCCCGGATTCCTGGCTTTGCCACAGCACGCATTGTCTCTGGCAAAGTGACCTGCTGAACAGAGTAACCTGGTGAAACCAGAAAATGCATAGGAGTTGTAACAGAACTATCAGGCTAGAAACAAATGAGATACGAATGGAAATGCGCCTGTAAGCACTAGAAGGACCAAAAGTTAGAGAAATTATGGGTATTGACAATACAGAACATTTCCAGCAATAAAACTAAAAATGAGTTGTTTCTGTTAAGCCTGGACAAAATGTCTGGACTCTGTTAAGGCCACAGCACAGGTGTCTTGTCAGCAGAGGACCCTGTGCCATAACAGTGCGATGTTGGCAGCAAGATTACGGCGTGTGACATATGCCATTCTCTTTCCTCTAGCCCAACCAGAAAGCAGATCTGTGTGTACTAAATGAAGAAAATCAGGCAATGAGCAGCTGCCTTGTAAGACTTAAAGACTGAAGAAAGAAATATTCAGTGCAAAGGACCACCCCAGAACAACAGTGGACTCCTAGAGGGCATACATCATCTGTCCAAAAACTAGTCCATGGTTGCCAATCAAGAAAATGCCAAGAGACGTGGTAAGTGTTCGATGTCCCATGTCCTTTGTGTCACACACGAGTGAGCCAGACCACCTCGGCACGTGCACCCTGGAGTCTGTGAGCGTGTGGGTGAAGAGTGAATGAAATAGATGAATGACCACAACTGGGTAACTTATTTGGAGAGTTCATGAATAATTATCACTCTCCCTTCCTGTATGATCTCTCATTGCTTTTTGCCATGATCCTTTTCTACAGGTGTGAAACAAACCAATTTGCTCCAGAACACTGGATGAATTCAGATTTTATGAAACTGTTTCAGGCAGCAAAACAAAATGACACAACCACGAAGTACTCGTGCAACAACTGGTCCCACTGAGGACCTTCCCTGGCACTGTGAGTCTGGCTGTACTGTAGGACACAACACATTGAGCAACCAGACAAGGCAATGAGGAACCCAAACTGAGGTAGCTCCTGCCTTTCCACAGACCAGCCACTTCTACTACACTCAGTTACACAAAAAATCTAGCTCAGTGTTGGTTTATTGTTGAAATTACCTAAGGGTACAGAGACAACATTTATATAGCCTCTGTTTTCCTCTGCAAGGGAGAACAGATTCATACTGATGGACCTACCATTGGAATCACCAAACCTGGAGCAATGACATCCAATCCAGGCTTCTGATTAATCAAATTCCACTTAGAAGGAAGAAAGGAACATGGGTAATACAAAATGCTTTAACCGATGTAATTTGATTGACTTGTTTTGACATGTATCACAGTTATACCCAGTGCTATACGAATAAACAAACTGAAACAAGGTTCAGTATAAAGAAAGGAGCAGCAGGGAATATCTCCCCCTGCCCTTTTGCTCAAGCCTCAAGTTGCTAATTTTTATTTTCCTGAAGGAGAGATATAGCACATATTTAAAGGTAGCACCCCACAATTGTGGAAGTTTAATACGCTTGTTATAGCTGTGACTTATGACTAGGATTCGTTATTGACAGCAGCCTCTTACTATCTGGTACACATAAAAATGAAACACATTACAAAACAAAAATTAAAATATGTTTCACAATAATTATACAATGCTACAAGGAGGGACTGATCTTCCTTTACAGAGCTGTCTCTTTCTGTTTTTATTTGTCATCCCATTAATCAATTCCTGAGAAACTATTAATCCCAAACATAGGAAACATCACTTTATCTACCTCCTTCATGTTGTAGGGGTAGATTCAAACATCAATTCACTTGAGTGAGTTCTTATAACAATTCCTATTCCTGGCTCATGTGACAACTTATACCAGAAGGACTTAAAGGAATAAAATTTTACTACATTTTGTTCTGTGGATGAAAAAGTCTATCTAAAGTACAGTATGATTCATAAAACTTTAGCTAATATTCATAACATATTTAAAAGCTGCCTGCTTTCATTGCCATTGTTAATTCCTGTTTCAGACCCTGCTCCCAGATCACTTCAGAGGGCTCCTTTTGTAACTGGCACTCTGATAAGAGCCTTGACTGGGAAAAAGGCCCAAGACCCAACAAATCTAACATCTTATCCAGTGATTCCTTCTAATGGCCTTGGGTTAAAAACTTCAAGCATCTCCCTCATTGTTTTGACTTTTCTTTACAAAAATATCTAGTGTTTTCGGTTATTTCTCAGCTGATGTCAGACAGAATAAAGATGATGTTCACTGCCACCAGGTAAGAAGAATATTCTCTGAAACCACCTTACACAAGGAGAAAATTACTGTCCCCTGTGCACTGTGTGTCATTATATACTCACACCTCCAGCTATTTATCCAGCAGTTGTTACACACTTCTTTTGTTTTGCCCACAGCCATTTTTATAGTTATTATTTTAATTAATGCCTACATTCTGGCATCCAGTGCATCACCTTTCTGTACTACTGAACCAACAGATGCCAGATTCCAGTACAGCCTCTAACTGGGGATCAAACTGGAGAGCACACGCAACACTTCCACAGAGCACGGCCAGCACACTCATGAGAGGAGCTCCTGACTGGAAACTGTTTGGCAGTTGTGATTACACAGCAGGCACAGAAAATCTTGCAAATGGGCACTGACTGCACCACTGACACAGCTCTCTGAGGGAGTGGACACTTCCATAACCTCAGCAGAGAGAGGGCTTAGGACTTTTCCACACGGAGGCAGATTTTGGTCAGAGTTTTTAGGAGAAAATAAACAGTAACATTTTCTTTCATCTGCGTAAATTTTAAACACTGTAAATTAAAATTTTAAAAATAAATTTTAATAAAAGAGTTCTAATTTTAACTTCTTAGTTCGTTAAAAAGAAAAAAGTTAAATCAAATTTAAAACATTATAGTAACACAATCTTGCTGCGCGAGCCGAATGCAGGAATCTGCAGAGGTCTGTTCTCAGCTGCTGCTTGATGAGCAACAGAGCACAGAGATGATGATCTCACAGAGATTAAAATGTCTTCAATACGCTGGTGCATATGTACATTCATACTACCCCAAACAGCTCTCTGAAGAACCAAAGACGTGGAAGAATGGCAGCCAGCTAAAGCTCAAAGGAGGAGAGACTGCAGTAGTAGCTGCTGGCTGGTGATCCAGGAGGCAGTGAGGGCAGGCTGATTTCTGTACCCTTGATTGAGAATACCTAGGCAGATTCACAGTCTCCATTTCAAATTTTACAAACTGCTATCCATACCATCAGGAAGCATAAGTAATTTTAAAATTTGGCTACTATTTTACTGACAGCTCCTTATACCTGTTCCAAAACAGGTGTGTGGTGGGATCTCCTAGAAAGCTCCCTGCCTAACCTTCTCTGCTCTTCTGCTGGAGCTACGGGAATGCGATGTGATACATCTTTTCTTTGGACACAAGGAGTTCACAGCACCATCTGAGACCCAGAAAAGTCAGAAACACAGAAAAGTCCACAATATGGAAAAAAGTCTTCTGGATATTTCAGGAGGTTATTTTTTTCTTTTTCTGAGTTACTCTGCTCTGGCCTCAGAAGCAAATTTAAACATCTACAGTTCTTTTCCAACCACTTTTTCTTTCTCTTGGGCATCGAAATCAAACATTGCAGTCGAATCTATAGGGTCACAACAAGAACAAAAGGAATCTGTTCTCAGGACAAAGGGTTATACTCCTTGGCTAAAAACAATTGTTTACATTTCCAGCCAGAGAGGAGAACGGGAAAGGGAGATTATGGTGCAAATGTTAACATAGCTGCAAGGCAGAAAGTGCATGTTTAAAAACAATCCCACTGCAGGTACAGTAGATAAAGCATTGCTTTTACATTATCATAACAGTAAAGCTAATCTTTCTGTAATCTTGAATAAAACCTTGAAAGCACAGCTTGTTAAATTACACTGCTATTTGTAGAAATTTGTAAAAAAAATCTAACACGCAAATGAAAACAATCTTTTCTTTTCCATTCAGTTTTGCAGCTAAACATTTTTCCCATTATGAATTTTTTGCTTGCATATATTTATCCCTAAAGATACATTCTCTTCAGATGTAGTTGAAAAGAAAGGAAACAGTAAACTAGGAAAATACACTTAGAGCCTCATTAGAAGTTGTGTTTATTTCATGTTATTACATTTATTCAAATTAATTAGGAATAAATTTCCGAGACAGCACAGACAATGAGCAGTGGCCTAATTGCACAATAGAAATTCTCAAGAATACTTTAAAATTTGTCTTGAAAAGAGAAGGCAGTATTCCTGATTATTCACAATAAGTTGATTTTTAAAGCACTAACGAGGATTCAAGTTCACTGAAAGGCATATTAAATCATACTGTCACAATTTTATTAGCATAAGTGCAAGAAAGAAAATTGTTTCATTTTTGACATATACTGCCACTCCAAGAATTATAGCAAGTAGTTCAGCTCTTTTAGGAAAAGCTGCATGATACACCAAGTCTAAACATTTCATGTTAAAACCAGTCAAATTATGTATTTTAAAAAGTGAAGATTAGTGATGTAAAGCAGATAAATCCAAGATCTGCCACTTAGGAACAGTATTAACTGCTTACAATTTTATTTTTTGAAATGTCTTTTCTCATATTTCCAAGCCAGGTTTGCAGATGCCTACACCGAAGCTGCGTGTAGAATCATATATCATAGAATCATAGAATGTCTTGGGTTGGAAGGGACCTTCAAAGGTCATCTAGACCAACCCCCCAGCAAGCAGCAGGGACATCTTCGACTAGATCAGGCATGCACGCTGGCTTCCTGTTTCCGCAGGAAGTTTTTGCACATTTTTGCTGTACCCACAAGGACAAATAGTCTTCAGATCCAGAGTCACTAAAAATCAGAATTTTTGATCAGGGTAGATATCATCTGGCTGGCTGCCTGTGTGATAGGATCATTTACATCTTGCAGGGAATAATGTTAAACACAGCACAAGTGACTGTATGGCTGAATGTGTTATGAATGGACTGTTAAAAGCTACCTTTTTTTTTTTTTCTCATTCTTTTTTTTCCTGAATTAGTAGGATTTTTCTTAGCAAGAGGCTTTTGGTGATTTGTTGTTTTTTATCTCATCCTCACCCCTGCCCTTTCTTTCACTTGGGCAAAAATCAACAGGACTGTGCATGACTACAGATGAAGACATCATCTCTGGATCTGTTCAAGGCCAGGTTGGATGGGGCTTTGAGTAAATTAATCCAGTGAAAGATGCCCCTGCCCACTGCAGGGTGGTTGGACTTGATCATCTTTAACAGTCCCTTCCAACCCAAACCATTCCATGATTCCATCATTCTAAGCACCTAGTTGCCCTAATTAGCAGGAAAAAGCCAAGTTGGGGGTTGCAGGGTGCATTTTTAAGATTGTCATATGCCTCACTACTGCCAAAAGAGATAACTGCTCTCCTCCATGCCTTCGGCCACGCTTTCCCACGGTCTGCGTTGCATCAGCCGTGAAAATTTTCTAGCCAAATGAATTGGCAAACTGAAAATGGCACAAAAACTAAAACAAATTAGTTTCGATCACAGATCAGCTGCATATTCACCAGAATCTACAGAGATGGCAGCAATAAGAGCAGGCAGTTGAGAATAGGGTTGGGTCCATGCATCCCCCGTTTCTGGTAGCACAGTTTTCTGTTACCACCACTGTTCGGCAAAATCAATTTGGGGGATGTGGTAAGAAGGCGCAGGGACAGGAGCAAGTGGTTGGAGTGAGCAGGACAGAAATGTCTATTTAGACTAACAATGCACCTGAAAAAAATTCAGTACAAATATGCCTTTAGAGCTTGAGTCCTTCTGGGAGGAAAGTGAGCAATAAAACTGCTCTTCTAAGCTTAAGAGAGAGAAAGAGAAGTCAGTAATCATAGGTTTGAAATGCTCCTGAGAGCTAAGACAAATCTGATATTGCCACAGGAGAATAAAACAGTGTAATATTATTCAATATTTCTCAAATTGTTGCTCTGGCAGGTACGGTGGTACTATGAACCTTTCCTGATCAGGGAATGAAATACCAAACCTTTAACTCACCCTTTCAAGAGAAGCCCTGGGCTTGATGAATTTGGATGTAACAAACTTTAGCTGTCTTGTGAGACTGTTTAATTTAGAGAGCAGTTATGCACAAAGGTTGAAAGCAGTGAGAAACTAAATTATCCATAATGTCCCATTTTTTTTTCCCTAACACAACTTTTAAAGACAATTAGCCTCATTACCGTAAATATGCTCTTGTAGCTGTATTTACTTTAACTGCATCCCCAGTTAAAAATGCCACTTTACCTTAATATGTAACTAATAATCAACTCTCTAAAGTTTTCATTTTGAGAAGTATCTGGAAATGGGATCAACATGGGAGAGCTTGATCTCACTGGTGTAAAACTGAGAGTAGTACCCTTTCCCTGACTGTCTCCTCTCTTTATCAGACAATTCAGACAAAATCTTGAATGTTTTTCTCCCTTTCACCCACTGCTCATGCTCTTCATTATTTACTTTCTGGTGCATCCCACATAAATTCAGACATGTCTCTTTTGGACAAAGAAAGAAAGATAACATGCTACGGCTCCTCCGCAGTGCTGAGAGACAAGCAGGCAGTTACAGCAACCCGAAATGACTGCACTGAGAAGACCCAAAGAATCTGCTATTGTTTGGTTTTTTTTAATTATATATTAACTCAGGTTCAAATGCTGAAATATGGTTCACTTTCCATGCACAAAGTATACCAGTTGTTTCAGGCATAGGAACCAAATTTATGCTGACAGTCGATCATAGTTTGCCTGTCATTAACAAGCAGTACCTATGTAATTTTCTGCACAAATTAATGTAATTACTGACAGCAGCACAAGTTATTTCCCCTCCTAATAACATAAATGATGTGCACACCAAGATCTCTTTTAAAGGAGTTATTAGCTTTGATGAGATGTTAATTTTTTTTAAGTCATGGCACTACGTAAAGCTGTGCTTTTCCCATCATTTTTTTCCAATCAAGATTAATTCTTGAAACCTACAGACTTGACACAGGAGATGACTATTCTAATTCATTAACAAACGCAATTTGCTTTGTGTAACATTAGGTGACACATCTTTAACTGAGTACAGCTGGGTCAGTGCTTTTTAAGTTGGATGGCTCTTCGGGACAAATATTTAATGATGTTCTGGTTTTATTTAGGGGTGGGGGGGGCTACGGTTGTAGCTTCTGTGAGAAGCTGATAGAAGTTTCCCCTTTGTTCAGTGGACTCCGCCATAGAAGGCCACCAAATTGGTCAGGCACAATCTGCCCTTGGTGAAGCCATCTTGGCTGTCACCAACCACCTCCTTGCTCTTCATGTGCCTTAGCATGGTTTCCAGGAGAATCTGCTCCATGACCTTGCCAGGCACAGAGGTGAGACTGACAGCATCGGTGGACAAGGGACAAGCAATTGATATCATCTACCTGGACTTGTGCAAAGTTTTTGACACTGTCCCGCACGACATCCTTCTCTCTAAACTAGAGAGGCATGGGTTCGATGGATGGACCACTCGATGGATAAGGAGTTGGCTGGATGGCCGCACTCAGAGAGTGGTGGTCAACAGCTCGATGTCCAGGTGAAGACTGGTCACCAGTGGCGTCCCTCAGGGGTCCGTGTTGGGCCTGGCCCTGTTCAACATCTTTGTTGGTGACATGGACAGTGGGATAGAGTGCACCCTCAGCAAGTTCACCGATGACACCAAGCTGTGTGGTGCCATCAACATGCTGGAAGGGAGGGATGCCATCCAGAGGGACCTGGACAGGCTGGAGAGGTGGGCCCGTGCCAGCCTCATGAAGTTCAGCCAGGCCAAGTGCACCTGGGTCGTGGCAATCCCAGGCACAAATACAGAGTGGGCGGAGAATGGATTGAGAGCAGCCCTGAGGAGAAGGACTTGGGAGTGATGGTGGACAAGAAGCTCAAGATGAGCCAGCAATGTGCCCTTGCAGCCCAGAAGGCCAATCGCATCCTGGGCTGAATCAAGAGGAGTGTGGCCAGCAGGTCGAGGGAGGTGATTCTGCCCCTCTACTCTGCCCTGGTGAGACCCCACCTTCAGTACTGCGTCCAGTTCTGGAGTCCCCAACATAAGAAGGACATGGACCAGTTGGAGAGGGTCCAGAGGAGGGCCATGAAGATGATCAGAGGGCTGGAGCACCTCTCCTATGAGGACAGGCTAAGAGAGTTGGGGCTGTTCAGGCTGGAGAAGAGGAGGCTCTGGGGAGATCTGATAGCGGTCTTCCAGTACCTCAAGGGGGCCTACAGGAAAGATGGGGAGAAGCTGTTCAGTAGGGACTGTTGTTATAGGAAGAGGGGCAATGGTTTCAAAATAGAGGGAGGTAGATGTAGATTAGATATTAGGAAAAAATTTTTTACAATGACGGTGGTGGAAAACTGGCCCAGGTTGCCCAGAGAGGTGGTGGAAGCCCCATCCCTGGAGACGTTCAAGGCCAGGTTCGACAGGGTTCTGAGCAACCTGATCTGGTTGGAGATGTCCCTGCTCCTTGCAGGGGGTTGGACTAGATGACCTTTGAAGGTCCCTTCCAACTCTAACCATTTTATGATTCTATGATTCTAATGCTGCTCCTGACAGAGATTACCCTGCAGCCCGTGGAGGACCCCACGCCAGGGCAGGTGGATGCCTGAAGGAGGCTGTGGCCCTTGGAGGGCCCATTGGGGCAGCCATTCTGGAGGGACTGCACCCTATGAAA